>JAJHZJ010000218.1:0-508424 GCA_023548195.1 Bettongia penicillata ogilbyi
GATTTCCAGCCCAGGGTAACCTGAAAGGCCAACAGGAAAGGTCTGTTGCACAAGACATGGAACGGAGCCCAGCCTAAGCCTCCAGCTGTGTGGTGCAACACCAGAAGGAGGATCCAAGCGGCCCTTGGGGGCAGAATCTCCAGTGGCAGTAGCTGTAGTTTGCAGCTCTCTCAACCCACAGGTGCCAAAGGACAATATGAGGCTTTTTTCAGCTAACAAAGAAGGGAGCTATGTCTTCCATAACTCCGGCCTCAGGCTGTGGCAGCAGAGGCTGCATCAGCAGCAACAACTCCCACAGCAACCCTGGATCATAGTTTTTGGATCATAAAACTCCTGGGGGAACTGAGGAGCCGATTCTTACCATAGCCCTGTGTAGCAGCCCTGACCCCCACCTATGGTCCTGAGGGAACTGAGCAACTTTTCTGGATCTCAGCCCCCAGTCCTGGCTTGGTGAAGCTAGATGTCAGGTGGCTGTGAGGAGGAAACTCTATTACTCACAGATTCTGGGCACAAAGTTTCTGGTTGCTCCCAGATCAGTGTACACACTTGATTGGTGCCATGTTGGAGGAACTGACATCTTACAGATCCCCCAGTAAGGACCCAAAAGTCAAGTAACCATTGGTAAAATGCCCAAAAAAGGGGAAAAAAAATAAGACTATACAAAGTTACTTACTTGGTGAACAGATATCTTCTCTCATCCTTTCAGATGAGGAAGAACAATGCTTACCATCAGGAAAAGACATAAAAGTCAAGGCTTCTGTATCCCAAACATCCAAAATAAATATTCAATGGGCTCAGGCCAAGGAAGAGCTCAAAAAGGATTTTGAAATCAAGTAAGAGAGGTGGAGGAAAAATTGAGAAGAGAAATGAGAGAGATGCAAGAAAATCATGAAAAGCAAGTCAACGACTTGCTAAAGGAGACCCAAAAAATGCTGAAGAAAATAACACCTTGAAAAATAGGCTAACTCAATTGGCAAAGGAGGTACAAAAAGCCAATGAGGAGAAGAATGCTTAAAAAAGCAGAATTAGTCTCAAATAGAAAGGAGGTTCAAAAGTTCACTGAAGAAAAATAGTTCTTTAAAAATCAGAATGGAACAGATGGAGGCTAATGACTTTATGAGAAACCAAGAAATCACAAAACAAAACCAAAAGAATGAAAAAATGGAAGAGAAGTGAAATATCTCATTGGAAAAACAACTGACCTGGAAAATAGATCCAAGAGAGAATAGAAGAAATGGGGGGCAGGATAGGATGGAGGGAAATATAGTCAGTCTTACACAACGTGACTATTATGGAGGTCACTTGCAAAACTACACACACACAAAACTACACATGTATGGCCTATATTGAATTACTTGCCTTCCCAATGGGGATGGGTGGGAGGGAGGAAGGAAGAGAAGTTGGAACTCAAAGTTTTAGGAAAAACTGTTGAGTATTGTTCTTGCATACAACTGGGAAATAAGAAATACAGGTAATAGAGTATAGAAATTTATCTTTCCCTAAAGGACAAAGGAGAAGATGGGATAAGGGAAGGGAGGGATGTTAGAAGGGAGGGCAGATTGCTGGTAGGGATAATTAGCATGCTTGGAGGTTTGGGGTGGGGGGAGATGGGGAGAAAATTTAGAACTCAAAATTTTGTGGAATGAATACTGAAAACTTAAAGTAAATAAATAAATTAAAAAAGAAAAAAAGAAACTTAGCGTGAAACACTGAATGACAAAGTTTCCTTTACAAAATTTATTATCTACCTGTTTTTCATATTCTTTTTTTTTAATTTTGAGTGCCAAATTCTCTCTCTTCCACCTCTCCCCCGCCCACTGAAAAAGGGAACCAAAATGATATCAATTGCATATGCAAATCATGCAAAAATATTTCCATATTAGCCATATCCCTCCCCTCTCCACAAAAAGTAAGGAATTATACTTCAGTTTGCTCTCAGAATTCATCAGTTCTCTCTCTGGAGAAGGATAGCATAATTAATCATGAATTTTGGATCATGGTGTTGATCAGAGTATTCAAGTCCTTCATAGTTAATCATCATTACAACATTGTTGTTACTCGTGTACAATTGGTTTATCTGTCTTCACTTTACATCTATTCATATAGATCTTCCCATGTTGCTCCCCCCCCAAAACCACCTGTCTTTGTCATTTTTTTACATTACAATGGTATTTCATAAAATCATGTGTCACAATTTGATCCGCCATTGACCAAATGGCAAGCAACTACTCAATTTTCTATTCTTTGCCACCCACAAAAAAAGAGGTGCTATAAATATTTTTGTATCACTAGTCCTCCTCCCTCCCTTTTTAAAAACAAACCTCTTTGGAATTTTATAGACCTTTGGGCATAGGTCCAAAAATTGTTCTTCAAAGGATTGGACTAGTTCATAACTCCACCAACAGTTTTTTAATGTACCAATTTTCCCTCATCCCTATTAGCATTCTTTATCTCTGAAAGATATGAGGTGGTACCACGGCTCTGTTTTCATTTGAATTTTTTTTAATCAGTCGTGATTTAGAACATTTTTTTTTCCATAGGACTATCGTTATCTGATTATTTTCTCTTCTGAAAACTGCCTTTGGTATTTATCAACTTGAAAATAGCTCTCATTTTTTAATAAATTTGACTCAGTTTCCTATATATTTGAGAAATGAGACCTTTATCTGAGAAACTTGCTATAAAGTTTTTGATATTACCTCATGGCACCTTTTAGCAAAATGTAGTTTCCTTGGTTATTTCTTTCAGTCTGTTCTATTTTTGCTTTTACCATGCCTGAAATAAAAACTACATCTCTTGTGCAGTCATTTTCCGGTCATGTCTGACTCTTCATGACCTTATGTAGGGTTTTTTTGAAAAAGAAACTTGTGTGGTTTGCCATTTCCTTCTCCAACACATTTTACGAATGAGGAAACTAAAGCAAAGAGGGTTAAGTGACTTCCCAGGGTCGTGCAACTAGTGTCTGAGACCACATTTGAACTCACAAAGATGAGTTTTCCTGATACCAGACCCAGAACTCTTTCCATTATGCCACCTACCTGTCCATGTAACAGGACAGCTAAAGCTAAAGCACAATGGATTCTGCTCTAGTCCTTTATTTTAACTATGTGCATCTCTTATATACAACATACTGTTGAATTCTGAATTTTCTTCCTTCCTTCCTTCCTTCCTTCCTTCCTTCCTTCCTTCCTTCCTTCCTTCCTTCCTTCCTTCCTTCCTTCCTTCCTTCCTTCTTTCCCTCCTTCCCTCCTTTCTTTCCTTCCTTCTTTCTTTCTTTCTTTCTTCCTTCCTTCCTTTCTTTCTCTTTCTTTCTCTCTTTCTTCTTTCTTTCTTTCTTTCTCTTTCTTTCTTTCTTTCTTTCTTTCTTTCTTTCTTTCTCTCTCTCTCTCTTCTTTCTCTTCTCTTTCTTTCTTCTTTCTTTCTTTCTTCTCTCTCTCTCTCTCTCTCTCTCTCTCTCTCCTCTTTCTTTCTTTCTTTCTTTCTTTCTCTCTTTCTTTCTATCATCCCAACCTGACTCACACTCATATCTTCTGTTTATGGCTTGTTGTTCAGTCATTCAAGTCATCTCTGACTCTTTGTGGCCCTATTGAGAGATTTTTTGGCAGAGAGATTGGAATAGTTTGCCATTTCCTTCTCCACCCTCATTTTTTTTTTTCACGTATGAGAAACCGAAGCAAACAGGGTTGAGTGACTTGCCCAGGATGGTGCAGCTAGATCTAAGGTCAGATTTAATTGACATCTTCTTGATTCCAGGCTAGTGCTCTATCCCTGTATCACCTACTTACCATTTCTACTCTGCATATGTAAATGCCTTCTAACTGCCCTAATAATGATAATGGCCTTAGGAATTGCTTGTATCATCTTCCCATATAGGAATGGAAATAGTTTAATTTTACTGAGTCCCTTATGACTACTCTTTCGTGTTTACCCTTTTATGCTTCTCTTGAGTCTTATGTTTGAATGTCAGATTTTCTATTGAACTCTGGTCTTTTCATCAAGTATGCTTGAAAATCCTCTACTTCGTTAAATATTCATTTCTTTATCCTGAAGGATCATACTCAGTTTTTCTGGGTAGGTGATTCTTGGTTGTAATTCTAACTCCTTTGCCTTCCAGAATACCATATTCGCAGCCCTCTAGAAACCAGTGTAGAAACATCTAAATCTTGTGTTAACCTAACTGTGGCTTCACAATACATGATTTTTTTTTCTGGCTTAAAATATTTTCTCCTTGGCCGAGGAGTGCTGGAATATGATTATAATATTCCTAGGAGTTTTCATTTAGGGATATCTTTCATGATATTTCTTTCAATCATGAGATTCTTTCAATTTCTATTTTACTACCTGGATCAAAGATATTAGGGCAGTTTTCCTGGATAATTTCTTGAACTATGGCATCTAGACTCTTTTTTTATCAAATTATAGCTTTTAGGTAATCCAGTGATTCTTAAATTATCTCTTCTCAAACTATTTTCCAAGTCAGTTTTTTCAATGAAATATTTCACATTTTCTTCTATTTTCCATTCTTTTGATTTTGTTTTTTTTTGTTTCTTGAGGTATTGTGGAGTCATTAGTTTCCAGTTTCCCAGTTCTACTTTTTTAAGGAATTATTTTCTTGCATGACCTTTCATACTCCCTTTTTTCATTTGACTAATTCTTCTTTTTAAAGAGTTCTGTTCTTCAGTAAATTGGTGGGCTTCTTTTACCATTAAGCCGCTTTTTTGGTAAGGTGTTGTTTTATTCACTGTATCTTTGTGCTTCTTTTACCAAGCTGTTATTTCCCCTTCCATTTTTTTTGTATCATTCTGATATATACACCAGATCCTATGCTACACGTTCATCAAATTGGTTGAAACAAAAAGACATAGACCATGCTGACCTGATTACCAAGGGAGTAAGAAGGGAATCTAGAGCATTTATTTTGCTCAAAGTCATCTTCAGCAAGGCTAGAGAAAAGTGTTATGACCTTTCAGTAAGAAGCAGTTCCCTTAATCCAAAGACCTGTCGCCAGAATCCTTCAGTATACAAACACCAATGAATTCTTCTGATTATCCTGTTTCAGTCCATTTACTGTACAGACATGGAAAATGAGGACTTGAGAGATTGAGGGACTTGCCTGAGGTCACACAGCTCATCAAGGGCAGATCCCCTCAAGAAGGTCCACAATATTCCAAAGTCAAGTCATCAAATCACTTGGATATTCCCCCAATAAAGGAACAGAGGAACTGAAATCAGATTCATCTGAAAGAGCTAAGGCCGCATTATCTAAACCCACAGTACTGCTGTGTTTTCTATGAGGCTACAACTCTTGCAGCCAATGACAGGTGACCCCCAAACCTACAATCTGGTGGGATTTGTTCTCGTCATTTGAACCTCCCTCCCTCACCCACATGACTAATACTCTCCGCTTTTGTCTTAGGTTCCTCATAATTGCTGGTAGTTGTCATTTATTACATAAGATGAAGCTTTTTAATTCATTTATTCTCAACTGCCTCTTCATCCTTTTTAGTTATCTTCAATAGTCATTGTAATTTTATTCAAATAAGAATGTAGTCATTTTATCCACCTGTGAAATTGTCCAAAAAAATGTTTAATATAAAAGGATAGGAGGACAGTGACTTGTCTCAGGTGATTTTCTATCCTCATCAGTAAAATGGAGACAGCGATCATACCCAGCTCACCCTAACCCTAAATGGAGGCAAAGAGAGAAAATGTGAAAATTGTATTGAAAACCTTAAAGTGCCATATAATGCTGTCACTTAGCATTTGTATTTATTCTCTCTCTTGGAATCTCTAATTCTACTTGAGACTCAGATCAAGTGGCAACTCACCCAGGAAGTCTTTCATCATCTTTACGGTGATGATGGAGTTTCCTCCAACCCCAGAAATCACTTCATAGTGACATCATAGGCATTTGCATTCACCTATCTATATGCATGTCTGATTTTCATTATAGGAAATAATTTAAAGGAATTTGAGTTTGTCTTTTTATTCAAGTGATACATAATAGATATTAGACAGCATTTGTTGAATAAAATGGAATTGAATCAAATTAAATGAGTAGAATACAATTAGTACGAGTATAGAATAGGATGGGATGAGAGGTGGTAGGGTGGGATGGGGGTGGGAATGGGATCAAGTAGGATGGGTCAGAATAGGACAGGATCTGATGAAAGGATTACATATGAAAACATTCATTGCTATTATATATGCTTGTTTTTGCATATTGATTACATTTAACATGGTAATGCCAACATCATCTTATTTGTCTTTGTTCCCTTTTCAACTTATTTCACTTTGTCTTCTGTGCATTTTTAAAGATTGTGCTAATAGTTTTTTTCTTTCCATTTTCTCTTTCATTGCTATGATTGCCTCAATACTGTCCTACAATTTGCCTTTCAATAACAAAAAGCAAAAGTATTATCTTACAATAAGTTAACATAAAACAGAATCTGTTATTTCTGGAAATATGCATCTCATTCTGCACTTATAGTCTATTACTTCTCCACCAAGAGGAAATATGATCCTTTATCACTTTTTCGATTGGCTAATGATGATCAGAGCTTAAGCCTTTGAAAGCTATGTTCCTTTATATTAATGTGATCATAGCGTGAATTGACCTCCTGGTTCTGCAGACTTCATTGCATCAGTTCACACAAGATTTCCCAAGTTTAACTGAGTCCATAATTTCTTCTGATAATTTTTCATCAATTTGCAAAATTTGTTCTGCCATCCCCCTGTTGATGAGCACCCACCTTGTTTGTAGCTCTTCCGAAAAAAAAAAGGGCTTCTCTAAATTGTTTTTGCCAATGGTTCCTTTTCCTTTTTCTGTGATCTCTTCTGGGTTTTATGACTAATAATAGCACATCTAGATCAATGAGTATGGAGAGCTTAGTCACATTTGAAGCATGTCTCCTAATTGCTTTTGAGAAAGGTTGAACCAATTCACTGCTCCACCTTCAATGGATAAATATTCCTTTCCTCCCACAGTCTCACCAGCAAATGTGATTTTACTCTCTTGTTTCCTTTGCCTATCTGATTGGAGTGATATTGAAAGTCAGAGGTTTGTTTTAATTTTCATATTGATTATCAGTAGTTAATTGGAGCACATGAATATTTGCATCCCTGATCCTTCAATGAAAGTTTTACATATATGAATGATAACATGAAATTAAACCCTTATAGAAACACTTCCATAGAAAAAAAAATCCCTTATAGTATACATGTTACAGACTGACCTTTCTGAAAGTGGCTCTCTCTGCTTGACCCAAATGTGGAGAGCTGCTCAGAAATATTCCAAACCGTTATAGCTATTTGTGTTGATTCAAGATTAGTTGAGTCAATAAGCTTCCACCAAAGTGGGAATGAGTTCTAATTCCCTTCCTGTGTCTTTCTAAGACATATATTCTAATGGACTACATGGTTTGTTAGCTCTTCTTGGCACAAGTTAGGGGTCTCTTGATATTGTAAACCACTCAATGACATTTATTAAACATTTACTATGTGCAGGCATTGTGTTAAACACTGATAAATGTTGGTAATAGTCACCTTTCAAAAGGTGATCTTTTGGATCATCTCTGTGGATTTGAATCAGAAAGATCCATTTTTGATAGGCATTCCCTCCCATAACAGGAGGTAGCTAGGTGCTGCCTAGATAGTGCTGAAGCATACAGAGGTCTGGACCTGGAGTGAGGAAAACAAATTGAAATCCAGCCTCAGACATTAACTAACTGGGCACCCTGGGATAGTCTCTTGACCATTGTCTGCCTTAGTTTTCCAGTCTGTTAATTATCTGGAGATAATAATGGCACTTACCTCCCAACATTATTGCAAGGCTCAAATGAGCTATTTGCAAAATGTTTTGCAAGTTTCAAAATGCTATATAAATGCTTATTATTTATTATTATAATTATTATTTAGATTGTAATACATCCATTCTCCCTCATCCTATATGTCTCTTGGCTAGGTGCTCACATAAACCCTCTCTAAAGGGCCCATCAAACATTTTGGGACCTTCTTCTCATTATCTTGGCTTGTAAGCATACCATTGCAGACATAGGCTATTCTTTGGTCTTTTCTAAAGATTGATTTGATTCAGTAGTATTTCACTGGTCACTGGCCTAGAAACCCCCATTTATAGTTCTTAAAATTAAGGTAATTCTCTTCAACGGTCTAACGATGATGTGATTCTTCCTACCTTTTCCTTGAGATTTTCTGTCATTCCGCTATTACCACTTCAGAAGTGGACAGGGCCTCAGAGCACCAAGGGCCATTTTGCAAATGGGAACAGTTTGCCAAATGTGCTCATAATATAGACACCATCGGAAAAGCATCTATGTGATTACCAGACTCACTGCAGATTTTTCACTTGGGGCAATTGACACCGATGTGCACCATCATTCTAATTTCTAGATGGGCTTCAGATCTGGAATTTAGTGTGTTTGAGTTATGTTGTTTACAAGGCTTCTCTTCCATGGTCTTTGCTGTAAATTAAATCATTTGAAAGAGTCACTACATTAATTTTCATTAGTGTCTATGGATGTCTCCCTTCCTAAGTGGCATTTTGCAAAAGGCAAAAACCATTTCTGCTGCCTGGGTATGATGAGCAGTTTTCTGCCGCATCCCAGGAAAGGCATTGCTTTCAACCAGCTCAGTGTGCTGAGGGTAGATTTGAGTATGTGCATATGTGTATATGCATAATATGAGTCATTCCCCAAGCTTAATGGAGGCCAAGGTTACCTAACCTGGTTGGATTGAATTTATAGGGTGATAGCATGATACAGTCTAAAGGTTCACTGGAAAGGGCACTTACGTTGGAGTTAAGGTAGCCTATGTTCATATTTAACCGTTGAATGTATACATGATTTAGACAGAAAGCATGAAAAATCATAAAAAATAGAGAATCAGAGGAGAAATTACTTCTCAAACTATGGATAGAGGAAGAGTTCACAATCAAAGAAGAGACAGAGAATTCCATAGGAGGTAAAATGAACAATTTTGATTAAATAAAATTTAAAAGTTTTTGTTCTAACAAAACCAATTCCACCCAAATTAGGAGAAGCAGGAAATTGAGAGGAGGGAGAACTTTGCAGAAAGTTTCTCTGAGAAATGTTTCATTTCTAAGCATGCAGAGAACAGATATGGATTTCTTAAAAAAAGCACTATTCCCTGTTTGTTAAATGATCAAGGATAAGAGCAGGCAAGTTCCAGAGGAAGACGTCCAAGTTATCGATAGTCACATGGAAAAAAATATTCTAAATCACCCTAAATTAGAAAATTTAAATTAAAACTATTTGGAGGTACAACCTCATAGCGATTAGATTGGCAGTCACCAAAAACTTTGGATAACAACACAAGCAGAAGAAGCAATGAGAAAATTGGTATATTTATATCCCTTTTGTGAAACTGTGAACTGCTCCAACCATTTCTGGAAAGCAATTTGCAAATACTCCCCAAAAGCTATTAAGCTATTGATGCCCTTTGATCCAGCAAGTTCTACACCCCCAAAAATGCTTTAAAAAGAGAGAGGAGCCCTATGTCTACACAAGTATTCTTAAAATCATTATATGTAGCAGCTCTTTTTACAGTGGCCAAGAACTAGAAATTTAAGGGATACCCACCAAGTGAAAAATAGTGAAATAAATTGTACTGTATGAATGTAATGGTGTGTTATTGTGCTGGAAGAAATAATTAAAGGTATGATTTCAGAGAAGCAAGACTTCTTTGAAGTGATGTGAAGTGAGCAGAACCAGAGAAATTTATATGAAAACCATATTTTAAAGACAGACAACCTGGAAAGACTTAAGAAGTCTTTGAAGATAATGAAAAACCACATAATAAAACATATTACCCACTTCCAGAAAGAGAGGTAGTGGATTCAGTGTGCAAATTTAGGCATACTTGGGGCAGGTTACATGGCCAATGTGGGGATTTGTTTAGCTTTCTACATATTTGTAACAGATTTGGTTTTCTTGCTTTCTCAGAGTAAGAGGGCAGTGAAAAGAGGAAAAATTATGGATCTGAAGACAAAATTCTATTTGAAAAACAGATTTAACCTTTGACACTTCCTACTTGTGTGACATGCTTAATCTCCCTGAACCTAGCATTCCTTTTCCTAATCCCTAAATGAAGAGTTGGATTAGATGGCTTTCTTTTCAACTCTATTTCTGTGGTTCTTGATTGAAGGCAGGTAGATGGTGCAGTGGATAGGGCTCTGGAAATGATCTGAGTTCAAATCTTGCCTCAGATCTTTACTAGGCATGTGATGTTGGGCACATCATTTAGCCTCTACCTGCCTCAGTTTCTTCATAAGAAAAATGGGAATAATGATAGACTCTCCCAAGGATATTGTATGATCCTATTTTAAAGTGCTTTTTCAAACCTTAAAATGCTATGTGAACACTTGCAATTATTATTCTGAGTGATGGATTTACAATCATATCATAGAAGAGGCCTCAGAGACCAAATAGTCTACCCTCTTCAATTTACAGATAAGGAAAGAGAGACGTAGGTAGCATAAGTGACTTGCTCAAAGTAATTCGGGGAGGAAGAATCAAAAGTAGAATTTGAACACAAGACCTCTGACTACACAGCCAATGCTCTTTTCACTAGTGGTCCCATACTTCAGTGAGTCAGAGGACCTGGTTTCAAATTCTGACTCTACAGGTATCAAATTCAAGATCTAATACATATTATATAGGTGTAACATTGGAAAAGTTACTTATCCATCCAGTTTCTCGTGTCTGAAGGAAGGGGGTGAATTAGATGACCTCTGAAGGGCTCTTCTTTTAAAAAAAAAATTATTTTATTTGTTTTCAGTGTTCTACAATCATTTCCATATATCTTAGATTTTTTTCCCCTCCTTCCCCCCACCTCTCCACTCCCCCTGAGACAGTATACAATTTTATATAGGTTCTACACATACATTCTTATTAAATACATTTTCACCTTAGTCATGTTTCATAGAAGAATTAAAATCAATGGGAGAAATCATAGAACAAAACAAAACAAAATGTAATATGAAAGCAAATGGTCTGCTTCATTCTACAATCAAATTCCAAAGTTCTTTCTTAGGATGTGGAAGGTATTTTGCCTTAAGAGACCATAGGGAATTTTTTAAGTCCTTGCATTGCAATGAAGTACTAAGTCTACCAGAAAAATTCCTCATACATGTGGTTGTTGCTGTGTACAAAGTTCCCCTGGTTCTTCTCCTTTCACTCAGTATCAGATCATGAGTCTTTCCAGGCCTCTTTGAAGTCTTCCTGTTCATCATTTCTTATAGCACAATAGTATTCCATTACATTCATCTACCACAGTTTATTCAGCCATTCCCAATTGATGGGCATCCCCTTGATTTCCAGTTTTTGACCATGACAAAGAGTGCTGCCATAAATATTTTTGTACATGTGGGACCCTTTCCCATTTTTATGATCTCTTGGAGGTACAGTCCTAGAAGAGATATTGCTGGGTCAAAGGGTAATGCACATTTTTGTAGCCCTTTGCACATAGTTCCAAATTGCTCTCCAGAATGGTTGGATCAGCTCACAGTTCCACCAACAACTCTCCCACATCTTCTCCAACATTTGTCATCTTCCTGTTTTGTCATGTTCGGCAATCTGATAGGTATGATGAGGTATCTCAGAGTTGTTTTGATTTGCATCTCTCTAATCAATAGTGATTTAGAGCATTTTTTCATATGACTATAGATAGCTTTAATTTCTTTCCTCTGAGGGCCTTTCTAGTCAATCAATGAGAATTCATCGATCATGTACTATGTGCCAGGGACTGCCAAGCACTGGGAAACAAACACAAAAATGAAAGAGTTCCTACCCTCAATGAAATCATATTCTCCAAAGGGAAACAGTGTGCAACAATTATGTGACAATATATCAGTAAGTATAAAATACATAGAAAATATGTCAGTTGAAGAACTATAAGGTAATTGAGGGAGGAGGTCAGTCAATCAGCTAAGAAGATTGGAAAAGGCCTCGGGTACGTGGAAGTGCTTAAAGTTCCAGCTGTGAATCAGCGATCTGGAAATTGTTAGGAAGTAACCTTCTTGAAAGGTACTATTTTGCTTTTCAAATTTATTAACACAGTGCTGAGCACTGTTCTTTGCACATAGTTAATGCTTAATACCTTTTTTCCCCATCTATTTACCAACTAGTTCAATCTTAAATTGGATTAAATTATGGGTATTCCCTCCATCCTTTCATGTTTATATTCTGTATATTTTCTGGCATGGAGAGCATGATCACCCTCTGGCTGGGAATGATGATTGCATTCCACTAGATCTTATAAGAGTCAGTAGAGGGGTAAGTGTGCCATCTCCAGAACACTCCTTCCCATCTCCCTCCTAATCTATGCTTGTTATATCTGAAGATTAAGCAATGACACTGACATTGACATTGATGCTAACACTGGCAGACACTGACAGTGATACTGACATTGATATTGACACTATTGACATTGACACTGGTAGACACTGATACTTATGCTGACATTGACACTGACATTGATCTAGCACCGGCAGACACTGACACTATTGACATTGACACTAGCAGACACTGATACTTACACCGACATTGACATTGATATTGACACTATTGACATCAACACTGGCAGACACTGCTACTTATACTGACGTTGACACTGACGTTGATCTGACACTGGCAGATACTGACACTGATGCTGACATTGATATTGACACTACTGATATTGACACTGGCAGACACTGATACTTATGCTGACATTGACATTGATATTGACACCGACACTGGCAGACACTGATACTTATGCTGACATTGACATTGATGCTAACACTGGTAGACACTGACACTGATGCTGACATTGATGTTGACACTAATGACATTGGCAGACATTGACATTGATGATGCCACTGGAAGATACTGACATTGACTATGGCAAGCGGTGATGCTGATGCTGACACTGATATTGACACTATTGACATTGACAGTGGCAGACACTGCTGCTGACAGGTGCCTGTCTTGTCCTCATTCAGGACAGATTTGCATTCAATGACAGCATTGGACAAATCTATTTTTTTCTTTCCAGTAGAGTTTTGTCAATATCTCTCATTTTATATGAATTGGTTTAGATACCGTTGGTGAGGGATCTTTTCCCTCTTCTTTGATGTTCTTAAAAAGCAGACCTTCATTTATGAGATGAAAAAGGCTCCTAGTCACTTTGCCTTTGCATATCTCTATTTTTCTCATTCATTTATCTTACCCTTAGGCACTTTGTTCTATCTACATTGCAAAGAAATGATGGAGGATGGGAGACCTGTAGAAGAGAATCACATTTGGAAATATAACTAAGGTTGGACATACCTCACTGGTGCTTTTTCTAAGTGTCTTTCCTTTCTCCTTAGGCAGGAGAGAGAGAGCATATTTCTCCTTCTTTAGAACTGATGCAAATATTATGACTTCTTTGGCTCACTCTGACCTTGCCTCTTTTGAAGTGACAATTGATTTACCTTTAGCATAAAGCAACTTTCTGATTCCAAGTAAAAACAACTTCAAAATACAGGCTCCTGGGGAACTGAGAGTAGATAGTTAATGGTGTTTTTGCAGCAGTATTTGACTAAGTTAAATTTAAATGATTTGAAAAGTAAGGGAGTGGATTTCTGCTAACATATATTATAACATTGCTGTTAGGAATGACACTTTCTCTCTGAAACAGAGTAATGGGAGGAAATTTGATATGTCCTATTCTTGCTGTTTCCAATGACTTCCCTTTGGCATTTTCTTTTCTTCCCCTCTTCCCCCTCCCATTTTTTCTTTACTTTCCTTTTGCCTTCAACATTTAGTACAGTGCCTGGCATCTAGTATGTGATTAATAGATGGTAGCTGACTGATAGATGCAAGTCTTTTTGACTTAAAGGTATTTTAGGGTAAAACTTGAAATCTGGGTGACTGCCCTCTGACAGGTCAGTCCCCTCCTCTGCATCTTCCTCCTCTCTCGGTAAGGCCAAGGGCAGGCTACATTTTGAAATGTTACAGTTGTCACAAAGTCACAACTTTAGCTTATCTCCAATGTTAAATCTAGGCTGAACCTACTGGTGCTTTGTCCCAGGATATTGAAAGTTCAAGATGATAGTCTTGACAACTATACTATGAAATGGTTCCTCTTTGTTCCCCCTTTCCAGTCACAAATTCTTAGCAGCAGCTAGTCCTGCCTCAGGGAAGAAAGACACAGCCTCTCCTTCTTTCCTATTGCTGATACTCTATGCAACTGCCCTTTGACTCAGGTCAAAGAACCTTTGAGTTTTCCCTTCTAAGGTTATCTTCCATCTACTTTCCAATTCCTCTTCTTTTTTTTTAATAATACTTTATTTTTTTTTTCAAATTACATGTAAAGGCAATCTTTAGAATGCATTCTATTTTCTTCTTTTCAAAGTTTTAAAAATTCATTTTTATAAGATTTAAAGTTCCAAATTTTTTCTCCCTCCCTCCACCCCATTTCCCCCAAGACAGCAAGCAATCTGATGTAAACTATACATGTAAAATTATATTAAAATATTTCTATGTTACTTATGTTGTGAAAGAAGACTCAGAACAAAAGAGAAAACCACAAGAAAGAAAAAAAGTGAAAATAGTATGCTTTGATCACCATTTGGACTCTATAGTTCTTTGTCTGGACATAGATAGCATTTCCCATCATTAGGCTTTTAGAGTTTTCTTCAATGATTGTATTACTGAGAAGAGCCAAGTCTATCAAAGTTGATCATTGCACAATGTTGCTGTCACTGTGTATAATGTTCTCCTTGTTCTGCTCACTTCACTAAGCTTCAGTTCTTGTAAGTCTTTCCAGGTTTCCCTGAAATCCACCTGCTCATTTTCTCTAACAGTACTATTCCATTACAATCATATGCTCAACTTGTTCAGCCATCCCTCAATTGGTGGGTATCCTCTCAATTTCCAATTCTTTGCCACCCCAAAAAGAGCTGTTACAAATAGTTTTTTGTACATGTGGGGCCTTTCCCACTTTTAAAAGATCTCTTCAGTATATAGACCTAGTGGTGGTATTTCTAAATCAAAAGGTATTCACAGTTTGATTGCCTTTTGGGCATAATTCCAAATTGCTCTCCATAATGATTGGATCAGTTCACAACTCCACCAACAGTGCATTAGTGTTCTTATTTTCCCACATCCTCTCCCACATTTATCATTTTCCTTTTTTGTCATATTAGTTAATCTGATAGGTGTGAGATAGTACCTCAGAGTTGTTTTAGTTTGCCTTTCTCTAATAAAAAGTGATTTAGAGAACTTCTTCATATATCTATAGATAGCTTTGATTTCTTCATCTGAAAACTGCCTCTTTATAACCTTTGATCATTTATAATTTGGGGAATGACTTGTATTCTTATAAATTTGACTCAGTTCTCTGTATATTTTAAAAAGGAGGTTTTATCAGAGACATTGGCAGTAACAATTTTTTCCCAGCTTTCTATTTTTCTCCAGTTCCTCTCAATGCTAGTGCCTTTCCTCTGTTGATCATGTCCAGTTGATCGTGATTGTATCTAGTTTATACACAGCTGTTTTCAGGTTGAATCTATCAATAGAGTATAAGCTCCTTGGGGGTGGGGGGTGTCTTAACACTTTCTTTGTATCCACAATGCTTAGTTCAGTGCCTGGAAAATAGTGGTTGGACTGAAAGACTGCTCTGTTGAATATATGTCTTATACATACCTACTTATTCACATATCATCTCCTCTGGTAGAATGTAATCCCTTTGAGGGCAGGACCTGTTTGGTTTTTGCTGTTGAATTCCCAAAACCAAACTCAATTCCTGATGCATTATGAGCACTTAATACATTCTTGTCACCTTAGTGCATGGATAAATGGGTGAGCAGAAGACAGAAGTTGCTGAATAGGAATGCATAATAATAGTAATAGTTCATATTTATAGGTGTTTCCAAACACTGTATATATATTCCCATTTTACAAATGGCCCTCAATAGATGAAACGACCAGTCACAAAGCTCATCACTGTCCAAGGTAGGATTTGAACACAGAGCTTCCTGATTCTAGGTTCTGCAGTGACAAATCTTGCCTTCTCCTACCACTTACACCCCGCCACACACACATGTGTACACACAAACACACCTATCTCAGATGATTGTTGCAGCTGAGAAAACCTGTGTGAATAAAAATGATATCTAATATACCAAATATCTTGGTTAGCCACAAATTCCACTCCCATTTTTCTGTCCTAATTGAGGCCAGTGCTAGAAAGATGTTGGTAATCAAACACAATGGATTTTTAAAAATTATCTAAGATTTATTTCTGAACAGCAAAGATGAGCTCTCTCAATGGAGTGAGCACAGAGTATTCTTAATTCCTGGAAGAGCCTGAATCACAAAATCTCCAGGATGAAAACACACTCAGTGGCCACATGTCCTGGTCTTTATGTGAAGGAGAAGAGCAGCTCCAATTTGGCCAACCGTGAGTCATATATACAGCACTGGCATGACGGTCTCCAGGGGGAGAAAACCCTCTGGGGAGACACAATGGACAGATCATTAGGTTTGGGGTCAGGATTGACCACCGGTCAATGTTTTACAAAAACCTATAAATATGAACTATTACTATTATTATACATTCCTAGGCATCCCATGACTCTTAAACACAGTGAAAGTGTGATGATATAAAATTAGTGAAAAGCACCCAACGAAGCAAGAAATTTTCACAAAATCCCTAATAATTTTCTGAACCAAATTCTCCCTAGAAGAACAAAGAACTGTTCTCATCTATAGTAAGTTTCCTATTTTCCTTTCCTTTCCTACTCATTGATCATCCCTCATTCTGTTTCTAGAGCTTTAAAAAGAGGCTAAGAATAGGAGCAAACAAGGGGACACATATAAAACTTTGCAGACCCTAAAGACTTATATAAACGTCAAGTACTATTATTGTTGTACAGTAGCTCATGCCCCTTTAGGGTAGAATGAATGGTTAGGAGTCAGTGATGGAAGTGGAGAAGGAAAAACCTAAGCTCAGATCCCTCCTTCTGCTAGCTATATGATTATATACAAATCAGTCAGCTTCTCTTGGTATCACTTTCCTCATATTTAAAAAAGGGCATTATATTTGTTGTTTAGTCATGCCTGATTCTTCATTTGGGGTTTTCTTGACAAAAATACTGAAGTGCTTTCCTTCTCCAGCTCACTTGACAGATAAAGAAACTGAGGCAAACAGGGTTAAGTAACTTGCTCAGAGTCACACAACTAGTGAGTGTGTGAGGACAGATTCGAACTTCACCATTCCTGACCTCAGGCCTAACACTCTGTGCACTACTTTACCTAGCTGCCCCAATTAAAATATTACCCCCACCATAAAATTCCCCTGGAACATTTCATCGTGGTACAGAGGCCATGCTTTGTTTTCTGCTATAGCACAAACCCCACTTGACCAAAATTAGAAGGACTCATCATCAAAAAAGATAACCTATGGATTCAAGACTAGAAAATGGTAGCTATGGTCTTTAATGGGATGGTAATCCATGAAAAGTGAAAAGGAAATAGAAATCACTAGTCCTGTGCGGACCTCTTCTTCCACTGAGATAGTGTCAGAGTAGTGAAATCGGAGGCAGAGGGTCCAAGTGTTAGACCACCTAGAAAATTTGATAGGAATATTGGGATTCTAAATTAAATATCCTTGCCTAACCATCAGTGAGGGATTCCTAGGCAACTCAAGTACATTCACATTTAAATTCATGTTATATAATAAATCAGAGAAAGATGGAAGTTGCAGGTGACTGCAAAGATGACCCACAGATTCTTCTTGGAGAGGAAATAAAGGAATTGGTTTGTGGATAGAACACAAACAGGCCTATTCACTGAATGGCCATTACCTCACCCCAAGTGAATATCTGCACAGGCCTTGGCCTAAGGGTCCCAGGTCTCCCAGTGCATCCTGGGCCATCTCTAGTCATCTTGATGAATATCTGGTCACTGGACCCAGATGGCTCAGGAGGAGAAAGTGAGGCTGGTGACCTTGCACAGCCCTCCCTCACTCAAAACAAAGTCAAGTGCAAGTGATGTCATCATTTCTCTGATGGCGTGGTCTTCTTCGGGAATGAAGGATGAGCGCAACAACCCTGAGTAAGGAAGATCTGTGTTCATAGCCAGCCTCGGAACGTTCATGGTTGTATAACTGCTTTCCTGTCTCAGCTTCTTCATCTTTTACTTGGGTATAATAATAGTACCCCCTTCCCCAGACTACTGAGAGGACAAAATGAGTTAACATTGTAAAGGGCTTTGAAAACTGTGTTATATGTGAAAAAGTGTTATATGGACGCTAGGTATTATTAATATTAACAATACACTCAAGGCTGAAACATGACCTAATGGAATGTGCCACCTTGTCGTGCATTGTTCACAAGTATTTACAAAAAGATCACAATGAGAATGACTTCAGCTCAGGCACCAACATTGGTGCCACAGAATGAATAAGTAGACAAGTTCTATGAAGAGTTGGACAGGACTGTCTGAATTAAATTAGCATATAGTTTGATATGGGGTGACTTCAGTACAAAGTGGGACCAAGTAAGAATGTAGAGAAATATATTTGGATTTTCTGTCTTTGTACATCAACATCCCTCCAAAGATAAAAAGCACAAATCAGAGTAAAAATGAATAAAAGTCAGCGCATTCAATGGAAACAATTTAATCCTAGTGGCACGATGGATAGAATGTTGGACCAAGAGTTAGCACTGAGTGGAAATCCTGCCTCAGATAATCCCCTTTGAAGTCATGAGCCTTAGTTGCTTCATGAGTGAAAGGCAGATGATAATAGCTCTAGGAGACACTAGGGTGCGCCATAGTACACAGAGCACTGAACCTGGAATCTCATCTTCCTGAGTTCAAATCTACCCTCGGACGCTTATTAGCTGTGTGACCCTGGGCCAGTTACTTCACCCTGTTTGCCTCAGTGTCCTCATCTGTATGATGAGCTAGAGAAAGAAATGACAAGCATCTGGTATCTTTGCCAAGAAACTTTCCAAAATAGAATCACAAAGAGTTGGATATAACTGAAGTGAATGAACAAAATAGTCACTCTAGCTAGGATTGTTGTGAAGATAAAATGAGATAATACTTGGAAATAAGTGCCGACTTATTCTGACTTAGTCAAATAATTTACTGATAATTAAAAATGGATAATGGACGAAAGAAAAAATATAAACAGAAACTAGGATAATTCCATGTAGAACTTTAACCTACACAATTCAATTGCCATAATAAAGAGATTAAAATTGCATTAAATCACTTCAGTCTGCAAATATTTGACTCAGCCGCTAAGGGAAGCGAAAGTCACATAAAATCAACACTAGTCAAGATTGCGAACTTGTTTGTAAAATCTTATAGATGAGGATCATGAGCTGTATTACCTCCTAAAAGCAATCCATGCAAAAGACGGCCTTTGAAAAGTTTGCAGAAAGACCAAGATAAGCAAGTCCTCCTGAGGACATCAAGCAGTGAAAATGCAGAAGGTCGCAAAGTAAGGAAATCTGCAGAGATTTTTAAATGAGGTTTTATGTAAGTACATGGATAGTGAGGTCCCTCAGATGCTCATGTAAGGATATGATATCTTTGTGGGTGCATCAAGCCCCTGGACATTTCAGTTTCTCCTAGGGGAGGGAGGGAGGAAGAGAGAGACAGACAGAGAGAGAGAGAGAGAGAGAGAGAGAGAGAGAGAGAGAGAGAGAGAGAGAGAGAGAGAGAGAGAGAAACATTCAAAAGTAGTGGTCTAGCCTACCTCACAGGCAAAACAAAATTACAAACATGACTGATAATATCTCTTGCTCAATAGCCTACTGGCAGTGTTGTAAGCTTGTGAGTCATGGAGCACTATACTCCCTAAAGAATTAAAAATTAATATTACCCAAAGGCCAGTGGAGAGTGTGAGGGAGGGAGTGGGGAGTTGACCAGAGACCAAAGTATAACAAATAACGCTGATGAAATGGGGAGGAGGTGATGGGGGGAATGATGTTATTAGGGAAATATATGAATGAAAAAGAGAATAAGCTACCTACGTATCCAGACAGATACAGCAGATGCTCCACTGCCTTATTTACTATTTCAGGAGAGCCACATTAAAGGATTCTCCCTTGGTGACCTTAGGGGAAGATATGGATGGACACAGATGCATGAGATGACCCGATACAGGTACCTGTAGTCAGTGTCATCGGGGTCTAAGTTAATGGATTCATTTGAGAGCACCTAGCTCAAAGGAGGCCAGGACACATAGTCAAAGAGGTGCAAATATTGTAGGAGTTAGAGGAGTAGGAAACCAAAGAGAATACGGTGGCCTGCCAAGACTATGGGAAATGGGGAAGCTGGAAATCTTCCATGGACTTGTTTTCAGAGGTGAAGGGAATGGGTAATGAGGAGGTGGGCAGATACGAGGCCAACGTCCATGGCTTCACACAGAGAAAATCCTTGAAGGCCTTTGGACCATAAGACTTTTTGTATTTTTTGATCACAACCTTTTCAACACACACTTTTACAGGAAAATGCAAGTGTACAAGTGTATATAGAAGAAAAGTTTGTCAGGTAAGGGAGAAAGAGGCTGTTCCAATGATGTCCTTTGGAGAAATAAAAGGGAATGGGAAAGAAACTGGGGAATGATTAATGAAGGGATATCACCAGGAGCAGAGTAGGGGCAATCTAGAGACAAGCAGGGAGACAACTGGGGAGCTGACTAGAAGGGGATGGGAAACCTGTACGAGTTCTGTGATTTGAAAGGAAGGGGACTGTGGCTGCCTTGGGAGTGGACTGCTGAGGACAGAAAGAGCATCTTAAAATCCCAAACTCAATTTTCTGTTCCTTTCTCTTCGGTTCTGAAGAGGACTCTGCACCAAGCAGCAGGGAGGCTCCCAGTGAAGCTTCCCATGTTGGCAAAAGGCACCTTTCCTGTGGGGAGGTTTTCATCTCTAAAGGCAGTAAATACATACATATATGCATGTGTACATACACCTATTCTGTTAGGTATAGATACATATCTCTCCATACATATTCTCTATATGTGTGCATGTATAGATCTGAATGGATAGGTATGTATAGCAGAGCTAATTATGTATATGAAATACAATAATTATGCCCCCTTGAAAAGTTCTTTGTGTGGGTCCAAAGAAAAGCCTTTTGTGTTGCATTCTTATTGGGATGTAAGCCCTAAAAGAGCAACAGCCCAGCATTGGTTTTAATACTTATGAACTAATAGAGCGCTGCGTTATTCCTAAGTGAGGTTACAGCTTTAACAGCACTGTCTGTCAATGGAAGGGTGGCTGCCTATCTGCATTTTGCAACAAAAGGGGAGATGTATAAATAGGTGGGCATTGTCTGGCAAATGCGACAGGACAGCCCTCAGGAAGGTAAAGTGATGGGGATGGAGGTAAATAATCCATACTCCATGAAAACAGGTTTTGTAAAAAAAATAAATAAATAAATAAATAAATCTTTCAAGGGCTAGCAGAGAGGCGGCCTGCCGCAGGACTGAATTCATTTTCATCAATGTTACCGGAGAGGCAATTGCTCAAATATAATTCTCACATTAGGAGGTTAAGAGAGATAATAACAGCTTCACACAGGAGGAAAATAACAAAAGAACTGAGATGTCAAATATAATCAGATCCATCTTTTCCATATAAATTCTGGCCACAAAATTGGTCTGTAATTATTTCAAAACTCTAGTTAATTCCCCCCCACCCTTTCTTTTCAGTATTGAATTCAGCAGTCCTCAAGGCCTCTGGCTACGTCTGGGTTTTTGTCCTCTCCAGAGTTTTGCATGGGGGAAATCACTTCGTATTATGCCAGTTCATTCTATCAGGGCTATTGCTAAAGGTGGTGCTGAAAACAAGATTTAGGACATATTTAAAAGTTCTAATCTTCCTTCCTCAATGGTGGATGACAAACTTGAATTGCTGTAATGAAATATTAGAACACGCACCTTAAACAGGAGTTCTTTCACTTTTTGTCTATTTTGTTTTTATTTTTAATGGTAGAAATTTCCTCTGCTGTTCTGAGGTGGAAGAGGTGGGGTACCTTAGAAAGGGGGTAGAGTAGAAAGGCCATGGATGTCAAAGTTGGGATGTCTGGGTGGTAGCCTCAGAGCTAGCCGTGTCATTTTGGGTAAGTCACTTCACCTCCGGGCTTTGGGATCCTTCCATGGGAAATGAAAGGCTTAGAGTATATGAAGTCTCACCTCTTGACCATCCCCAAACATCTAGGATGCTATGATTCATTCTGGGAACTCACAAATTGAGCTTGAAGATATTCTACAAGAGTGGGGAGCTGGCAGAATGGGACGCTTGTCCTTGCCTCTCCTCCCATGGGGGACCCACAATGTCAGGCTTTAGTGGTAACTAAACCAATAGCCCTGTCACAGTGAACCTGTCTGCTCTGAGCAAGCCCAAGAAAGCCCATTCCTCAAACCCCTCAAGAGTTAGAGCAGTTAGAACAGTCATGAAACCTACAAACAAATGGAACATTCCTGACAAACAGAGAGAACATCAGCTCCCAAGGCATGCACTCCACTTTTGGAAAGCTGCCCTTCAGCTTTGCCACTCAGAACTGGTAGCAAACACTCTCCAGATCTGATCTGCCCAATGCCCAGTCTTGTCGACATCTTTACTGTGTCTTGCCTCTCTCTTAGCTATCTCTTCCAGCTCGCCAACACCTCTGCATGTGATGGGTGTGCCACCTGTCATCGATAGAAATGTCAGATGGCATGAGGTCAAAAACAGATCCTTGAGACACTCCATTGGAGGCCTCTTGCCATGGGGCCATTGATTACTATTAGCTAAATTCATGTATAAGTTAAGCCACTCAACTAATTCTGAACTGTTTTAATTATATTATTGTCTGTGGTCCACACCTCTCCATGTTATCCACAAAAATGGATTGAGATACTCTGCAAACACTTTGCTGACATCTAGACAAACTATTTCTATAACTGTCCCTTTGTCTATCATTTTAGTAACCTGGTCACAAAAGGAAACAAAGCTCTTCTGTTCTTAATGAAGCCATCCTGACTCTCTGTCACCACTGCCCCCTTTATATGCTCACCAGTCACCTCCATGATCCACTTTAGAATTGTCCAAGAAATGGAGGTCACTGTTACTGGCCCATAGTTTAAACTCTGTCTCTCTGCCTGCCTGCCTGCGTGTGTGTGTGTGTGTGTGTGTGTGTGCGTGTGTGTCTGACTGTCTGTTCCTCACTGACTTTGTCTCTGTGTGTCTGTCTGTTCCTCACTGACTTTGTCTCTGTGTGCCTGTTTGTTTCTCTGCCTATCTTGGTGTATCTCTGTCTCTGTCTCTGGGTGTCTCTCTCTCTTTGTCTTAGTTTGTCTGTCTGTTGGTCCATCTCTCTCCTGGAACAACTTTTGAGGTGTTTCAGCCTTATTGTCCTCATCCTATTTCCATGATCTTTCACTGTGGCTCAGCCATCCACCATATATAGATGCCTCCCAATTCTTTTGGTACTTGTTATTAAAGTTCATTTGGTCCAGAGACTTGAACTGACCGAAGGAACTGAATGCTCCCTTATCTTCTATTCTTTCTTTTTCTAATTTTTTATTCTGCTGTCTTCAGTTCAAAGGCCATTTTTTTGGCAGAGAAAAGTAAAAAGTAACCGCCCTGCCTTTTGTCTCTTGTCGGTTGCCAGCCCATCTACCCCAAGCTGGGGTGTTCTGTCTAATCCTCCTTGTTCTCCCATTGTAATGCACACACACACGCACATTCACACGCACACATGCACACATGCGCATGCATGCACATACATACGCACACACATGCATACACACACTCACACATGCACACACATGCATGCACGCACATACATACGCACACACATGCATACACACACTCACTCACACACACATGAACACACATACACACACATACACACACACACACACACACACACACCCTCACTGTCCTCAGCTCCTTTGAAGGCTGAGCCTGGAGCCAGGAAGATGTGTGGCCTGGACAAGTTTCATAGCCTGCTTGGCCTCCAGTTCCTCAGCTGTAAAAGGGGTGTCCTTATCAGCCCCAGTTCCCAGGCTTGCCATGAGGATCCAGTGAGGCTGTGTTGCTAAAGTTCCTGGTACCCAGTGGGTGCTTCATAAATGCCTCCTCTTCCTTATTGTCATCAGTGTCCTTTGATCTCCAGTATCTCTGCTTTGGGTACCACATTCTTATTGTGTCAATGCTCTGTAACTTCTAAAAATCTACGTTTTTGGTGAGCACCACATGCTCTGCCCAGCCCTCTTCCCACACCTCACATTTTTTGTCCTCCTTCTTGTCTGAGAGTGGACTCCCCTTACAGATGAGGATGTTGTGTATGGGAGGGAGGGACTCAGCATATTCTCTTCCCCTTGCTCAGTTCCTCAGGTCATGAGGCCCCAGGAAATGAACCTGGATTTGGGCCTTTCTATTCGTTCCATCGGGTTCCATTCTCACAATTTCTGTGGCTTAAGTTCCTGGAGACAACGATGAGGAGGAGGATGAGGATGAGGATTATGATAGCTTCAGAAAGGAAAGAACAAATGGGAAGGTCAGAAGCCCAGATCTGTTTCTCAGAGCAAGATGGGAGTGGCCCTCAGCCCCTTTCTCCTCAGCATTGTGACTGAGGGCTTTCCCCTTGGAGGAAAAAGCCACCAAACCTTGCTCAGTCAGATTCTCTTAAACAGTAGAAAAGTTTCCCCCAACCCCATGACAGAACAATGGAGAATGTCTTCAGATGCTCCTGGTCTCCAGTCTCTCATTGTCTTCCCAGTGGATGATACCACTGAGGTGGTCTAGGCATGTGCCAAAGACCAGATTTTACCCACACTCTCCATCCCCAGAAGTTCAGCAAGGCTTCCAACCAGCATTTTTAGTTAGAGAGCAGTGAACAATGTTGCTTAGAGATGAGGAGCTAGAGATCTTTGGGTATGCTTTGTGTGATAGCAATGGATCCAAACTTAGAAAGACTTAGGCTCAGAGTACCTTATCTGTCCAATGGGCACTCTTATTGGTAGCCAATGTAGGCTTATGGAAAGGCTTCAGTTGGGACACTGCTCACCCTCACTCTTTGGCTGCTGAAATTCCCACCATTTCAATGTTCCATTGAGAGAAAGCCCCTTCCCAGCTCTGTCCTTGATTTTCTGGAATTTCAGAATCATGTCTCAACTGCCCTTTCATTCTAGGACAAGGAAATAGCCCATCCTGGAATATCCCTCTGCCAGGGAAGGCTGACCCTTTTCTCCCACTGGTGAGAAGGTCAGTGGGGTGAGGGGAGAAGAAGTGCTCTTGCTTCCTGAGCTGGGCAGGCTGGCAGTGCCAGCAAGTTGCTGAAAAGTAGATTGGTCATGGAAGACGATGAAGAGAAATTTATTTCAGTTAATCAAGTATTTATTAAGTACTTACTATGTGCTGGGCTTAGTACTAAGAGTGGGAGAAAGGCAGAATCCATCCCTGCCTTGGAGGAGTTTACAGTTTGGAGAATCAGCATGATGGGCTGATGCCTGAGTCCTTGTCACATAACCACCCTTTACAGCTGAGTTAAGAATTAGGATTTATGTTCATCTTTCATTGCCAAAGAAGACCATGCCATCAGAGAAATGATGGCATGACTTGCACTTGACTTTGTTCTGAGTAAGGGAGGGCTGTGCAGGTCACCAGCCTCACTTCTCCTCCAGAGCCATCTGAGTCCAGTGACCAGATATTCATCAGGATGACTGGATTCACTGGGGGACCTTGAACCCTTTAGGCTAAAGTCTTTGCAAGGTACTCACTTAGGGTGAGGCAACACCCATTAATTGAATAGGCCTGTTTAAGAAGTAGTCAGGGCATGGCCCCTTTAATGAGGTCAAGAAAAAGAGACATCAGACTGGGTGGAAAACAGCAACAGTTACTATTGATAATCACTCTAACACTAGGAGGGTCCAGAGGAGCCCTTAAGCAGGGGTCCATTGGTGTCCCAGTTTCAGAGCGCAGTAGGTTTAAGGTTTGGAGAGAGAAACGGACAGGATAGAACAGGAGAAAGGGAAGGGAAGGAAAGGGGCTAGTAGAACCCAAGTCAGCTGGGCATCTTTTGGCCATCCAAATTTACCTTGTTTTGGAGAGGAGAAGGAAGGGGAGGGGGAGGCAGACAGGAGAGGAGGAGTTGAGTTATCCAGTTAGCTGTGTCTCCATTCAGCCAGCTTCATCTAGGCACAAGATTGTGTTCATCCTTGGTTGCCAAAGACCATGCCATCAGAGAAATGATGACATGACTTGCACTTGACTTCATTTTGAGTGAGGAAAGGCTGTGCAGGTCACCAGCCTCAGAAGAAGAATTAGGAAAACCTGACTTCAAAGAAGGCTCTGGTCCCTTTTGGTGCATTTCTGGCACTCTGCTAAATCTTGCTTTACCAACGTTGTCTCATTAGAGGCTCACTGCCACCCTGGGAGTCAGGTATTATTATTGTCCCCATAATATTGTCATGAAAACTGAGGTTAAAATGACCTGCTCAATATCACACAGCTAATAAGGATCTGAGGCTGGATTTGAACTCATGTTTTCTCAAGTCCAGGACCCATGCTATGTGTACTCTGGTTCTGTCAGTTGCCTCTTCCTGGCAGAATGTCCCTGATCAAGTCACTTATTTTCTTATCTCATTTCAGATCTAAGTCTATGAGCTCATAGTTCACTAAAATTTCCAATCCTTTTCTCTCTTCCTTCTTTCCTTTCTTCCCTCCTTCCTTCCTTCCTTCCTTCCTTCCTTCCTTCCTTCCTTCCTTCCTTCCTTCCTTCCTTCCTTCCTTCCTTCCTTCCTTCCAGACAATCAGGGTTAAGTAACTTGCCCAGGGTCCCACAACTACTAACTGTCAGACCAAATTATCCTTAGCTCCTCCTGACTTCAGGGTCTAACACCACCGAGCTACCCCACCTTCATCATTTTTTTTTCATACAGTTTTTGTCTATCATGCTTCTCCTATTATGTGCTCAGGAAGGACATTTTTTGAACCAAGGATAAAACTTTACATCGATCCCCAGGAAATTCCATCTTATCCCAGTAGGCTTTCTCTTGCCAGCCCCCTCAGATCCTACCTTTGCACCTGATATTTTGGCTTTCCCTCCCCGATTTCCTACTTTCTGACAATTCTGCACACATTTTAGAAAGGGCAGATCTACTTAGCACATCCCATAACCTCACAAACAAACCCCATAATCCTGCACTCTGTGTGGATTATCAATTGCTCAAACCCCTCGGTAGTCCTAAACCCAGAGAACTAAGCCATTCTTTACCTTGTCTCTTGGCTAAACAAACCAAACCTCTCAGATCCCAGACTCCATGGGAAGCAATGCTTTTCTCTTCTCCTACACAAGCCTGTATTTGTGGAGTTCTTCAGACCAAGGACAGCACTGAACATTCAACTTGTCAACTTCCTCCCAGATAAAGAGCTAAATTGGCCTGGCCATTGAACTTTTTGCTCAGAAGTGATGTCCTCAGGGTGCTTATGTCCCTGAATTAGGAAAATTCTCTTGATCATTAGAGCAAAATGTATATCCCATTCTATATGAAAAATGATAAACAAGAGAAATATGCCTTTTGTGGAATAATTCAGTGCTATCAGGAGACCACAAGGTCAGCCAAGTCCCAGATTGGAGCCTCCATCAACTTGGATTCATTTTTCTTTTTTCTTGGCTTACAAAGGGATATAGATCAATGTCCTCTTGTTTAGGGTTTCACATTAAAAACATACTTCCTGTAGAACATACAGTCTGGAAAAAAAACATCAGAGTCAATCAATTAAATCAGTTAAGAGTCAAGGTGTCAGGCACTGTGCTGACCGCTGGAGATAAAATAATAATGATGAAATAACTAACATTTTAGAGAGCACATACTATGTGGCAGTCACTGTGGTGAGTGCTTACAAGTTCTGTTCCACTGGATACTCACAACAACCCTGAGATATGTGCTATTATCTCATTTTGCAGATGAGGAAACAGAGGAAAACAGAGGTTAAGTGACTTGTCAGGATGACACAGTTACTAAGAGTAGGAGGCCAGATTTGAACTCGGGTCTTCCTGACTCTCTATCCACTATGCCACCTAGCAATCCACAAAGAAAGACAAAAATAGACTTCCCCCCATGGGGAAGTTTGTTTGTCAGTAAATATGAAATTACGAAATAAACACACAGTAGATGGAAGGAGAGGAAGGCCTTAGAGAAGAAAACCCTGGTAGGGGGAGACCAGGAGTGACTTCAGGCACAGGATTCCAGCATCTGAAGGCTGAAAGAAACTTCAAAATTCATTTAATCCAATGCCCTCATTGGAAAGTCATGGACACTGAGGTCCAGCGGGAGGGCAGGGACTGCTCCCTGGGGACCTAAATGAGGCTGCTATTTCCGTAATTTAAATATAAACCTGCTTTTCCCTCAGGTTATCTTTGGCCCCCCTCAGGCCTGTTGGGAACATTAGCCCTATTTTATGGGAAATATTTCCCCTCAGCCACAGGTCCTCACTTTGTGTTACTGGGGAAGCCCAAGGATCCATCTACACAAATTTATTGATACTGTCCTTGCATCCTGATTGTAGCTGAGCCCTAGAAATCATCCAGAAAAGTACCTTGGGTAAGCAGAATCTCTAATTCTAATTTACAGAATGTGTCTTCCTGCCCATCATCCCCATCATAGTGCTAAATACAAGGGATGACCCTGTCTAAGTAAATGTTAGTGGATTCAAGTTGAAATAAGAGAAATTCTGTTTCTTAATTTATTCTGGCTAGTGAATAGAGAGGTTTCTTCTGCTTGGTCCTAGAAAGCAGAAATCAGAGTAATGGGCAGACATTTCAAAGAATAAATTTCTGTTAAATGACAGGAAAATCTTCCTCACAGTAGAGTGATTTCCAAGGGGAAAGGCCCCTGGGGAGGAAGGAAGGGCAGGGGTCTCATTACTAAAGGCCTCAAAGCAAAGGAATGGGGGTCCTTTATTTGGCATGTGGCAAAGGGAACATTTTTCACGTGCAGATGACCTGGTTGCCAAGGAGCCCTCCAGTTTGGAAATCCTGTGATTCTCTTTTCAGTGCAGAGCCTCTTAATCTGAAGTCCATGAGCTTTTAAAAAAACCAAAATACCTTGATAACTATATTTCAATGTCATTGGTGTCCTTTGTCGTCCTATGTATTTATTTCATGTCGTTTAAACAGGACTCTGAGAAGGTGCCTCCGACACTTCCCCAGACTGACGGTGGGGCTCGGGACCCAAACCAGACCAAGAATCCTGTCCCCAGTCACACAAGAAAGTAGATTTGTGTTTGTGAAGGTAGGGGTGGGACCCTTCACAGTGAACCATGCCAGGGAAACCCAGGAGATTAATGAGTTTACACATGAGAATCCTCATTTTATTTCTACAGATACATTTTATCGCGCCGCTGCTAAGTGGGCTCTCAGCATCCGTTCCCTGCTTCTGTGGTCTGTTAGCATGATATAGAATGCATTGTGTGGCAAGATAAGTTCTGATTTGATTTGCATTTATAGAACACACAACGGGCAATAACATTAGGTGCGTTGGGAAAATGATTAGAAAACCATGAGGTTTAAGTCAAGTAGTGTGAAAGACGGGCAGTGAATTTGTGCAATCCCAAGTAGCACTGGTGGGAGACAGAGTCGGAAATGTAAGCTCTGAAGAAGAAAATCCCTGAGTAGTGGAGCTTGTGAATAGAGATGTGGCATGCTTTGGGAAAGGGCATTTTCTTACTGGCAGTCCCCTATGAAAATCAGAGACCTGAATCACCTTTCCACCAAAAATAAAGTTTTATTCCTCATTATTATGACAACCTTCTCACTCCAACTTAGACAGGGGAAAATAGGTTTCAACCTTGAGTATTCAGAAATCCTTTAGCTATTTGGAACTCTTTTCCAGCCAAAGTAGACCACTTGCTATCTGTTTGCTAAATTTGATACTCCATCTCTCACCTCCATGCATTTGAAAAAGGCCTTCCTCATGCCTGCCATGCTCTCCCTTTTCATCTCCAAAGTTCATGAACTTTGTCTTTCTCAAAGGTTAACTCCTCTGTGAAGCCTTCCTTGATACCCTGGTAGCTTCCTTCCTTTCTGTTCTATTGTATTTATCTGGAAGTTGAGTGGTGTGAGATCCTTCTGGACAGAGTCCTTTTGGTCTCCACAGCCTTGGTTCCTAGTAGGATGTGCCATGCATAGTAGGTACTTAACAGATCAGATAAATATAGTAAGAGCTATTGAGCATTTGAGTGGAAATAGAAATGTATGTCTGTCAGAAAGATTTACAAATACTGAAAGCACTGAGCAAGATCATGGAATGTTCACACAAGCCCCTTTCAGAGATGAGGAAACAAGCTTACACAGTGTCCAAGCAAGGATGAGAAGACCATTCCCCAGAGCTGGGCACAGGATCCCACAGGGTCCTTTTCAGGCCTCACACTCAGTGAGTCTGTGGCTGCACAGGTATGACCAGCCAGTCTGGTACTCACTGACACCAGCTGAGCTGTGCCATTAGGTGGGCACATAGACTGATGGGTTTGTGCCTGTTCTTGTGGATCTGCCAGTCAGTCAGCCGCCATTGTGGGAAGGCACATGTGGGTCTGTAGCTGCTGTGCTTAGTGCCATGCGGAGCGCTGTTCCTGGGGTGGCCCATCCTCATGGAAAGCATCAGCTCCTTCATCTGGCTCGCCCCAGTAGAATGGCAACTCCTTGAGTATCAGGGTCTTTAAAGGCTCTGTCTCTGTGCTCAGCACAATGACTTGTGCCTTCACTTGACAAATGTTTGTTGGGTTTAATTGATAGCACATGATCCGGTAGCTGGAGAACGGATCCTGCCCATTGTTGGTGCAGTTTTTAGACAGCGGCATTATGGATGTCACCCCAGGAAGTGATTTGGGATGAAGCTGAGTCCTCTCCCTTTCCCAGAGCACAGTTCTGCAGTTATTTTAACTACATGTTGGATAGGACACACTGGCCTATCTAGAACTCACTCAACCAATAATCACTCAACCTTTCTTCCGGTCCACTTTTCTCCTAAGAGCTCAGTTCTAGACAGGTGCCTTATCCCACCTATGAGCAAAGAGCCAGACGCTTGTCACCAGTGACTGTCTTTTGCCTCTTTTTGCATCCCAGTGCTTAGCACACAGTAGGTGCCAAAAGAATACTTACTGAAGTGAACCTTCTACCTCAGATTCCTCATCAGGAAAATGGAGAAAACAGCAGTCCTAGGGGCTGCAAGGGAAGGAGTCAGAGTAACTGGATTCAAAAACCACCTCAGTGACTTTGACCAAGTCACTTAACCCCTCCCAGTCTCAGTTTCCTTGTCTGTAAAATAAGTGGGTTGGGCTAATTGACATCTAAGTTCCAGCTGGAGGATCCCAAATCATGACTCTGCCACATCTTACCTATGTGACCTTGGAAAGCTGACTCCTCTGAACTCAAAAAAAGTCCTAATCCATCAAAAATGACTTCTACAAATTCAGATTATAATTATTAATAACATTGTTACACATGTAGATATACACCATTCCAAGAGTAGGATGATGTTAGATTACAAACCACTTGTTCGTCTAGACCCCTATTGGCATATGTTAATGTGATGTCTCATGGCCTCCTAGGTCCAGCTGAAGGGGCCACAGAGAATGCAACAGAGGGAAAAACAAAGAGAGGAGAGGGGCTAGAGAGACACAGAACGAGGGATAGAAAGGTGACTAGATAGAGGATAAATATTGATGTGCTGTAGACAGATCAAAAATGTACACATACATGGGGTGGGATGGGGGAATAAAGGCAGAGAATGCTGCTACTTTCCTCTTTGCTAGTAGAAATAAAGAGTCCTCCTGCAAGCATCTTCCTTCAGTCATTTCCCACTCATCAAGGGGCAGTCCAATATAACGGACACAGGAGACTTGGTTAGAAATCCTGCCTCTGACGTCCGTGGATGGATCACAGGATCATAACTGCAGCTAACGCTTTTCAGGATTATCTGAATAATTTTAAATAAAGCAGTTTGTGTAAGTGGCAGAGGCACAGAGCTACATAAATGTCACCTCTGGCTACTCCCAGCCGAGTCAGATCAGGTGTAGTCATCTCCCTTGTCTTCCTCTCTGAGGTCGTCTCCGTGTCTCTTCTGATTGCAATGGCTGGATCATTTTTATCTTTCTTTGGATCTCCAGCACATAACACAGTACCTTGCCCACAGTAACTAGTGAAATAATGCTCTTTGCTCGATGGATGGAATCTCCTCCAAAGGGGAAGGGAAGGGCCTAAGCATTTCTATAGCATTTATGGCACCTGTCAGGCCTCCTTCCTCCACCCCCGCCTCCAGCCAGATCCAGGGTTCCTGGGGGCGCTGCCTCTTTTTCAAATCCAGAAAACCTTGTGCAGGTCATAGAAAGCAGTGTCTTCATCCAGTTCCATGACCACTTTTGTTACCTTTCTTCTGGCCCACTTTTCTCCTAGGAGCTCAATACTGGACAAGTGCATTGTCCCACCCATGAGCAAAGAGCCAGAGGCTTGTCACCATGACTATCTTTTGCCTCTTTTTGCATCCCAATGCTTAGCACATAGTAGGTGCCAAAAGAATTCTTACTGAATTCAACCTTCTACCTCAGATTCCTCAACAGTAAATTGGAGAAAATAGCAGCACTTACCTTATAGGGGCATCCAATGAGACAGAGGCCGTGACACATTGTGCAGCCCTTGAAATGAAACCCCATCTCCCACCAGCTGCCTGGGCCTCCCATTCCCCACTGACTTTGTACATAGACTTTATATTTAGTTAGAAGTGAAAATGTCATTTCTCCAGAGGCAGTTTAAAATTCCAGAGGATACAGGTTGTTTCATTTTTTTGTCTGTTCCCTTCATACCTGGAACATACTAGGTGCCTAATAAATGGCTATTGATTGACTGGCTGATGATTCATTTAAACAAACCAAAAAACCAGACTCTTTCTAGAACATACAACCGAAGCTTTTCTGGCAATTATTGGCCATAAATACTCAATGTGACAAGTAAACATTAATATTTCAATTTTCTCTTGAATCTGAAAGGTTTGGGCATAGCTTTGACTGGAAAGTCATTGATGAGACAGAGCATAGAAAGGCTCCAGAGGACGACTGAGCTGTACCTGGGCATTTGGTCCATGTTGGAGGAGGTTCAGTCCAGGAACTTGAGACTTTTAGGCTGGAGAGGGGACAGGACACCTTATTTCTGTATCAGAAGGGATTGGAAGCCAAAGAATGAGAAGGAGAAAATGTCTCAAGAGGGAAAAGCAGGAGCAATGGGTGAAGTGTAAATGGGCTAATAGAATGGAGTGGTGAAAGCTTTGGACCAGAGTTGCATCAAGGTAAAACGGGTGGCCTCAGCAGAAAGTGAACCCCTGAGAGGAGGATGCAGAAGCCACTGTTTGACTGTGTTTTAGAGAAGATTCCCTCCTAGCTAGATTTCAGATGGGCTGGCCAGGGAGGCCCCTTTCAGTTCTGATACTGAGATTCCAGATGACTTTTGTCAAGTCAACAAAAGAAAATGCTTTTATCTTTTTCCTTGGATTTGATGTGTAAAATTTGTATAATTTCCTGCTTCCATAGCCCTGTTTTCTGATAAATGTCATGATAAGAATAATTTTAGCCAACATTTGTATAATGCTTTAAGATTTATAATGTAATTCAAATGTACTATCTCAGTGGAATACATCAAAATCAGTACTGAATGGATGGAAGTGACCCTGGAGACCCTCCAGGCCAGGAGCTCTTAATCTGGGGTCCTTGAATTTGCTCTTTTTTTTTTTATAATTACAAAATTTTTATTTCAGCTCGCTCTCTCTTTTTCTTTTTTTTTTTAATTTTATTTATTTAATTTTTTACATTCATTTTCACAAATTTTTGGGTTCCAAATTTTCTCCCCTTTTATCCCCTCCCCCCCACCCCAATACCCCAAGCAATCTAATTTTCCCTATCTCCAATCTGCCCTCTCTTCTATCATCCCTCCCTTCTCTTGTCTCCATCTTCTCTTTTTTTCCTGTAGGGCCAGATGACTTTCTATTCCTCATTAACTGTATGTCTTCTTTCCTAGTTGCAACAACAATACTAAACAGTTGTTCCTAAAACTTTGAGTTCCGAATTCTCCCCATCCCTCCTTCCCCACCCATTCCTTTTGGGACGGCAGGCAATTCAATATAGGCCATATCTGTGTAGTTTTGCAAATGACCTCCCTGATAGTCGTGTTGTGTAAGACTAACTGGATTACCATCCCTCCTAACCTGCCCCTCATTGTTTCTCTTCTGTCTTTTGATCCTGTCCCTCCCTAAGTGTTGACTTCAAATTGCTCCCTCCTCCCTTTGCCCTCCCTTCTATCATCCCCCCCCCTTGCAATATCTCCTTCTCCCCCACTTTCTTATACTGTAAGGTAGGTTTTCATACCAAAATGAGTGTGCATTTCACTCCTTCGTTTAGTCAAATGTGATGAGGGTAAACTTCTTGTTTTTTTTTTTCTCAGCTCTCCTCTTTTTCCCTCCACTAAGAAAAACTCCTGCCTGCCTCTTAAGTGACATATAGTTACCCCCTTCCATTTCCCCCTCTTTCCTCCCACTACATTTCTCTCTCACCATTTACCTTAATTTCTTTTAAGGTATGGTCCCATCCTATTCAGTTCAATCTGTGCTCTCTATCTCTGTATGTGTGTGCATGTGTGTATGTGTGTGCATGCGTGTACATGTGTATGTGTGGTCCCACCAACTACCCAGATACTGAAAAGTTTTAAGAGTTACAAATATTGTCTTTCCCTGTAGGAATGTAAACAGTTCACTTGTGGTAAGTCCCTTAAGACTTCTCTTTGCTGTTTCCTTTTTCATGCTTCTTCTCATTCTTGTGTTTGAAAGTCAAATTTTCTTTTCAGCTCTGGTCTTTTCATTAAGAATAATTGAAAGTCCTCTGTTTCATTGAAAGACCATATTTTCCCTTGAAGTATTATACTCAGTTTAGCTGGGTAGGTGATTCTTGGTTTGAGTCCTAGTTCCTTTGCCTTCTGGAATATCCTATTCCATGCCCTTCGATCCCTTAATGTAGAAGCTGCTAGATCTTGAGTTATCCTGATAGTATTTCCACAGTACTGGAATTGTTTCTTTCTAGCTGCTTGCAAGATTTTCTCCTTGAGCTGGGAGTTCTGGAATTTGGCCACAATGTTCCTAGGAGTTTCTCTTTTTGGATCTCTTTCAGGTGGTGATCGATGGATTCTTTCAATACTTATTTTGCCCTCTGGTTCTAGAATGTCAGGGCAGTTTTCCTTGATAATTTCATGGAAGATGATGTCTAGGCTCTTTTTTTGATCATGACTTTCAGGTAGTCCCATCATTTTTAAATTGTCTCTCCTGGATCTTTTTTCCAGGTCAGTTGTTTTTCCCATGAGATATTTCACATTCTCTTCCATTTTTTCGTTCTTTTGGTTTTGTTTGGTGATTTCTTGGTTTCTCGTGAAGTCCTTAGACTCCATCTGTTCCATTCTAATTTTGAGAGAACTATTAAATTCAGTGAGCTTTTGAGCCTCTTTTTCCATTTGGCTCATTCTGCTTTTGAAAGCATTCTTCTCCTCATTGGCTTTTTGAACCTTTTTTGCCAATTGAGTGAGCCTATTTTTCAAGGTATTAATTTCCTCAGCATTTTTTGGGGTCTCCTTTACCAAGGTATTGACCCGTTTTTCATACTTTTCTTGCATCTCTGTCATTTCTCTTCCCAGTTTTTCCTCCACCTGTCTAACTTGCTTTTCAAAATCCTTTTTGAGCTCTTCCAAGGCCTGAGCCCACCCGCCACCCAACTGGGGTGTCTGGGGTACTGAGGCCCCGCCCTCCATGTCTTTCCCTGATGGCAAGGATACGTCCTCATCATCAGATCCGAAGGTCGGGATCATTTGCATTTGTTGGAAAAAACTCTCTATAGTCTTATTTTTCTTCCCTTTTCTAGGCATTTTCCCAGCCAGTTACTTGACTTCTGAGATTCCTTTCCACCCCCGCCTGGATCCACCCAGCTAGTGCTTGGCCTCTGAGATTCAAATGTGCTTTCCGCGGCAAGCTTTAGTTCTGACGCTGGGGTGGAGGCAGGGCCGCCTCCCAGGCTCAGTTCCCTCAGGTTTTATGCAGAGACTTTCAGGAATGGAGCCGGTGGGGGCGGGGTGGGGGGCCCCGCCTCCAAGGCTCAGTTCCCTCAGGGGCTTTATGAAGAGGTCTTCAGTAGTAGAGCAGGGTGGGGGCAGGGCCGTCTCCCAGGCTCAGCTCCCTCAGGTTTTATGCAGAAACCTTCCGTAATGAAGATCCTGCCTGCTGCTGGGGGATTCCTGAGTCCCGGGCCGCTGCCGCCTCAGCCGCCGCCCACACCTCTGCCTCTGCCGCTTCCTGCCCCCCGTCTCTGCCGCCGCCGCTTCCTCCCAAGGGGGCCCGAGTTATGGAGACACTCCACTCCCCCTCTCGTCCAGCCCAGCCTTCTTTCTCACTGACCTGTAGCTTCTGTGGGCGGAGGGACTTTCCCGGCTGCCGGAGCTTCCATCTCTGAAGCCTGCTCGGATCAACTTCTCTGGGGCAGCGGCCAGGGCAGCGCTGGGGGTGGGGTCCGCTTTCCGAGGGGCGACGGACCCTGGGGACAGGTCTCCAGGGCTCCCTGGAACGGAAATCTCTTCCACTCCATTTCTGCACACCTTGTATTGACCCAGAAGTTATGGGGGTCACTTTTTACATTAATTCTATGGGCTTTGGTTTCGGAGCTCATAAACGTGCATCCTTCTACTCTGCCATCTTGGCTCCGCCCCCGAATTTGCTCTTAAATATGTAGATTATCCTCCTGAAGTCACTGCTTTCCTTTGTAATCTTATGTATTTTACTTTATACATTTAAAAGCAATATCCTAGCACAGGACCTGTAGGTCTCCCCAGAATGCCAGAGGCCTCCCAAATACACACACACACACATACACACACACACACACACACACATGCACACAATAAAGAACTTCAATTTATCTGATCCTACTATGTTCTGGGCACTGTGCTAAGAACCAGGGATACAATCACAATTTGCAGATGAGGAAATTGAGACATGGAGAAGATAAGTAACCTGGCCAAGGTTCTATAGCTAGTCAGTCTCAGAGTCAAGACCAGAACTGAGATAAGTATCTCAACTAAACCAGACTGCCAGACTTGTAGTCAGAAAGACCCAGGCCAAAGTCTTACCTCTGACACAATCATTGTGGATATAGTGCCACATACCATATTTCATGTGAGGAGGACAGGTCCATCTTACCTTTGTAATTTCCATGAGGGAACAGTCTCTTGCTTGTTGAGGAATGGGAAATAAAACAAATGCATGCATATATAATGTATGTATATATTGATCTAACAAGAGGCAGCATGGGTTTAACAGACGGAGAGCAAGCCTTGGAGTCAAGAATACTTGAGTCCAAGCCCTGCCACTGAGGCCAGTGGTGAGAATCTGGGTAATTCACTTAAGCTCTTAGGGCTCTGGGAAGCTCTCAAAGACTAGTTGGAAAGTTCCTGTACCAATAAAATCCTTAATCCATTCCCTATTGTTTTCCTTATCTCCACTTAACAAACATGGTAGCCATTAACTTTTATATATGTAGTATTTAATCCAAACTTGCACTGCATTACATCCGACTTCACCCGAAGGGATGTTATTTTAAGATCAGACCTTTGAAAAGCATGAACTTCTTCAATCTACATATGTCACTGGATTTGAGAGGCCATTGGACAAGGCCAAAGACTGGAAGAGAAAAGCACCAGCAACTAAGCTAACTTTCCTGACATGTTTTGCCATTTAGTGTGTAGTGACCAAGATGACAAGAGTGAAAGAGAGTTGAGACTTATTTTTTGAGTCCCAAATGAAACTCTTGGGTACCTCTTTAAATGAGAAATACCCTAGCAAGTGATTACATACCGAGCCTGCCTTTGGATGGTTAAGCCAGTCGTATCAAATGTACTGATTTCACTCATTGCTTGGATGATGAAGGATGTGGATGGAAATTTGGACAAATGATTTTTCTCTTTGTCAAGAGGAGAAGGAGCAAGAGGTGTGTGTGTGTGTGTGTGTGTGAGAGAGAGAGTGTGTGTGTGTGTGTGTCTATGCCTGTGTGTGTGCATATATATACAAATAACCTCAGAAGAAGGAATATAGATTGATTAAGCAGAAAACATCCCCAAATATATGAAAAGGCAAAGGATTTCCTATTTCATGAGCCTAGGGAATCCTTCCCTATGGGAATAAGGATTTGCCTAAGTGCCAGGGAGTTTCTTGAAGCACATGGTAGTGAAGCTATTACCCAGCGTCACACACTAACTAGTGTCAGAGATAGAATTGGAATATGGGTCTTCCTGATGCCAAGGTCAGCACTGTCTCCGTCTCTCCATTCTCACCCTATGATCCATCCCTACTATGGGAAAAAATGATTGCTAGCATTTATATAAAGTTTTTAAGTCTTGCAAAGGGATATTTTGATCCATATCTAATATATATATATATATGCATATGTATTTTTGAACATCCACACACCCACTGAGTGCTAAGTTTTGGGATCTAGAAAGGATTACTGGTCTTCTACATTTCTATTCTGTATCATAAAACTCAGCCTAAGTTCCTGGCAGTCTTTAGGGAATCATCAACTTAATCAGACTTTTAGAATTTTAGACTGGTGATTTTTTTTGATGTCTTATTTTTTATTTTATTTTATTTGAATTGGAAGACTTCTATATGAAGGAAAATGGCCTGTGCACTCCGTTACTGTTTTAAGATCATAAATCCCAGGTATCCACACAGTTCTATTTAGATGCTGATTAATGAAATCGTTGTGCATTTGGTTTCTGCTAACTGTAGATGGATTAAGATGTAAGCTCCATTCCAAAAGAAACCCATCAATTGTTTCACCCTCAGTCCAGGACAGCACGCAAGTCAAAGTCCTTGGATTACAAATGTAGGAATATCAAGTCCAAGGCCTGTGCCAGGAGCAGGGGCGTTAGATCTAGTCATCCACAAGAGCCTAACTTATTACAGTTATTCCTAAGTCCACTAAGCCGTCTTGGGTGATAGTGATTTTCTCCTCATTCAAGGCTTTCAAGTGGGGGTTGGAAAATCCTTTGTTCATCGTATAAAAGGGAAAATTTCTTTCGCAGGTTGAGATGGACAAGGTAACTGTAATTCCTTCCAGCTCTAAAATTCCACCATTCTGGTAGATTCATAGTGTTAGGAATTCCTTCTAGTTCCAAAGATTTCCACCAATTGGTGGGTTGCTAATGCCTGAAATTCCTCCATTCAAATTTTATTTCTCTTGTCTAATGCTATAAAACCCTTGGGGAAGGGACACAACAAGTCATCTTATACTCACCTCAGTGAGCCAAGCAGTGTCTGAAGACAGAGGTTTTCTATCAAGGACCTGCCTCTTCAAACACCCCCTCTTAGAATTGCTAGCTAGCTCTATGCCCCGAACAAGTCATTGGAAATTCATGGGCCTTTTGTTTTCTTAACTGTAAAATAAGGGAGTTGGACCAGGTCATCTCTCCAAATAAATTATTAGTTGAAAGGAAGTTTTGGTAATGGGAAGAAGTACAGAGTATACTGACCTAAGAGAGAGGAGACATCTTCAAAGGGCGGGCAGGGGGTGGGGGTGGGGAGGTTGCTGAAAAACATTGTAGAAAAGTGCAAACGCTGCCTAGATCGCAGTATTTTGCCAGTATTTAGGGCTGCTGAGAAATAACAAGGGGTTGATATCTAGGATTATTCCAGGAACTTCTCAAGGTACCTTTCTTCAGAGAATTCAAAGCCTAATTTTACTGTGTTCATGTTCTTAGCTGGACAGTGAATTTACAAGTCCCTGAGAAGCATCTCAGGGCTGAGGAGAAAACAACTTCAGTGTTAAGAGTCCTGAAGTGAGTTCATTTTGCTCGGTTCTTTGTCCAAGGCTGTACTGAATCATAGATCCCAGACTTGCATATTGTTGGTCATAAAAAACTCAGGGGAAGGCATGTAGATTGGTCACAGCAGATACATTCCCAAATAGGAAGACATTAAGGGAGCTCCTCTTTCAGCTGCTGGGGAACTCTCCATTCAGTTCAAGACTTGTCCATGATTTAGTGGCTTCCTGAAGCACTAATAGTAACATGATTGCCCAAGATCACTCAGCTAGCCAGTGGCAGGGAAAGCATATGAATATGGGTTTCCTGACACCCAAGCCAGCACTCTATCATGTGATGCCTCTCTGTAATCCATCCCCTCCATGGGAAAGATAATAACATCTAACATTTCTCTAGACCTTTAAGGTTGGCAAGGGCCTTCCCATATATTATCTCACTCTATCCTCACAAAATTCTGGGAAATAGTTGCTTTTACTCTCTGATTTTACAGAGGAAGAAGCTGAGCCAGAGAAAAGTACAAGGACTTTTTCAGCATTACACAGCTAATAATGAAGAAGAGGGGGAGGTGGATGAAATTGATCATGATAATTATAGAATATAATATCTAAGGAAGATTCCAGCCCAGGCTTTCTTAAATTTAAGTTCATGGTTCTAACCCTCGTGCCACTTAGATGCCTTTAACAACGATAAAAGTAGACCCCTCACGATGTTGGTGATGGCCAGTAGGGTCAGTTTATTATAGGCGGATGAGGCTGTAATTAACATATGAACATTTTAGTTACATGACAAATGGCATCGAACTTAGGGGGAAAGTGAGCGCTACATCTTTGATACGATATTAATCACTCAAAATATGACATTCAACTATCCTAGCCTCTTCCGCATCTCACCACACGATATTTTTAATTATGTAAAGTACATTTCATGTCTTGTGCTAAACACTCTTGGGCTATTTTAAGCAACTACTGGTTCAGAAATGGCGTTCATCCAATGATGAAGTGGTTGGTGATCATATTATAGTCATAAACTATACTTAAATAGCAAGGGTATTGTGGAGCTTGATTAATTAATGCTCAAGAAATTAACTGAACTTCACTGATGAGAGGTACTTAGTGCAAAGTATAACTGTCATTATGTTTGGTGCCAAAAAAATATATACTTCCTTTGAAGTTAACTTACCGTGATGGAAAGGCTTTTCCAAGGGACATTTGGATCAGTTGGAAGACAGGCGGGTCTATGGCATGATTCCCCACTCAAAATTTTAGGTTAAAAGTAGGACAGTTCTATTGCTTAGTTTCATGTCCTTGAAATATTCAAAAGAAGAGAAAGGAAGCAAATTTGGAATATTGAGATGACTGTAGAATTTGAACATAAAAGTCCCTACCTCTTGGTGATGGAAAGTTCTCTAAAATTGGAATTCTTACTAATAATCATTATGGTTCATTCAAGAAGCTCATCCTGAACTTGGGTTTCTGAGTGATGGGTACATCCTTTGAAACAAGTGTCTGTGGTGTGAGCATGAACATGACTATTATGGAAGTCTTTTGCAAAATGACACGTATATAGCCTGTATTTAATTGCTTGCTTTGTCAGGGGGGATGGGTGGGGAGGGAGGGAGGGAGAGAAGTTGGAATTCAAAGTATTAGAAAAGAATGCTGAGAATTGCTATTGCATATAACTGGGAAATAAGAAATACAGGTAATGGGGTATAGACATCTATCTTGCCCTACAAGAAGAGAGAGAAGATGGGGATGAGGGAAGGGTGGCTTGTGATAGAAGGGAGGGCGTATTGAAGGAAGAGGTAATCGGAATAGAAGAGTCTCTAAGGAGGTGTGAGTGAGCAAACCTACTAGAAGAAATTTTGGTTGTTGGATCAGTCACCAGATAGTTTACAGTCCTGGGGGAAGCTGACATGCTGCACTTCACTCCTGGGATACAGCCACATACTCAAAGTTGTTAGTAGGATTTTGCTATGCATAGGGAGTGGCTTTGGCTTATTAATTGTCGTTTTTAAGTAGTTCCATTTTGTTATAGTAATATTTATATACATAGTCGCCCCCCCCACGTAAACATAAATATATGTATGAATGTGTATATATGTATGTGTATATATATATGTATATGCGTAATACATACATGTATATGCGTAATACATACACATTGGCACATTTCCAAAATATTGTATTCCATATTATCAGTCAATAGTATTTTATTTGAAAAAAACTTGATATGAATTTAATTTTGTCAGTAATAATGATAATAAATAATGGTGCGTATTTATCTTTTGGATGTCTGCCAATATACATTTATGAAGTGCCTACTATGAGCCAGGCACTTTGCTAAATACTAAGGATACAAAAAGAGGAAAAAGACAGTCCCTGCACTTAAGGAAATCACAACCTACTTGGAGCCTTATCTCATCTTCCCACTACACTTTACAGTAATCATTCTAGGCTTTAAATGATAGAAATAAATAATAAATGCTTTTTTTGTTACCGTGCTACCAATGCCACTTCTGCCTCTGATCTCTACACCTTTATGAGTCCATAGCCTTATTCATGTGGGCAATCCTGCCAATGGTGCACCCCATTGGGAAAATTCCACTTCACTGGGTAGGTCCTCAGGGAAGGATCTCTCCCTCTAAACTCATGCCCTTCCCTGTGTCCTTTGATCCCTTCTAGTTACCAGAGCAGCACTTGAACCCTACCAGCCACTTTTTCAGGGCTGAGCTGAACTCAAGCCTGTTCCTTGGGACTTGATGTGCTATACCAGAATGAAATTGATGATCGTTGATCAAATAAGACTCTCATTGATCATTCAGCAGTTAACAATAGGAGGTTTACTTAGGAGAAGGATATTCTCTGAGGACTCTGACTTCATTCAACTGAGCAAAGATCCATTGCCATTGCTGGCCATTCACCAGCCAAGCCTCAGAGAGCACCTGGCACTCTTTGTGACCACTTTGTAATCAGGTATCCAGGAAGTGATATCCACAGCCAAAACCTTTGGTGCCCAGAGCTAATCAAATCTCAAGAATAGTTTCAATGCCATTTAAGGAAGAAAAAAAACTACTATAACTGGGGGAGAGGGGGTGGGCATATGGAACAGATTGTTCCCACAACCACAAGTACTCTTCTGTGGAATCTGATATCTGTCTTATGTCATTCTCTCCAGACTACCATCAACTATTCTAGAAACACTGGTAGGATGGGGAAGGCTATCAAAAAATAATCTAAATCCTCCAATTCTCTGAAGTTCACGAGGTGTTTCCCTGGCTGAGGAGAAGGAAGGGGAAAGGAGACTGAGACTGAGCTCAGTTGATTCACTTCCTGTCAAGTGATAGTGATTCTCAGTGGTTCTCCCCTCCCCAGTCTCTCTTTCTGTCTGCCTCTGTCTCTCTATCTCTCTGTCTCTCCCTCCCTCCCTCCCTCCCTCCCTCCCTCCCTCTCTCTCTTCTTCTCCCTCCCCTTTACCACATATTTAAACCCCAAGATTCTAAACTGGATTACTATTTTATATACAACCATGATCAGATCTCCTCAACTCCTCAATCAGCCAGAACACATTTCCCATGCAACATCACTTCAGTTCATCCAGTAGCCTTCAAAAAAGTATAAATGGGTCCTGGAGCTTTTGATACTTAGCCTAAATCTGTTGATTGATTCATTCATTTATTGATTGGATGTCACCAGGCCTTTTTCTCACTTAGTAAATAATTGAGATATGTTCTCCCTTTGAAAACATATCAGGGCACAGTATCTTGTCATTGACTTTATGGAGGGAATGGGTCTACTTTAAAATGGCCCCAGCATTATTCCAGATAATTCTTAGAGTGAAGGCCCTATCAGCTATGGAGATAAAGGAAAATTTTGTGGAGAAGACTATACCTGAGCTGCATTCTCAAAGATGCTTGGGAATCCCAGAGCCAGAGGCAAGGAAGAGGGCATTCTAGGCATGAGGTAGAGCCGATGTGAAGACTCAGAGATAGAGGGTGATATAGGAGAAGCAATGACATGGCTGGTGAGGTTAAAACACAGATTCCATGGAGGCAAGTAAAAGATCTAACGAGTTGAGATGGGGGACAAAGGATATTGGGTTCTAGATCAAACATTATCTGGATTATCTCCTTGTCATTTGGTCTTCAAAGAAGCAGGGCAGAGGGAGATATGAATAGAAACACATGCTGACTTTCAGTAAACATACCATTGTGAAATTCTGGGTTGTATTTTCATGAAGTTTTTTCATTGACTTTTAAATGGCTCTTGAGTAGACTTGAAGAACATTTCAAAGAGAGCTCGCTTGCCAGCCAAGATTTTCCAAGCACTCATAACTTTCAAAATTATCAAATACCAACATGCATCTCTGGCCCTCTTACTTTATCCAAAAGGACACTCCACACGGCAGTCAAGCCTTCAGAATTCTTTATCACATCATAAACCAGCTGTATCCCAAAGAGAATGCCTCCACTGGGCTATAAGCAGGCAATGTTGGCATTAAGATGCAATGTTCTGCAGATGCCAGTTTCAGCAAGAGATGTAATAAGTGTCAGAGGCAAAATACACAGACCATTATCAAACAGTGCCTGAGCCAAGTGGGAAATATGACGTTTATCAATCTTCTGAAAGCAAATGTTGCACTTGCAAAAGCCCTTGCCTGCTGCACATCATGCTAAGAGATAACGTTTGAAGCATCCTGGCATGTGACTTGTTGAGCTTTCATTGGTTTTGTAATTCTTTGGTTGAGCATGTTTCATCCTTTTCTACAGTCAGAGGGAGCTTGCTGATTGCTTACTGGTGGGGGAGAAATTTCTGGAGTCTGACTGTGAAGTAGCTACAATTAATATCCTCATTTTTTTGTTGCTCATTCATTTCAGGGGTGTCCAGCTCTTCATGACTCTTTTTGGGGCTTTCTTGGAAAAGATACTGGAATGATTGGTCTTTTTCTTCCCCGGTACATTTTACAGATGAGGAGACTGAGGCACACAGGGCTAAGTGACTTCCCCAGTCACACACAGCTAGTGAGTGTCTGAGGCTAGATTTGAACTCATGAAGATGAGTCTTCCTGGCTCCAGACCCCTCGTACTCTGTGCACTATGGTGCTCCCTAGTTGCCCATGCCCATTTTACAGATGAGGAAACAGGCTGAGAACAGTTGAATGCCTTACCTCCTTTAATCTCCTATGACTTCTTCCACCCTCTCAGATGAGAATCTGGTGTCATATTTCACTGAAATCTTGAGGTTATTCCCCAAAAGGTCCCTCTTCTCATCATCTCATGTGGCTCAAATACCTTCTATCACTCCTTCTTCCTTCATCCCAGTACACATAAAGAAGTAGCCCTTGTCCTTTTCAAGACAAACCATTCTAAAGGCACAAGGGATCCATTCCATCTTGTCCAGCAGATTGCCCTTTCTATGATCCCCACTCTCTGGCTTATCTTCAGTCTCTCCTTGTCAACTACCTAGAAATATGCCCATATTTTCCCATCCTTAAAAAAGTTCCTCTCATTCCCATCCATCCATTTATCCAGGGCAGTTAGGTGGTGCAGTAGATAGAGCACCAGTGTAGGAGTCAGGAAGATCTGAGTTCAAATCTCACCTCAGACACTTGACACTCACTAGCTGTGTGACCTTGATCAAGTCACTTAACCCCAGTTGCCTCATTCTGGGTCATCTCCAGTCATCCTGATGAACACGTGGTCACTGGATTCAGATGGCTCTGGAGGAGAAGTGAGGGTGGTGACCTGCACAGCCCTCCCACACTCAAAACAAAGTCAAGTCCAGTTCAAGTCATGTCATTACTTCTCTGATGGCATGGTCTTCTTCAGCAATGAAGGATGAACACACATACTCCTTAAATCCATTTATCCCTACCAGCTATCATTCTGTGACTAAAGAAAGGTGAAATGTTAATCAGATGTTCCCTGCCCATTTAGAGGTCTCAAGTACATTTATTAATTGAAGCTGTGGGTCAGAGGGTCCTGCCCTCTGGCTCTGAAAAGTGTGTAAATACTCTGAGGTTACTCACTGGGCTTACTCATTGGAACTCTTTGTTTGGCTAGAGGAGACTCTGGGTAGCTGCTAAGGAACCCCTCTAAGCTCGGAAAACCCAAATGTTGGTGTTTCTCTCTGGTACTATGTACATATATAATGGTCAGACAGTTGGATCTGTCTGTTTATCTGTGATGTACGTATATAATGGTCAGACAGTTGGATCTGTCTGTTTATCTGTGATGTACGTATATAATGGTCAGACAGTTGGATCTGTCTGTTTATCTGTGATGTACATATATAATGGTCAGACAGCTGGATCTGTCTGTTTATCTGTGATGTATGTATTGCTTATGGATAGATGCTGGAAGACCTGTTTGTTCGTCTGTTTTTCTCTATTTGTATTTTCTCTGAAGTTCAGGGTGCTGAGTTTTTCACCTGAACTAAGTGAATAATATATGTGCTTAAGTGATTGTTGACCCCTCAAAAGCTGCTTTCCTTTTAGAAAATCAGATATGAGAACCCGTGATAGCTGGCCCTCCTATGCATGTCGAGGTCCTTGCTGATATATAAGGTCATCTCTAATAGGTACCTTACTCTCTATTTTCTGGCTTCTGATCTCATTTCCAACAAGTAATTTCTCTCTAAAGTTATTGATGATTTCCTAATTGTCGAATCTAATGACCTTTTCTCAGTCCTCATGTTTTTTGTCCTCTCTGCCTTTGACATCATCAATGACCCTTCTCTCCCTGGTACTCTCTGCTCTGTAGGTTTCCAGGATCCTCCTGTCTCTGGTTCTCCTCCTACCTGTCTGACAGCTCCATTTTTGTCTCCTTTGTTAGACTTTCATCCAGATCATGTCCTTTAACCATGGGTATCCCCCAGGGACCTGTCCTGGGCCACTTTCTCTTATTCTTCTGTACCATTTCATGTGGTGATCTCATCCACTCCCATGGATTCAAATCTCATCTCTATGCCAGCGATTTTTGGCTCTGCTTCTCCATTTGAACCTCTCTTCTAAGCTTTCAACTCCCACCTCTGACTGACTCTTAGTAACCTCAAATTGCACGTCCTGTCCAGACACTTCACAGCCTACAAACATCTCCAGAAGGAGCCCAACATCTCCGCTGCCCCCCAAGCCCTTCCTTCTTCCTACTTCCAAACTGTCACCATTGAAGGCAACACCCTGTTTTCTCAACCTCACCTCCTCAATCTTTCTTCTAGTTCAGTCCTGTTTACTTTCTAATGCTCTTAGGCTACCCTTCTCTCCCCTGACCCTGCCTTCATTCAAGCCTTTTCCCACTCCAATCCAGCCTCCACTCAGCTATCCAAAGGACCTACTAATACATGGGTCTGGCCATGTCACCCCCCATATTAATTAAATTTCCCTGGCTCCTAGCTGTCTCAAGGATCAACTATAAAATTCTCTATTGGCATTCAAAGTCCTTCCTAACCTGACTCCTCCCACTTCTCTGGTCTTGTTGAAATTCTGCCATTTCCATTGATTGTCCCCCATGCCTGAAATTTTCTCCCTCTCCATCTTTGCCTTTTGGCTTCCCTGTCTTCCTTTGAGTCCCAGCTAAAATCCCACAAGAAGCCTTTCCTAATCCCTATTAATTCCAGCACCTTCCCTTTGTTGATTGTTTCCAGTTTTTCTTGTCTATAGCTTATTTGTACATGTGGGTTTGCTTCTTGTCTCCCTAATTAGATGGGGAGCTCCCAGAGGGCAAGGGCCTGTCTTTCACCTTTCCTTGTATACCTAGTGCCTGACACATACTAGAAGTTCACTAAGTGTTTTCAGATTGAAGCTTGGTTGACTCATGCGATTATGGTGAGAGTCAGAGGATATATCCTACAGACATACATGAAGAGCTTTGCAGACCTACAAACACTCTACAGGTATGAGCTATCAGTTTCCTTATTTGTAAAATGGACACAGGTGCTAGATGGCACCACAGTGCAGAGTTTTGGGCTTGGAATCAGGAAGATCTGAGTTCAAATTTGGCCTTAGACACTAGCTGTGTGACACTGGGCTAGTCACTTAACCTCTGTTTGCTTCACTTTCCTCAGCTGTAAAGTGGGGATAAGGCAGGTAGGTGGTGCCATAGTGTGCAGAATGCTGCTCTGGAGTCAGGAAGATTCATCTTCCTCAGTTCAGATCTAGCCTCAGTCACTTACTAGTTATGTGACCCTGGGCAGATCACTTAAACTATTCACCTCAGATCCATTATTTGTGAAATGAGCTGGTAAAGGAAATGGCAAACCATTCCAGTGTCTTTTCTCCCTGAGCTCTCTCTTCTCTAGGCTCAGAACTTTCAGTCCCTCAACCAATGACATACTCATAGGCCTCCTCACTAAGCTCGGCCTACTCAGCAAATTCTCTAATTTATTAATATCTTCATCTTACCTTGGTGAGATCACAGTTTCATGTGAGCGTCTGAGTAGATATTCCCATTACAGATAAAACTAGGCTGATTGTACCAAGCCCTGGAACATTGAAGAGCCCCTAAGAAGTTCCATAATCTGTCAAGATATTTAAGTCTAAGTATTTCACAAAGGAAAAACCAAGCAGATGAAGATGTGGAGGTGGATGGTTAACCCAGAGTTGCTTGATGTTCTTCCTTCTCAAAGAGGATCAAAATGACTTCACTGTGTTGGAGTCAAAATACAATTTGTCTGACTGCAGCTGAGCAGCCCAATCTGAGCTTGGAATGCTCAAGCACAGGGAGGTACAAACACTCCATATGAACATCTGGAGTGGAATTTCTCTAAATGTTTGCATCTCCCATTTATTCTGAACTACTACAACTCTTCTTTGAATACAGAACATGGCACATTTTTTGATGTGGGCATATCATGCTAGGCAGTGACTAAGAGAGAGAGAGATGCACCACCACCCCATGATTGCCACAGGATAACCTATTTCCTTTTTCTTTATAGAGATGAACAGTAGAGGCATCCTTGAACTCTTGGAGAATAACCTCCTCTTACCATGTAACCCAGAAAATTCAGTCAGTTTTTGTATGAACGGTGGATCCCCTGCCTTGTATACAGCAGCTAGCATAGAATTAGCCCCAGTGGCGCTTTGTCACATGTGAAGAGCCTGAAGACATTCAAAGCCTCTTCCTCAGTTCAAAGTTCAGCCGCAGTGTGATTAACTTCAAGCTGAGCTATGTATCACTAGCTTCAGTGTTGGTCGATGGTGGTCTGTTAAGAACATTATTGGAAGTGTTCAGCCTACCTCTCCAGGATCATATCCTTATCCCTAATTCAGTGCTGAATATGTGAAATGTACCCACAGAGCCTCTGCCATCAGCCCCACAGCAATGGGAAGGATGTCTAGAAGACTGACTCTGGGGAAAGCCAGAGAGGACAGGTCCTTGAAAGGTGGAGAAAATTAGTTTGATTCAAGCTTGAGTCTCACAACCACCAGGAACAAGGTTTTGGCTAAGCACGTAACTTTGGCTGTCTGTTTTAGGCAGGCTACAAAACTCCTGTGGAAAGCAAAGGCAGATCCACACCCAGTGTTGGGAGGAGGAGGAGAATTTAACTACCTTCTCTGGAGGGTCTACACTGTGACCAGTCCTTCATGTTAGACACTGTTGGCACTGAAAAATGCCCCACCCTGGAGGAGATCACCATTTTGTGGTGTGGATCTTTGTAAAAGTGCATGGGACCTAGAAAATAAGTGTTACAGAACTGAGGAAGGAGAAATCAATGTGAATTATGGCAACTGCAGAAGGTGAGATGGTAGAGATGGGACATGGTAGGATGAGTAGGATTCGGATAAATAGATAAGAACGTGGAGGAAGACATTTCAGGATGTGGTATTAAGAATCAAAAGTAGAGAGGGTTTGGAACAAAGGCAGGTAGGTGGCAAAGTGGACCGTGTTGGAATTTGTTCAAATCCAGCCTCAGAAATTTGGCTAGCATGAGAGATCTTATTAAATGTTTTGCCAAAAGTCAGGATAAATTCTATGTGCAATATTACTTTGGTCTAAAATTGAGTAACCTCCATCAAGAAAGAAACAAGGTGAGTCTGGGATCACATCTTCCTGGGGAAGCCGTGCTGAGCCAGGCATCAAAGCTTTGTTCATTCTAGGGTTCACTCTGCTATACTACACAGAGACACAAGTTAGGAGCATGATCAGGGCATGTTGAGAGGACCGTCCAAAAGTACTAGGAAAGAATGAGTGAAATAGCCCCAAGTCTTCTATACCTTCCATGTGACAGAGTCGGAACAAATTCTGCCTGTTGAGATGTGGGTTCCATTCCTGCCTCCTTCATTTATAATTTTGTATAACCTTGGGAGAATCGACTCCTCTGTGTCTCAGGGGCTCCTCTGTAAATAAATGGTCTGAATTGACAAGATCCATCAGATTAGAACTGGAGGAGATCCAGTCATGGAACAAACATGGCCTTGGAATCAGAGCACTTGGGAGTTTGCCTCAGGTTCAGGCCACTGGTAGTGGAATGCTGGACCAGTCACTCGCCCCTTGGGCCAGTTTCCTAATTCACTTGAATAGATGGCATTAGATGGGGCTTTCCAGCTCTGGAATTCATTCTAGATCAAGAAGACTGGGCCTTCCTCATTTGACAGGTGAGGTGACCCACCAAAAGGTCACATAGGTAGTAAATTCTGTTGGTGCCAGAATTCTGCTGCCTTGTTGGTGCCAGAATTCTGCTGCCTCTAAAAAAAGAAAGGAAAGAAAGAAAAAGGAAAGGAAAAAGAAAAAAATGCAACCTAAGTTCTAAATTAAAACCTATTCATCATTTTCATTCTGACTAATAAAAATAATAATAGTAATAGATAGCCAATATTTACATAGTACCTACTATGTGCCAGGCATTGCACTAAGTGCTTTAGGTCACTATCTCATCTGATCCTCACAACCCTGGGAGAGAGGTGCTGTTATTATCCCCACCACACAGATGAGGAAACTGAGTCAGAGAAGGTTAATTGACTTGCCCAGGATGGCACAGCTAGTCAGTGTATGAGGTCAGGATTGAAGCTGAGTCTTCCTGACTCCAGGCCCAGAACTCTATCCACTGCACTACCAACAGTAATGGCCAGCACTTATATAAAGCTTAAGGTTTGCGAAATGATTCACAAATATTCTTATTTTTAGTTATCTCATTTACCATTTTATGTGTTTACTTCCAACAGGGAACGTTCATCCTTTTATAAAACCAATATCAATCCTCTGAGAAGTAAAGACTGAGCTATTGTTTCAATAACCTTTACAAAAATAGATTTTAGTTTTAGGTTTATGATAGATCCACAGCATCCTTGACTGGAGGAAGGCATTAGGTAGCAGACACATTGACGTGCCCTTCTGTTGAGACATGGGCATTTCAGCCTTCTAGCATGCACACGTATACACAGCAGAAGAACAAAATGCCTGAGCCATCAGCACAGGTTAGGCCTTAGTAGCCAAGGTGAGCCATGACCCTCCTGGGGAGACACAAAGCAGATGCCCTCAAAGCCATTCTCTTCCCCACTTATTTACAAGCCAGTCTAGGAGGTTCACAATGGAAGCCTTTGGAGAGGGTTGAGAGGTTACAGAAGAGCTGGGCCTGATGTCATGGAACCTTCAGCAAGCTCCTCTGAGCTCTCGATGTCTGTCTGGGACCAGCCTACACTCCATCTGCCTGACGCGACTGCTTCCACCTGCTCAGGGGTTGTAGAGCAGACATCTTGGCAGGCACAGAAGTCTTGATTTCTGCTCATCTAAACTCAAGGACCTTCATTCCTGCTTGTAGCCAACCCCTAGCAGGCCCAGGGGCTCTCTCTCTCCCAACTTTCTCCCTTCTTGTGCTGTCCCCTTCCACTCCACATTCACACACACACACTCACACACATTCACATACACACATTCACACAAACACTCATACCACTCTCTCACACTCAAACACACTCTTCCCTGTTACTGTGCATACTCATGGAAATTGAGTGCTCCTCCCAGCAGTCAAAATACTGACCTAAATTTGAGCTTTAAAATGTGTGAGAGGAGATGAGAAGTATCATGAATCTCATGTAGTGATTATTTCCTGAATGCTGTAGGATCATAGGTCAAGGTTAGAAAGGCACTTTGAGGTCATTTAGTTCATGTTACAGTTAAGGAAACGAAGGCCCAGAGAGGATTGTCAATCAGCAAACATCTATCAGGTAGAGCCAGGTAGCAGGTGTATGCTGTGGATCCCCAGGCAACAGTATCAACAATTCCATGGTCTCTACCCTCAAGGTGCCTACATAGATTCAAATCTTGACTGTGTCACTTAAGATCATATCCTCTTTGGCAAGTCAGCCTCTCTGAGCCTCATTTCCCTTAGCCATAGAATGAAGGTTCTGCCATCAGGGATTTCTGAAGACCCTTGAAGCTTGAAATCTGGAACCCTACACGTTTCTCTTCTAGCGCTGAATACCCCTCCTCCCAAACTGTGGTCTTTGGTGGGCCCAAGAGCTGCCCCGTTGCTAGGATTTCAACTGCTAGCTCCAGAGTTTCTGTCATTGTCATCCTCATCCGCATCCCCGTTATCTTCATCCTCCTTTCCCTCATCTTGCTTGCTTCTTCTGATGGAGTTGGTGGGGGTGACAGGCAATGATCCATCATCTGGGCACAGAAGAGTGTAATGGATCATCTTTTGGTTGGTTGGTTTAACTCTTTCAGCCCAGCCGGGTCATTTAATAGCAGGGCTCTGGAGAAAATATCCAATCTTCTGTCTAAAATGGTCCAATTATTTCAGCCTTGAATTCCAGTTTGAGTCAAGTGAGCTCAGAATGCCTTCATCCAGTGTCTTCCCTGGGTCAGGCACTGAGCCAGAGACTGAAGCCCCACACACAAGAATGGTGCACCCACTGACTGCAAGGAACTTGCCTTTTTTTTTCAGGAATGCACTGTGGAAACTTGTGGAAACAAGTGAATATCAAAATAACAAAATATAATAAATGCATCAAATTCACTTTTCATTTCTTCAAATCAAATTCTTTCCTAATTCTCAAGTAGAGTTGTCCATTCCTATGTTAAGTTGAAACAAGCCAAATTTTATACAATAAATGCATCGCTTGGGTTCTTCTGAGATAATGCCTCTGTTGGAGTCCCCGCATTAGAATTATTTAGCTCAGCAGTTTTCTCACCTAGGATTCCTCAGGAGATTCCACCCTTCTAAAATGGATTAAAAAAAGTCTGAAGCTGTCTGTCAAAATGGAAATGATGCCTTGCGTGTTGATTCTTGGGACCTCACAGAACTCATGATCAATACTATGCATAGGCACCGCGTTTGTTCATTCCTGATTTCTATCCTCATTTCATTCCATGGTCCTAAATGAATAGTAAGTGTGGAGAAACACACTTCCTCATATTGCCCTCAATAAACAGGTTTAACCACAAGACAAATCTTATAATTCGCCTCCATGGTCCCAGCGGCTGTGGGACAAATCCAGTCGCTTTAGCAATAAGCCTTCAAATATACCTCTGCTGACGGTCTTGAGTTTGTTTTAGGGAAAAGTCAAGGTTCTACAGTCCTTTGAATTTATGGGAGTTTTCCGTTGCCATGGTTGCTAAGAGTTCAGTGAAATTAAACTCTCCATGTATAGAAGTTCATGATGCAGGCTGTCTGTAAATTTCTCTCCTCTTACCCCAATGTATGTACAAAGGATTATTGTAGGTGAGAGGCATCATGGTTGTAATGGATAGAGACCTGACTGCAAAGTCAGAAAAACCTGAGTTTAAGACCTGCCTCTGATACATACTGACTGTGACCATGGGCAGGTCTCTGAGCCTTTCTCCAACGTAGGTAACTTTAAAACTATAAATTGTGGAGTGGATGCATGCCTGCACACCATTGAAATAGTGGGATAATTAGTCTGTGGCAAGTTACAAATGCAAGTTTAGAGAACTAGATAGATGAGAGTGATATACATAGATAGCCATTTATAGACAGACAGAGAGACAGGCAAGCAGATATTGATAGACAGACACATAAAAAAAGAGTGAAGACATAGGTGGATAAATGGATAGACAGACATAGATGATAGAGATGAGAGATAAATGAATACATAGATAACAGATACATAGGCATAGAATATGATAAGGTGAGAGATACTTAATAGTAGACAGATGATAGAAGGACAAATAGACATAGACAATGAAAGACAGAAAGATGGACAGACAGATAGACAGGTAGCTAGAGATAGAGAAAGATCCATGATGTCTTAGTTCAGTTTTAAACTATTATTAAAGCTTAAACAAATATAAACACACACATATACACACATACACACTCTATTAGACACTGTTGACAAATGCCCATCATGCTTTAAGGGAGATCACACTTTCATTAGGATTCTCTACCCTTTGCTCCACTGGGGGCACTTCACTCAATCAGGATGCATTGATTAAATGATTTCTGGATACAAAAAAATGTGCAAGTTGCTCAAGATACAAACACAAAAAGGCCTCCAAGGAGCTCACATTCTTTTTGTAACTTGATTCCACAGAGGAGTCCTGGGTAAAAGCATATGGTGACAGTTCAGAGGGTTGTGCCTCAGATCTCAGTCTGATAAACACAGCCTGGTAGAGTGAAGAGTGCCCTGGATGCCAATTGTATGACTTTAGAGAAGACGCTTAAATTCTCTGGGGCTTGGTTTTCTTCCTGTGAGGGAGGTAGGGGTGAGTGAGGGTCCAAAGAGAGGATGATCTTGAACTAGGTGACTTCCAATGTCCAAAGCACCTTGAAATATATGGTTCTTTGATCCAAGAGGAACAAGTGAACTTGGTTTAGAACCAGGAGAAGGCAGACCAAACCCCTTGCTGCCCAGGTTGACCATCCTTCATTGAAAAGAATAGGGTTACAAGGAAAAGCAGGCAGGGCAACAGAAAGTCTAAAGGAAAGCGGCCAGGTGTCTCCAGCACGCAGAAGGCAAGCCTCAGCTTGGCCACGAGTCTCTCAAATCCCCACTGCCTTAGACCCAACAGAAACCCAGGAATGGGCTGCCTCAAAGCCCATGCTGGAGACACAAAGGCAGGAGCATAGGGGAAAGATTCACCATGGTATCTAAGTAACTTATCTTGGGTGAGCCCTTCAACCCTTCCCAGCAGCTTGTTTAGAGCCCAGGGCTGCCGTTGCATTGATGAATCAAATTCCGGAAAGTGTCCACACATTTTATGAGAGCTCAGTGGCCATAGAGCTCCTGAAGGCTGAAGGGCTTTGACGTTAGTCTTGCCTTGGCTACGTTATTATCTGTGTGACCTTAGGTGAGTCACTTTCACTTTCAGTTCTCTGTATGTAAAATCAACACAGGTTCTGCACGTCCAAAGACCCTTTTGGCTCTAAATCTAGGCTCCTTTGAACTTCCACTAATAATCAAATGAATGTCAGTTGGAGTCAGCCATCAGTCTCCTGTGGCCTTTTCTCTTAGAGAAGCTTTGTAAAGCTCTAGAATTACATCCAGTGTGCTTCCAGGAACATGGCTCAGTTAGAATAATAATGATTGCTGAATATTGTTGAACATACACTAAGGATAAGGAAGAAAGGGTGTCAGGCATGAGGTGAGAGGCACAAATAGGGGGAAAGGGAGAGAGAAAATGGGGAGAAAGGAGAGAAATAGGATGGCAGAAAGAGATAAGAGGGAGAAAGATAAGATGGAAAGGGAAATGAGATGGAGAGAGCTTAATAATAAGTGGGAGAGAAAGAAAGATGACAAGAAAAAAAGAGAAGGTCACAGAAGGAGCGAGAAAGGAAGGAGATTTTTATGGGAAAGGACAGAGATGAGATAGGAAGATAAGGATATACAAAAGAAATGGGGAAAAGTGTGTGTGTGACAGAGACAGAGAGAGAGAGACAGAGACTGAAACAGAGACAGAGACAGAGAGATGAGGAGAGGAGAGGAGAGGAGGGGAGGGGAGGGGAGGGGAGAGGAGAGGAGAGGAGAGGAGGGGAGGGGAGGGGAGGGGAGGGGAGGGGAGAGGAGAGGAGAGGAGGGGAGGGGAGGGGAGAGGAGAGGAGAGGAGAGGAGAGGAGAGGAGAGGAGAGGAGAGGAGAGGAGAGGAGGGGAGGGGAGGGGAGGGGGAGAGAAGGGGAGGGGAGAGGAGAGGAGAGGAGAGGAGAGGAGGGGAGGGGAGGGGAGGGGAGAGGAGAGGAGAGGAGAGGAGGGGAGGGGAGGGGAGGGGAGAGAAGGGGAGGGGAGAGGAGAGGAGAGGAGAGGAGGGGAGGGGAGGGGAGGGGAGGGGAGGGGAGGGGAGAAGAGAGGAGAGGAGAGGAGAGGAGAGGAGAGGAGAGGAGAGGAGAGGAGAGGAGAGGAAAGGAGAAGAGAGGAGAGGAGAGGGGAGGAAGGGAGAGGGGAGGAGGGGAGGGGGAGGGTAGGGGAGGGGAGAGAAAGGGAGGGGAGAGAGGAGAGGAGAGGAGAGGAGAGGAGAGGAGAGGAGAGGAGAGGAGAGGAGAGGAGAGGAGGGAGGGGAGGGGAGAGGAGAGGAGAGGAGAGGAGAGGAGGGGAGGGGAGGGGAGGGGAGGGGAGAGAAGGGGAGGGGAGAGGAGAGGAGAGGAGGGGAGGGGAGGGGAGGGGAGGGGAGGGGAGAGAAGAGGAGAGGAGAGTGAATTAGAAGAATCTCTTCCAGCTAGGAGCTCAACTCTATTGCCAGGAAGGTTCCTGGGGAAAGGATCAGGACCCAGAGCCATCAGAAATGAATTCCATTTGACTCCAGGGAAAGCAGTCAGCCCTTCATTCTGGACTTGAAACAAATTGCAGATGTTCAGAATATGACCATTTGAGTGTTGGGAAAGCTGAACCTCTAAAAGCAAAAGGAGTACCATGACAAGTATGTTCTTGACCCTCCTTAAAGCTCCCTGGGGTCTCTGTGGGCAAAGCAGGGCTGAGCACACTGGAGTCTCTGTTCTGAGGGTCACAGGGCCTGTGTGGACAGCCAGAGGTCCGCATCAGAGAAGAGCTATCACCCTGAAATGGTGAGGCAGATAGGTCCAGCAAAGCAGAATGTAGATTCTTTAGTCTTCTGGGGAAGGGGGAGATTAATGAGACTCCTCTGGACAGGGGTGTTTATAAGCCATGTGATGAGATTTAAGGTGATGCTTAATTTCTTACACTTACTGAATCCTTGGGAAGTTTCCAGGAATACTCAGGCCTGTATAGCTATTATTCCCATTAATTAACACCCTTCCCCTCTGTATCAGAAGACACTGTCTAATTGAAGGCCCTTCCAAGTGTGAATATGGTTGGTAAACATACACTTCTGAGGAGATGATCTCTTCATCTATTAGATAAATAAATTATTATTAGGGATGGGGAAGAGCTACCAGGGGTGGAGAACTTTGGGTCTCAAGACCACATGTGGCCCTCTAGGTCCTCATGTGTGGCCTTTTGACTGAGTCCAAGGTTTACAGAACAAATCCTTTTATTGAGACAATTTGTTTTTTGAAGATTGGATTCAGTCAAATGGACACACTTGAGAACCTAGAGGGCTACATATGACCTTGGACCACAGGTTCCCCACCCCAGTCTAGACCCATGATTTTGTTGATATAGGGATCTTCCTGGTGGAGAAGCCTTTCTCTCATTTTAGACTTAGATAATTCCTCTGATTTTGGAGGAGGTAAGTAAGTACCTTGTATAGACTCCAAAGCCACCTTATGTCAAAGATGTGACTGGAACCTAGGTCTTCCTGGTTTTGAGGACAGCTGTCTACCCAACGTGTCGTCCTGCCTCTCTTACTATTACTATTAATAATAAGTCCTGGTGTTCATGCAATCAATCATTTCTCAAAGTACCTCATACATATTCGTTCATGTGATAAAAGTCAGTTTGACTAACATGTGGAGGGCTTGTATCAGTGATGGCTCGTCAATTTAAAGATCCTTAGGAAAAAAATTGAGAGGAGAACCACCGCAAGGTGGCGTGATGGAAACCAGGCTTCTACCGGTTTTTCCATGTGTCAAAGACCTTTTTAGCACTTTGATGAAGCGTAAGACTTCTTCCCATCTGTGTCTGGCCTGCATTCATAATCAAGAGAAAAGCTAAAGTTTAGATGAAAACGAATGAAGATGAAAATCTATTTTTTTCCCTTTCAAGTAAGAACTGGGATAAGGAAGGGATTCAATATTCTTCTCAACTGTTGACTCCCTATATGACCAGTGGCAATTCAGTTCATCTCTGTATGACTCAGTTTCCTCATCTGTAATAGGAGATGGTTGGATCTGATGGCCTTGAAAGAACCTCCCGACTCTAAGCACATGAACTTAGGAGCCTCTCTGCCCAAATCATCATGGTAGCCAAGTCAGACGTGCTGGCTAGCCTTTGGGGAATGGAGAGCTTCAGAGACCCTGGGAAAGAGTCCAAACACGCAAACTGTCTCATAGTCAAGCTTTTCTGCTTAATGAGGATCATTCCTTTTGACTAACCCTATAGAGCTAGGAGATTATGAATCACTGGAACATTTTAGGTACATTTCAAATGTAGGCAATTAAAATGAAAAGACTCATGATCTGCACAAAATGCATTCATTAATTTAATTCATTCTTAGGTTAGGAGAGAACATCTTATTTCATTTTTATTCACTTTTGGTTAAGAAAACTTGAGAAAGTACTCCCCCACACACACACACACACTCACTAAAAGCTATTTACTAATCTCTTTAAAATGAATCATAACTGTTACCATAGAAAAGTGGATCAAAGGTCAGAATACATGTTCCTTGTCCAGATTGAAGTGGGTCCCATAGTTACAGAATCTCAGAATGGGAAGATACTTCAGTGACTGCCTGGGCTAGTCTGTACCTGAATGGCAATTCCTGCTACATCATTCCAGATAAAGGATCATCCAGTCTTTGCCAGAAGACCTCAAGGGAAGGGGTACATACCACACAGCAAACTATCCATTCAAAGACAACTCTGATTGTTAAGGATTTTGGCTTTTGTGTGCCTCCCATGCGTTACTCTCCCTTCTGCTTTGTGGAGCTGAAAAGAACAAGGGTATTACCTTCCCAATCCTGGGGAGCAACCACCATGCTCTCCCTGCCCCACCCCAAGTCTTTTTAATTTTTTTAGTGAATCTTTGTGTCTATGAGGCTGTTCAGTGTGGACAGGCTCTTCACTGGTACAAATCAAGAATGACCAATGTCTTCTCATCCATAGACTTCCGTAGATCTCAACCAAATCCACACAATTCACTGGCACTAGGGAGTGTTTACCTAGGTTTTCATTTTTTGTATATCAGAGAATCCCTCAAGAAGTCCACCTATTATACTTTGTACTAATAAGGTTATAGCATCATAAATTTAGAGCCATAAGAGTCCTCCAAGGCAATAGATTAACCCTCTCATTTTAGTTTTCATATTATTTTGTTTCTAATTACATGTAAAGACAATTTTTAGCTTTCATTTGTAAAAAATTTTGAATTTCAAATTTTTCTCCTTCTCTCCCTCCCTTCCCCTCTTCCAAAAATGGCAGGCAATTTGATATAGGTTATACATGTGCTACCATGTAAAATATGTTTCCATATTAGTCATGGTTGCAAAAGAAGAAACAGATCAAAGGGGAAAAGCATGAAAAAGAATGAAGGAAGTGAAAAAGTATGGGTCTACCTGCATTCAGAGCTATTCCTTATCTGGATGTGGATATAATTTTACTTCATATGTCCTTTGTACTTGTCTTGGATCATTGTGTTGCTGAGAAGAGCTGAGTAATTAATTGTGGATCATCCCACAATGTTTCTGGTTCTATGTACAATGTTTTCCTGGTTCTGATCATTTCATTTTGCTTTAGTTCATATAAGTCTTTCAAGGTTTTTTTATGCCTGCTCAACATATTTCATTGCCCAACAATATTCCATTATATTTGTATACCATAGCTTGTTCAGTTACTCCCAAATTTCTAATATTTTGCCACCATGAAAAAGTTGCTATAAATATTTTTGTGTTATGTCCTTTTCCTTTTCTTATGATCTCCTTGGGATACAAACTTTGTAATGGTATTGCTGAATTAAAAATTATGTGTAGTTTTATAGCCCTTTGGGCATAGTTCCAAACTGCTCTCTAGAATGGTTAGATCACTTCATAATTCCACCAACAAACATTAATGTTCCAATTTTCCCACATCTCCAAAATTTATTATTTTCCTTTTTTTGCCACATTAGCCAATTTGGTAGGTGTGAAATGGTATCTCAGAGTTGTTTTAATTTGTTTTTATCCAATCAAAAAGATTTAGAGCACTTCTTCATATGCCTATAGATAGCTTTGATTTCTTCATCTGAAAACTGCATGTTCATATCCTCTGATCACTTATCAATTAGGAAATGGCTTGTTTTATTATAAATTTTCCTTAGTTCTCTATACATTTGAGAAATGAGGTTTTTATCAGAGATACTTTCTGTAAAGATTGTTCCCCAGCTTTCTGCTTTCCTGCTAATCTTGGTTGCATTGGTTTTGTTTGTGCAAAAGCTTTTTAAATTTAATATAATCAAAACTTTCCATTTTACATTCTGTGATGCTCTCTATCTCTTATTTGATCACAAACCTGTAACTCACATAACTTCTCCTTTAAGAATTTGGATGCTATACCACTTGGTGCATGTATATTTAGTATTGATACTGCTCCATTATCTATGGTGACTTTTTAATGAGATGCAATTTCCTTACTTACCTCTCTTAATTTTTTTTGCTTTGTCTGCAATTAGGATTGCTACTACCCCTGTTTTGTTTTTTTTTGCTTCACCCAAAGCCCGACAGTTTCTGCTGCAGCCCCCTAACCTTTACTTTGTGTGTCTCTCTCTGCTTCAAGTATGTTTCTTGTAAACAACGTGTTGTAGGATTCTGTTTTTTGTTCTACTTTGCTACCAGCTTCCATTTTATGGGAGAGTTCATCCCATTCATGTTCACAATTATAATTACTAACTATGTATTTCTCTCCATCCTGTTTTTCCTCCTGTTTATCCCTTCTTTCCTTTCACCCTTTCCCTCCTTGATGGTGTTTTGTTTCTGTCTACCACCTTTCCAGGTCTGCCCTCTCTTCTGTCAGTCCCCTTTACTTAATCTCTTCCTCTCCTACTTTCCCGTTGGGTCAGATAGATTTCTATATTCAACTGACTGTATATGTTATTCCCTCTTTGAACTAGTACTGTTGAGAGTAAGGTTCAAGCAATTCCCATCACCCATCCTCCCATCTTTCCCTCTACTGTAATAGGTTTTTTAAGACCCTTCACATGAAATAATTTACCACATGACATTCTTTCTAGCTGTACTATTAATGGTACAGTTTTTAAGAAATACAGCTATTGTCTTCCCATATAGGGATGCAAACAGCTCAACTCCATTGAATCCCTTAGATTTTCTTTTCCCTTTTGGGTTTCTCTTGGGTCTTGATATTGGAGTTCGAGTTTTTTGTTCATTTCTGGTCTTTTCCCTATGAAAGCTCAAATTGCTATTTCATTGAATGACCATTTTTCCTTTTAAGTATTATGATTAATTTCACAAAGTAGGTGACTCTTAATTGTAGTCCTAGATTCTTTACCTTCCAGAATATCATGTTTAATGACCTCTGATCTTATCATTTTGTGGCTACTAAGTCCTATGTAATTCTGGTTGTGGCTCCCTGATATTTGAATTGTTTCTTTCTAACCATTTCCAGTATTTTTTTCCTCGACCTAATAGTTTTGAAATTGGTCTATAATGTTCCTTGGAGTTTTTATTTGGGGATCTGGGGATCTGTTTCCTGAGATGATTAGTGGTTTCTTTCAATGTCTATTTTGCTATCTGGTCCCAGGACATCAGGGCATTTCTCCTTGATATTTTCTTGAAAGATGCTGTCCAGGTCTTCTTTTTGATTGTGGCTTTTAGGTACTTCAGTGTTTCTTACGTTATCTCTTCTGGATTGGTTTTCCAGGTCAGTTGTTTTTCCAATGAGATATTTTACATTTTCCTCTTTTATTCCATTCTTTTGAATTTATTTGATGGATTCTTGATGTCTCATGATCATTAGCTTCCACTTGCCCAATTCTAACTTTTCCTTAGTTAGCTTTTGAGCTTCCTTTTCCATTTGGTGAATTGTACTTTTAAGGGGTTGTTTTCTTCAGTGGATTTTTGTACTTCTTTTTCCATTTGGACAATTGTATGTTTTTAAGCAGTATTCTTTTTCCAAGCTGTGGAATCTTTTTTTTTTTCCATATTTCTCTTGCATCTCTCTCATTTCTTTTCCCAATTTTTCTTTCATCTCTCTTATATGATTTTTAAGTTACCTTTTGAACTCTTCCATGAGATCTTTCTCAGATGGAGACCATTTCCCATTTTTCTTTGTGGTTTTGCTGTTTCAACATTGTTGTCCTCTTCTGAGTTTGTGTCTTGGTCTTCCCTGTCACCATAATGACTTTCTATAGTCAGATTTTTGGGCCATTTTTTTGCTCCTCGTTTTTGGCCTTTTTCCTTTCTTTTAAATGTGAGTTCTGCTCCCAGGATGGAAGGGGCACTGTCTCAAGATACTTGTACCAGGGACTGCAGTTCCTGCCTGTTTAACTGATGTTGCACTGATATTTCCCTGAGACCCACAAGGGACCCTCATGTCTGGAGCTGAACTCAGGGGGTGGAATGAAGGGTGGCTGGTGCTGCTAGAGGCCATAGGGGACTGATATCTTACGTGGTGCTGATCTTTATTTCTAGGGATGGTATCTAACATGTACTGAGGCAGGGGTTGGGTTCTGCATCTCCCCAGGGTTACAGTAAAGCATATGGCAGTCTGGTTAGTAGAAGATGCCTGTTGGCCTGAGGCTATGCTGAAGCACATGGCAGAGGCCCAGCCCAGGAAGCTGATTGTTTGCTTAGGTACCCAAGGGCTTGGCTGGGGTTGGCTTCTATCTGTTTGTCCAGAGCTATGCTGAAGCATGTGGCAATTCTCAGAGATGAAGCCTGCCCACTCCCTGGACTGTCCTGAGGCACAGGGCATGTCCTGGTGTTGGCATTTGTCTTCTCCACCACATGGGGGCTCAGGATCCTGACTAGTTTGCTGAGGTGGGGCTTCCTGGGCCATTTCCTTTCCTGGAAGTGTTCCCCTCTTACCCAAGTAAGACAGACCTCTCTTGCCGATATTTCAAGTTTCTTGGCCTGAAAGATTGTTTCACCCCATCTTTTAGTTGGTTCTGCTATTTTAGAATTTGTTTGGGGGCATTATTTCATGGTTGTTTGGAGGGGAATATGGAAGAATTACAGCCATTTACTGTTTACCTTGCCATCTTGGCTCCTGGAAGTCTGGCCAACACTGCCATTTTAAAGATAAGGAAACTGAGGCCCATATGGATTTAGTGACCTGCCTCTGGTCATATAAGGTAGTAAGTGTACAAGACAGGATTTGAAATCAGGTATTACTGATAAGCCCCCATCCTCTTTTTCCTTAATGATCAACTTTATACCAAAGTTGTCAAACACATGGCCCACAGGCCTTGTGTGGCCCACAATACTCCCAATTGTGGCCTGAACCAGATTCAAATATAATGGAGAAATATTTAATAAAATAAATAAAAATGCTACAAATCATAAATAATATTAATATGTGATTTTCTAAGTCAATATGTGGCCTGTAAGGATCTTTATGTATGATTTAGTGGCTCTGTTTCTATTCGAATTTGATACCATCGCTCTACACAATTCATACACAAAAGTCATGGATGGAAATTACAACCCCACCATGTATAATATGTCACAGGGGAGAGTAAGGGAACCTGGTCTACCTGGGTTCAAGCCCTGCTTCTAACATATTCTGGCTATATGACTTCAGATAAGTCACTTATGCTTGTAGTGATTTAGACAAATCTTTAAGGTCATCAATTGCAAAGAAGGCACCAGTCAGCATGGTTAGAGGGTGTTCTAGTGCCTAGGAATTCCCCATGTCAATGAAATCACAAGCCCCATCCATATTGTCATCCTAACATGGTTTCTCCATATAGTGCATTCTGCTAAAAAGTGAAAACTTGAGGGAATGTTAGATGACAGGAAGCTCTGTGGAGGATAAGTGCTTCAAATAGACAGAGGCATTAAGTAAACCCAGACCGCTTTTCCGTTACCTAAACACACCATTCCAAAGAATGTTCTTCATGGCTAGAAAACAAAGTCTAAAAATGGCCCGAATAGCAAAGTACCAACATCAGTTAATTAAAAACAAAGCACAGATAGCTTGAGGTGAAAGGTGACCGAAGCAGAAAAAGGTATGAAGACACATGCAGAGGCTGTGAACAGAAGAGGGAGGCACCAAACTGGGACTTGGAGACAAAACCATCCTCCAGTGATTACCGTTGAGGAAGCATTTCTTGGTCACCTTGTGATGTCAAAGGCAATTACTTTGTTTTCAAGACCAGCTCTGCATAGATTATTTCCCTCATTACCTTTATCCTTCATCTAGCTGTACATCTCCTGATACCACATCTCATGACTATTTCTTTCTTTAACTCCAGTGTCTTTGTTCTTTCATGCAACTCAGTCCAAGAGCCCTCTGATGAGTAGCGGGTTAGATGTTGCTTGGGAACTCACACACAGAATCACCAGATCTCAGGGTCAGAAGGGATTGAGAGGTCATCTGGTCCAACCAGCATCAAAATAAGAATCGTTTCTCCACTGGACCTGACCAACCTTTGCTTGAATATCAGAATAGGGTGGGGAGGGCAGGGACCCATTGATTCTCAGATTCCCACAGATTCTCTTCCTATTGGGATGTTTCCCGGAAATCAATTCTACCCCTTCCCAACTTCTGAAACCCTTTACCCTTAGGCTGTCCTTGCAGGCCAAATACAACCCATTGGGTTCCACTGCCATATAAGAGCACCCTAAATGCTTAAACATAGGCCTCATCACCCCACAGACTCAGGGTTCTTTGAGCTGCTTCTCTTGGTATTTCCATGTGCCCTTCACCAAGTTAGTTGACTTCCTCTAGGCATTCTGGAGCCTCTATCAATGTCTTTCAGAAAATGTGATGAGCCCCATTCCTGAACTAAGTTCTCCAGACATGTCTGACCCGGGAAGCATGGAGTGAGGATTTTTGTCCAGAAACTATGCCTCTCTCACCACAGCCACGATGGAATCTACTCTTTTCCTCATCATACCATATTGTCTGATATTTTGACAAGAAGCCTCTAATTTTCCTCAGAAGAACATATTAATTAGCCATATTTACCCCATTTTGAACATTGCAAGTTGATTTTTTTTGAACTGTATACAACTTGCCACATGTCCCAATTAATTGTGTTTTTTAGATTCAGCCTAACTTTCTAGAGTGAACTAGTAGAGCAGATAGAGCATTGAACTAGGAGTCATAGTCCTGAGTTCAAATCATGCTTTACTTACCTTACTAGCATGTGTGACTATGCATAAGGGTGAATGATGAATTCCTTCCAATGGTTGCATCATTCCCATTTGCCTTGTACTTTTCTTTTGGGCTGGAATAATTACGTCCCTCACTCAGTCCAGTTCACTTGCATGTCATGGCTTCACCAGTCTGATGACAGGATCCTCCTCAAGAATGAAGGACTAACCATAACCACACTTTACATCATCATCATTCTGAACAGTACATATGTAAATCCATGCCACCCCTTCAGAAAACTAACTATTTATACCATTTATATGATCAATACGCAAACACAAACACACAATTCATAGGTGCTAACATGATGCTTGTATGCTTAAGGTGCTCAAATAGCTATGTCCATGTAAGGGATCAATGGGCTGGACTGGAAGTGGTCTCAGAGGGAAGGGCCTGGGAAGGAAAGGCTTCCTACAGAGCTGAAACCTCCAGAAGGCCCGGGGGTTAATGTCACTGGCTCTTGAGGTATTAAGCAGCCCAGCCTGTCTTGCAGCCCTGAAGCTTCAATCTTGGTCCATGCTCTGCTATCCCACCAGCCCCCAAACACTTCCTCCACCCCACCCTCCAAGCTTCAGAGGACTGCTTGGAGATGAAATGACTGGACAACTTAATTAGTATATATTAAGTGCCTACTGTATGCCAGACACTTGCTAGGAAGACAGAAACAACATAACCCCTACCCTCAGAGAATCTATATTCCTTCAGATATAAAAATGTACACTCCTGGCTCCTTGTAGGCTCCTTCTACCTTTCCTGAACTTCTTTTTTAATGAAACTCATGAGAGGATGATATCCCTTGGCAGACACTGAATTTAAATCCAGCTTTCAGCATTTACTGCATGAATTACTGTGAGCAAATCACTTCCTCTCTCTACCTCAGTTTCTTCTGCTGTGCCATGGGGGTGGGGCTGACTTGATGATTTCTTTGAGTTCCTCTCAGCTCTTCATGGGGGATCCTCTCTAGCACCACCTTCTTATCTAGACTTTCTTACTTGATAGAAGTCCATTCTGATAGAAGCACAGTCTGAGGACTTTTCCACCAGTCTGCTCAGGTAGGAAAAATCCCCAAGGAAGGCTTATTTGCCAGATTATGCAGCTTATGTGTCTGAATGGCCTTCTTAAGCAGGAACTGGAAAAGATCATTAAATACACAGAAACCAAGCAGAAGACAAAGAACCTCCTCAATCTATCTCCCTGCCTCAGTCATGGGAAACATGGGAAATAAAGATCGCTTCACTCAGGCCAGCAACATCTTCCTCACTACATTGGACTTTCTCCCCTAACAGAATTCCTTGATTCATTATTTTGACACAGCTTTCTTCATCTCCTTACATTCCCTCACTCCCTATACCTTTTTTCTAGTCCATCAAGATAACTTTCCATCTTGGATCACATCCCAAATTCTCTTTTGGCACTCCTGAGATCTTGAGCACTAATTGGAAAAGATTTTGAAATGTCTACTACTGACTCATTATCAATTTTGACTGACTATATTCTGCTTGACCTTCCCTGTTGCGTGTCAATAATTATATTCATTTCTTATTGACTCATAGTACCATGAAAATTCTGTGTTGGACAGGACTTCAGCGATCATCTAGTATATCCCACTCCCAGCCCAATCTCCCCTATAACATACCCAAGAAATGGTGCATCTTGTCTCTATTTGAATATCCAATGAGGGGCAACCCATGACCTCTTAAGCCCACCCATTTCACATCTGGATGGCTCTGATTGTCAGGAAGTCTTTCTTCACATCACAACTCAATTTCTCTATTGATAGAATCTGCCTATTCCTCCCAGTGCTGCTTTTTTAGGATCAAGCAAAAGAATTCTAATACTTCTTATACACAACAGCCCTACAAATGATTGGATAGAGAAAACAAAATTTAATAAAGCATTCTGGTTTTCCCCTAAGGATTGAAGTCAAGACCATCAGCCAATGAAGGGAGCAAGTGTGGCTCTGGCAGGACAACCAGGGAGTACTGGGAATTCCACTTTGGAGATGGAGATAGAGATAGAATAAGCATGATTGAAATGGAGTCAAGAGAACAAGAGAGGAGCTCCATGTGACAAGGGGTATAGTGAAGTGATGTTGGAGACTGGGGCATTTGAACATTGGGGCAGTTCATTTGCCTGCAGGGTCACTGCCTGAGCTCTGAGCATGACAGCCGCCACCATTCTCAGAAGCCAGAGTAGAATATTTGGGAGGCAGCAAGTGGTGTGTGTCTGAGAGATAGGTGGTAACTGGTTTTCCCACTGGGAGAAGAGCCACTAGACTGTGAAGTGTGATCTCCCCATTTTCACTCCCTCAATCTGAATTGGGAATAAACAGATTCTGAAGCTTATCTCTGATTTCTAAAGTGCAGCCTGTAATTTCTGTTTAAATAGTTTGAATTTGCCAGCTATTCGATTATATTCAATCAACCATAACTGGTTTTAATTTCTGCGTGCCCTTACTTATGAATAGAGGCCATAAAGAAACAGTTAGTGATTGGTCTGTGGTATTAAAAAAGGAAACAGAGCACTCATCATGGAATGAATAATGTGGGTGACTGTGTCATCTGAGCTGTCTGAGCCGTCAACTAGCCCAGAGAGGGTCTAGGCCAGGGGAGATAAAAGAGGATGGCCAGAGGACAAGGTCCCTGTTGAGGCTTCCTGCTGCCAGGCAACCTCTGATGGGTGCTGAGGCAGCCCTGGCCTTGGGGAGGTGACAAAGAGGCAAAGGGGATGGCAAGGCCAGTCCAGTATGTTGTTAATCACACATAATTGTTTGCTATACAGATTTTCCCCCAGTTGGCATTGCCTCTTGTCGATGCTGCCCTGATTTTATTCATGCAAAGATTTTATAATGTGTTCATGCTGAAAGGAACTCCTGGTAAAGAAACTCTCTCTACCAATACAGACACAACTATTTGAATGTCTTGAAATTGCCCAGAGCACTGAGATGTGGAGATCAGCAGTGGTCCCACCACCAGCACACATCAGGAGTGGGACTTGGGCCCTTCTCTTCCTACAGCTAAGGCTGTCTGTCCTTCTGCTATGCCACATGAACTTCCAAAAACTATCATCCAAATGGTCTGTTTTATCTTTTGGGACCACTTCTGCCTTGCTCTATTAAAAATTCTCCCATTCACAAAGTAAATCCTTCCATGTTCCTGATTCTCAAGGTGGTCCGTTGTCTGAGGAGAGGATGACAACAGCCACCATGCATATGGCACTTTATATCTCAAAAAGGAGTTTATGGATGTAATTCACGTGATTCTCACAACAACCCTGGGAAACAGGTTTAATCATTAGCTCATTTTGCACGTGAAAAAGCTGAGCCTGAGCAAGGTGAAGAGATTTGCTCAGAGATACATCAGTGATAATGTTAATCTGAGGCGGAATTTGAATTCAGGTCTTTCAGACTCCATGCCCAGTGTTCTCACCACAGCCCCACTTAAATCATCTAAACCATTAGAGGCCAACCTGCTTTCCACTATTCCCAGTAGATCTTATCAAGTAAAGAATCCTCCCTTAAGTAATTTACTTTCTTTGATATTTCAGACACTGAATGGGATTGTTTCAGTTTCTTCTGTAACCTGTTCTACTACTATAATGTTCAGCTCTCTTTAACCCATACCAAATTGTTTCCATGTTTGCTGTTTCATAATGTAGTGTGACATCTGAAAGAGCTATTGCCCTTTCATTTCTACTTATGTTCATCAGCTCAATTCTGTTCCATTTAATACAATTATACAAATATTTATTTATTCCCTACTATGGGACAGGCATTGTGCTAAGTGCCAAGGATAGAAAGAAAAACCCCTGTCATTGGCCTAAAGTGACTTATAACAGGAAGCAACACTGTCCATAGAGAATTCAATACACAATACAGACAAAAGCATTTCAGAGGATGGGGGTAGGGGGAGGAGGAAGAGACAAGTAGCTGGGTGATTGGGATGAGTTCCCTGTAGGAAAGGATGCCTGAGCTGAGCTTAGAAGGTAAGGATTCCTTGAATCAGAGGTGAGGAGGAAATGTCCTCCTGGCATAAGGGACAGCCAAGACACAGGCACCAAGACCTAGGATCCAATGTCATAGATTGAGCACAGCTGCAAAGCCAATTGGGCAGGACCAAGGAAAGTGGGACAGATAGTAACAGTGATAAAGCTGGAGGCTGCCTATTCCTTCCGACGGAGTGGTACGGGAAGAGGTTGGTTTCCATTAAGGCAAGAGGAAGGGGGAAGTAGCAGGAAGATTATGGGATGGGGTGTGAGCAGCTTTGGGTGGGAGGAGAGGAAAGAGTCTCTCTACACTCTTGGTTCCTCCCAACACCCCTTGCATGTCTCCACACCACATATTTTAGAGGAAAGTTATAGAAAGGTTTCATGCTGCAGTGAGGAACAGAGGATGAGACTTAAGATCACCTTCAACTCTGCGGTTAGAGGATCTTCTGAACTATAGAAGTCTCTGAATCTAGGGGTTCCATCTTCTATGCGGCTTCCCTGAAACCACACTAGCCCTGAAGTCAGAAAACCTGGTTCTGATCCACGACCCCCATCTCTCTTGCTATCCATGTGATAACCTCCCCAGGCTTCTCTGTAAAATGAGGGGGTAGAATTGATGGCTTCAGAGGTCTCTTCTGGTTCTCAATCTGTGACCAAAGAGAAGTCATGTGATTGATTTAACAGCTCATGAATTCTACAAGTCATTGTGCTGAAAAGAAGAGTGAGCATGACCTTCCTTGGGTTCAGCCCAATGCAAACAAAGCATTATTCTTGTGGCATGGCAAGAAAGCCAGTGGACATTGTTAGCCCTGCAATAAATCACTCATAAGTGGAAGAGAAAGGCATCTTTAATCAAGATAAGAAGGGTCGCCAGCCTGCAGCCCTGGGTCGCCCATATTGGAGTATATGTTTGTTGAACAAGAAAACTCACAGAAAAGGGTTTTATGCTTTCAGAGGGAAAAAAAGAGCAAGGAGTATTGTGGTGAGGCCTGGCCATGAGGCACCAGCCACCCTCCACTATCTGGGCAAGGCATTCTGCTTGTTTTTCCCTAGCATAAGAGAGACAAGGACTTTCCACAGCCTAAGCTAGGTTTTTCTTGCAAGCTAAGATCCCAGTGGGGCTCAGTTCAACATATTTGAGAGTCACGGCCTCAAAGGTAGGAATCCAAGAACATTACTGGAATTCTGACGTCCCTGGGATTGTTCAGAGGGAGGGGCTTTCCTCCTGTCTGTCCGACCTTTTGACAGAGAAGGGAATATTTTATTTGGTATTAACAATATCCTGTCAACATCAACCAATCATGCATCAAACATTTCTTAAGCACTGACTGTCCCAGGCACTTTTCCAAGGGGTCATCCTCTGCTTGCAATGAGTGGATTGCAGTTTGTCCTTAGAGATTTCTGGGCAGAACTTAATGACAGCTCACCTTTCTAGAGCTTCAGTTTATAGGTTTGTCAACTACTTTGCATCCATTATCTCATTTGAGTCTCACAGCAACCCTGGAGGGCTACGAATGTGCCCTATTTTCCCCCAGTTTCCAGGTGGAAAGTTCATTTCAGAAAGGTTAAATGACTCACTTATTAATGGTCACTCAGCAAGTAGGTGGCAAAGGCAGTTTTTAACCCAGGTCTTCCTGACTCCAAGACCAGAACTTGATCTGAGATGTCACACTGACTTCTCTTTGACTACTTTGATCTTGAAGGACTGGTTTATGGGTTGTTCTATTAAAATATAAGTTCTTTGAGAAAATTATTTGCTTTTTTTCCCTTTTAATCCACAGAATCTAACACAATGCCTGGCGCACAATAGGCACTTTAATATATACCTGTTGTTGATTGAACATAGGAATGCTACTTTCTATAATCTTTTCCTATTCCACTTAGTTGCTACTACCTCATCCCCCTCAAAAAATTTCCTTGTATTTATTTTGAAAATCTTTTGCTTATAATTATGTCTATAACCTTCCTAAGGACAGGCACTGGTTCCTTTAGGTTATGGTTTCCCAGCACCTATCACAACATCTGACTAGTACCTAATAGGTATATAATAAATTCTGGTTGACTAATAGGTGCATAATAAATGCTGGCTGATTGATTAATATTTTGTCCTTCTCCCCAGGCTAGCCCAACGTGGTACTAAGAATGACTTTCATTTCTTGCTCCTACACACAGAATGGAATCAGAACACCCAGTTCCCTTCTGCCCTCTCACTATTCACCCTATTGTTGTCCCTTAAAAATGTTTATGAAATGAGGGCATGAGTGAAGAAATGAATGGAGGAGGAAAGATACACATTTATGTAGTACTCATTATGTGCCAGGCATTGGGCTAAGCCCTTTACAAATATCTAATTTTATCATCACAATAACTTTGAGAGGTAGGCGATATTATTTTTCCTTCTTTTACAGATGAGGGAACTGAGGCATATAGAAGTTAAGTGACTTCCCCAGGGTCATACAGCTAGCTAGTGTGCAGAAAGTGGATTTGAACATCTCTTAGCTGCCTCCTTGAAGATACTATTAAGCTAATGATACTAATAGTTACTCCCAGAATCTCACCGTTGGAAAGGATCCCTGCTCCAGTAACTCATTCCATATCAATACAAGCTTCTCTACTATAAATAACCAACAAATATTCATCCAGCCTCTTTTTGAAGACCTTTGTAGTGGGGGAAGTCACTTAGGGGCAGGCCATTTCATTTTGGGACAATAATTAGGAAGAGTTTTGAGTTTGATGGCATCACATCATAAGTCCTCTGTATCCCTTCCACCCATCACTGCCCTTTGATATTGGGAACAGAGCCAAGTCAATCGAATACTTTCTCCACAGATAGCCAACAAGCATGACCATCTGTGTATAGCACTTGAATGTTTACAATGTGCTTTCTTCACAATAGTCCAATGAGGGAAAGTAGAAGAAAAACATAACTCTATTAAAAGGCTGTCCTTTCTTCTAGCCACAACATTCTCCTTTATGAAGATGGCCATGCCGTGGTAGCAGACTTTGGAGGTAAGACTCTCCTACCCGGTCCCCCAAACTTCAGGGTCTTTCTGACCTCCTCCTTACTTTCTGATGCCATTTGACAAAAGGAAGAGTAGCTCTCTTTGTCTCAAGTCGCACAAATGATACAGAAACTGGATTTTGATGGTATAGCTTTTGCTTCTTTGATACTATCTGTCAGAGGGGAGGGAGGAGGGGAAATGTAAGTGTGACTGTTGGCTCCCTGTGGTTGGGGATTGTTAGAAACAATCCCTGGTGTGGGTGGTGAGGTATTGCTTTGACATGAATTTGCTTCCTTTCCCCCCACTCAGAATCAAGATTCCTGCAGTCTCTGGATGAGGACAATATGACAAAACAACCTGGGGTTTGTAGTTGCTGCTGTTTCTCGTCTCTGTAATTAGTACCCAATTAAAATGTGTAAACCCAGCCTAGAAGGAAGAAATGAGATGAGATGGGAGTGCCATTTTTTTTAAAAAAGTTGTCATTTTCTCAGAAGCAATAGAATGTTCTGTGTTTTCTTTTGGCTTCTAACAATCTATTGGGATAGAATAGGAAGTGGAAGGAGCTCAGTATATGGGAAAGGTGCTGGATTTGGAGTCAGAGGGTAATGGGTCAAATCTTGCCTACCTCTCTATGAGACCTTAAAGTCCCTAGGCCTGTCAGTATTCTCATCTGTAAAAGGCCAGATGCCCTTTCAAGGTCAATGGAGAGCTTAATTCAAGATACTGCTAGCCTTTAAAGATTTCAAGGCTTTGGTTTACTAATTAGAGTAGCTCACAATGACCAAACATTTCAGGTACATTCTCTCATTTAAGCCTATTTTAAGCCTGAGAATATCCCTGGAGGCAAATACCTTTATTAGTGCCATTTTACAGATGAGTAAACAGGTGTGGAAAGGTTATATGCTTTGACCATGGTCATAGCTGGTTGGCAGCAGACATAAGGTTTTTAATCCATCCAGCAATTGTCTAGTTTTTATTAAGTGCCTTCTATGTGCCAGGCTCTGTGCTCCACCCTAGGGTCATAAACTCAAATGTGAAATAGCCCTTAACCCCAAGGAGTTTCCATTCCAATGAATTTTCTTGAATCAGAGCTCATCACTGTTCAACTTGCCACTCTCACTTTAGCTTAAAAAAAACTTTTAAAACTATGATTCAAGTGATGTCGTGTGTGAGATATAGATGCATTTAAGCCAGGGTGTCATGAACAGACAATCACCTTTCCTTGTTAGTTCTCTCAACTTTTAATAGGTCATTAAAATCTCAATTTTCAATGTGTCAGCATTTCTCCCCTGCTCGGAGCCTACCATTGGTTGTTTAGCACCAGGACACCCAGAGATGTGTGCCAGGAGGTAAAAGGTGGTGACAGCCCCATAAGACAGGGCCACTGTCTTCAGGGAGCTCCCAGTCTAGGAGAGGTGATACAGCCTTAATGAGATGGACACTATGGCGGATCTCCAGTAGACAGTAATCTCCCTGTGGGAAGTTTTCCTTTTTCTCTGTCTCCTCCTGATCAGAGTAGTGCCTGGCACTTGACATGGGCCTTTTTACTGGTTGTCCCAGACAGCTGGAGGGCTTTCCCTTCTCGCTGCCACCCCTGAGAAGCCTCCTTTAAGACCCAGCTCAGGCAGCTTCTAGAGGAGCCTCTTCTCTCCCTCATCTCATAGTTGTGTGATTTGGGTCATGTCTCTTAACTTCTGTCTGCCTCATTTTCCTCAACTGTAAAATGAGGACTCTATCAGCACCTACTTCCCACAGTGATTTAGTGGATAAAATGAAATACTGACGTGAGAGCACCTAGCACAATGCTTGGCACATAGTAGGTGTTCTATGAGAACTTCTTCCTTCCTTCCTTCTGTGTATGAGGAAGCCTGAGCCCTGACAGTTTGAACAGGGAGTGAACAGGTTTTTCTGCATTCTATGGTCATCCTAAGACTACAACCTCAGGCCATGGATTCCATCCAAACCTTTCTCCTGCTTCCATACTCCCATATCAAAGGATTTTTACTAAGGTTACTTTTTTTTCCATCACAGATTTGAAATTTCTTTAATGCAGATTTACAATAGAATCAAGGAAAGTTTTTTGTAAAATATTCAAGTTTAGACATCCCCAACTCTAAAGTTAGGATCTACATATCATGTATTTTTTAGTTTCCTCAGATTTATCCAAGGACTGTTACTCTAGAAAACTGTGAAAATAGGATACAGTGGAAAGAATAGGCTGAATTTGGAGCCATAAGGCTTGGCTTCAAGTCCTACCTCTGATACTTTCTGCTCATCCTCCCTAGTCCTCAGTTTCCTTCCCTGTAAAATAAATGAGTTGGCCTAGATTGCCCCTGAAATTCCTTCCAACTCTAGACCTATGATTGTGGAGACAGAGCTAAATCTGAGTTACCTCCATGACCTAGAGGGGTGACCCTCTTTTACAAAATGAGGGGTTACATGGTCCCAAGGTCCAACTCTAAACCTGTGATCCTCTGGGGCCAAAGTTAGGCACGACCCTGCAGGGTACCTCCTTCTTCTCAGGATGCTGAAGACCCAGTTTCCTTTTCAAATGTAGAACCAGAAGTGAGATTAACTCCCTCCAGGAAGGTTTGCAGGTCTCTGGATGATTCAGTGCTTTATTACTAAGGAGCTCCTAAGGCTCCATGGGGCATAAAGGGGGTGCATGCAGAGAGGCTGACCCCCCAGCACCCCCAATGGCAAAGCCATCAGTCCGTGCAGGGCAGGGGGGTTGTAATGATGGACAATGGCACGAAGGTTACAATTGTGGGGGGTCTTCGTGTGCCCCGAGAAAAACATCTCTTATTGAAAGATGAGGGGCAGGAAAAGATAATAGGCACAATCTTGTCATCTCAAGCAGTTAAAAAGAAAACAACTGAGGTAGGAAGGACAGAAGGGTGATCCCCAGCAGAGGGGCTGAGTGGGGGGGAAGGCATCACACATGTGTCTTTGCTGTGCAGAATCTCCGCTGGATGGCTCCTGAAGTCTTCACTCAGTGCACACGGTACACCATCAAAGCAGATGTGTTCAGCTATGCCCTATGTTTGTGGGAGCTTCTCACTGGGGAAATCCCGTTTGTTCATCTCAAACCAGGTAAGCCCATCAAAGGCTTTCTGTCTGCCCCTAAGTTCACTGTGTGATCAGGTTATTGAGAACCAGCCCTCTGCTCCTTGTACCCCCCCAAAAAAATACTTAGGCTCAAGGGGATGGGGAGATGGAGAGTAAGCAAACAAGCTCGGATTCTCTCCCTGCGTCATTGAAGGAAGTCTCTAGGTGAACTTCATTGTGAATCATGTCTCCAGCTGGTAGGATCCAGGCTGGGACAGTGGAAGTAGCACTGGGTTTGGGATCACTGGATGTGGATTCAGATCTCAGCTCGACCACTTTACTATATGTGTGACCTGGGCAAGTTGCTGGATTTCAGTGTCCTGCCCCTCCAGTTCTATGACTCCATGGTCTTGTCCTCCTTTTACTGGGACTTACTTTGAGTCATAAGAGACTCCCTTTCCATCCCCCAGTCCAACATTTGTAGTCAATCCAGGTAAATACAATCTGCATGTGTTGTCAGAGTGAGGATTCCTATGGGTTTGGACATTGTTTGTCATATTCATTATTGGTAGCAAGACTTGTGTTGTGCGTGGTTGTGGTTGGTTTGTGTTGGATTGGAGTCGGGGGTGGCGGGAAGGATCAAATGGAAAAATTCTTTTCAAGGTTTCTTACCATAATGTAGCTGTTCTGACAGCTCCAAGGGTAGTCATGGGAAACTGAGTAGAAACGGAGCATTGAGTCACAAAAGAGCATCTATACCAAGCTCCTTCATTGTCATTTGTTCAAAGTCATGGAGCCAATCAGTGGCAAAGTCACATTTTGAACACAGCTCTTCTGACTTCAATTCCCCTTCTGAAGGGGGCAATTAGACCATAGAGTGCATAGAGCTCCAGGCTTGGGGTGGGAAAGTCCTGAATTCAAACCCCACCACAGTCATTTTTTTTCCTCATCAGAACCTTAAGAGCCCCAGTCTCATTCACAAGACTGTTGTGGGAATTAAAGGAGATGACATACTTAAAGCCATCGACCAGTCCTAGAGTTCTATGTGAATACCAGCTATCAATGCTGCTGATGTAGCATGCACCATCACAGCCCCTGAGTGGGTGCATACCTGGGTCTCTGTCTAGACCTCAGCAATGAATTCCTTTCTTTCTTGGTCCCCTGCCAGGCTGCCCCAGCAATCCCTTTTGATACCAGTCTGTGCCTGCTTCCCAACATACTTCAGCCCATTCAAAGTGATGGATGACCCAGGGCCTGGCCAAAGAACCTTCCTTGGCCATTGCTGGCTGCCTTTGCTTCTGTGGGTCAGCTGGGGAACACTGATCTCAGTAACCGCTATTATTTACACAGAGCTCTCAGACTTGCAGAATCCTTAAATTTGTTAATTTATTGTATCCTCATAACAACTAAGAGAGGTAGTTGTGTAGGTATTCCCACTATATAGATGAGGAAACCCAAGTACAGGTTAAGACACTTGCCCAGGGTCACACACCCAGCTAGTGTCTGAAGCTGAACATATGCTCAGTGCTCCTGTGCTCTTACCACAGCACCTCCTACCTGCCACTTTCTAGAAGCCTACCTTATATTTGAAGGATGCATTATGATTTTAAATACAGGAAAAGCACATGGATTCTATTGGGCCCCATTTCCATGAACCTTCTGGAAATCGGTGGGGACTGGCTGTGGAGCATTTTAATCAGTGACTTTGTGCAGTTTTGCATGAACATTATCACATGCTCGAATTCCAGATGTTTGCCTTGACATCATTATATTGTTGGTTGTAAAATATGCTGCCTCAGTTACATTAGCGGGTGACTGTCATGGGGAAGGAGCTTGCAATCCCTTCAACGTTCCTGTGAATGGAAACCTCTGCAGGGAAGGGGCTGCTTCGGCTTCTTTGCCTCCTCAGCATTTAGCCTAGTGCCTGACACGTAAGGAAGACTTAACCATTGTTTGTCCATGGACTGATCATAGGTTTAAGGTTAGAAGTGGCCTTATGTCTTCTGGTCCAACCCTTTCATTTAATAGAAGAGACTGAGTCCCCAAATGGGGAAGTGACTGACCCAACATCATACATGGAGTTAGCACTAGACTCGGGATTTGAGCCCAGGTCTTTTCAACTCCAGGTCAAACATTTGATTCCCTTTTCCATGCTGTTCTATCTCTCAGGTTCAGTTTTTGTTGCTGTTGATCAGACTAGACCTGAAATTTCATTGATTATAAGGAACTCCTATTGCATACCTCTCCCACTCCCAGCTTGACCCCCTCCAAGGCAGATCTCCAAGCACACTTACAGTCTTACAGAGTTTCCTAGGACAGTTGAAGTGACTTGCCCAGAGGGAATAAAATTCTTTTCATCATAATGTCAAGTCAAGTATTTCATCTACTGTGTCAGTATTATAATTAATATAAATATCAGCAACTACTAGTAAAAGCATGATAGTGCAAGTTGTGCAGTTCTCGTTTAGAGAAAGAGGGAACCTCATAGGTCCTTTGACTAGTCACATTTAATCCAACACCTACATTTTACAGATAGCGAAACAAAGTTACAGATGGCAGGAGAAGGGAAGTAATTCAACTAAGATGAACCAGTTGAGGAAACTAAGGCAAACAGAAGTTATTTGCCCAGATGCACACAGATATCAAATGTCTGAGGCTGGATTTGAACTGAGCTCTTCTGGCCTCCAGACACAGCACTACACGGCACCAGCTAGCCAGTAAAGGTGCGGGAAGAAACCTTGATTAAGCAATTGCAGGAAGATTCTGAAGATCACCTAGCAAGATAAGGTACTGGACACTGAGGTCCTTTCTTGAGCTAAAATGCCAAGCATTCAAACTCTACTGCAGTGAGTACAACATGCAGGCAAAACTGGAGCCAATCATGGTGCTGAATGAAGGTCATGTTATGGCAATTGCAAATTAAGGTCAACTGAAAATTAAGGCGCAAGAAACCTTGTAACAGCAGCCAGACAAGGGGAGGTGGGGAAGCTACATTCCATCCCCATACAAGCATGCCACTCAACTCAGGAGATGATAAGAGGTTCCCCCTACCTCTTTTTCCTCTGTCAAGGAACTCATCAATATCATCCAGCAAAATGGTATTTGCAGAAGAGCAGTGGACCGTGGAGACGGATGTGAATAACCAGCACCATCGTGTCCTGGGATCCTGGTCTATTGGCCAACTTTACCACTGGACTTGGCCCATAGCAAGCACTTAAAATACGCTTATTGCTCAACTGACTCCATATGAAACCCTGGGACTCCAATGGGTTTGTTTACAACATTTGGACACAAATTCTCATGTACTTCTTAGCTCCTAGCAGAGTGAGAGGGATTCTGTTCAACTGTATGGAAAGAAATGAGGGAAGGCACTCTTTCTCAAAGGAATTTGACTCTACTGAGAAGCCAAAGACCTGATTGAAGGATTAGATGATAAAGAACTTATACAAGATCCGGGTTCCTTGAGTGATATCCATCTCTATCCAGAAAAGATGACCATCCCAGCACACAGAGAAGTCTATTAGGTGGATGAGGATGTTTGAGAATTTTTAGGAGACTAGTACTTAATTAATCAACTCCATTTATGGTCCAGGAAGATCTGGGTAGCTTTGAGGCTAAAAGGATAGCTAAAATAACTTGTTACTCTCTTGTGACATACACAGAAGCTGTTTCAAAGTCTGTTAAGGCCCGACCCTGTGAGTTGTTCATTAAGTTGCTTATGGTAGTTTAGATAGTAAGCATTTTTTAGCTTGGTGATTTTTTTTCTGTGTTGATTAAAAAGTTATACTCTTTTGAGGCATATGAATCTTATGTAGGAAACTCTGAAAGGTGGACTTTTATGCAATTAGAGAAATATTCCCTGTGGGCAAGAATATCTGGGGGAGATGAGATCCCGGACATGGAAGCCATTGATTGGAACACTGATGGACATGCGTCATAACAATGACAAACACCTTGAGTGACCATCTATCTCTCTGTTTTTTCTTTATTTACTCGTTCGTTTATGTTCTATGTGGTGTTAGTAGAGATCTGATGAACTTATTTACCTACCTATATTGCTGCACTTTTCAAGGAAGCTAATGTGATTTTGACATATGTGGATGATACTCTGTTGAAGAAGTCTTTAAGACTGCATTTACATGATGAATAATAAATTTTAACATCAGTAAAAAAAAGTATAATAGAAATCTTATATTTTCTCCTCTTCTCAGTCAGTTGTATAATTGCAATGTTGTAAACTATTGTTAGGCAAACCCTACATGTTAACATATCATACTTCTGTCATATTCGTTTTGTCATACTTGGATCAAAAATATCCTGCATGCTTTTGTAGATTATTCTTATAAAAAATTAAAATAAGTGACACTATTAAAAGAAAGCGTGGTAGCATCTCAGTTATCAAGAGAAACTCCTCAAAATTCATTTTGAGCCAGAGATGACATCACAGTGGTCTTCTAAACAACTCCTTAGCTGTTACCTGTCTAAACTTTATCTTCCTGTGAAATGGGTATATAAAACTGCTTTATATAATTCCCCAGAGTCCTATATTGGGCACTGTAGTCAAATGACCAGAACTTGAAACTTGGTTCTATCTTTTTTCTTATGTGACTTTGAATGAGTTGCTTCAGTTGCCACACATGTTAAGTGAGGGGCTTAGTTTACATTAGATGATACCTCAATTCCTGCCTTACTCTCAATGCTAGCTGGCATCTTCTCATCTCATAGGCTGTGGGACTTGAAATGTGGCCACACAAGGAGGTATTGACAAAATTGTCCCAAACTTCACCTCCAGCTCACGTACACATCAGGATGTAACAATTCTGCTGAGGTCTGAGAAAGGGAAGGCAAGGAAGGTGCTGAGCAATGACAGTGCAGAAGCCTGGACCAGTGGAAGCCATCATGCTGATGATGTTTCCATAAAGATTCCTGTGCAAAAAGAACAAGCGGTAGTCCACCTTCATTCATCCCTCCCTCTGATAGAGCCAGCATCGAGAGAGGAGATTTAAAACAGTCATTAAGTCATTCTTCCATCAGTCTCTCCATGGTTCTCTCAGATGCTATAGATTACACTCTGGTGATACTTCATGGAAAAGGGTTAGTTTCCAGAAAGCTCTGGCTAGCAAAGGAGAATGCACTAGGCACCTCTGACTATGAAAAAGAGTGTATTTGAATTAATTATGTTATTTTTTCTTTAAAAAAAATCACTGTATACATAAACACAATTAGAGAAACAGTCTGGCAATTTTATCTTAGTCAGAACTGACAAACACATGCAAAACAGCTCACTTTCTCTAGCATTCCAATTTTAAAATGTATGCCTAGATTCAATTTATATATAACACATAACAGATCTAATGATGGTTTATTTTTGGAACTCAGAATCCAAGACCAATTTATCTGTAAGTAGGGTATAACTAATTAAGTTCATTATTGAGAGCTGCACTGTCATGCTCTTGACAATGATCAAATTTGATTTTGCTAGTTGGGGAGATGAGAGAGGAGACAATCTGTAGCTAACCAATTTGCCACAACTTCAGACACTTTTCTTTGTTTTTGTACACAAAGTGAATTGCTCCACCTGCAAAGAACAGGTTTCAGGCCACAACAGAAGAAAATACTCCCAAACTGTTTTCCCCCACAGTGTTCAGTCATTTTCTTGTGTTTTTCTTCAGTGTTTCCAACTCTTCATGACCTCATCTGGGATTTTCTTAGCAGATATATTGAAATGGTTTGCCATTTTTTCCTCCAGTTCATTTTACAAATGAGAAAACTGAGGCAAATAGGGCAAAGTGCCTTGGCCAGGGTCACACAGCTAGTCTGAAGCCAGATTTGAACTCTGGAAAATGAGTCTTCTTAACTCCAGGCTCAACACATTTTCTAGTGTGCCTCTTAGCTCTTACCTCCCTTACCCACTATCACACTCTTTCAGTAAATCTCTTGTGACATTTTCTTTAGTTCTAGATTATTCTGATGATTGAAGATTTTCCAAGACCAGAATCATAGAGTCTTTAATCTGGGAGAGACCAACAAGATCAACATCTTTTGAAAAACCTTAGGATCATTAAAAAACTTTGCTGACAATAATGAGAAGTCAACGTTGGAGGGGTTAAGGAAAGACTGGCACACTAATTCACAGTTCATGGAGCCATGAATTGACCCAGTCACTATGGAAAACAATTTGTTATTTTATCAGGGAAATTAAAAAAACAATGTTTCTGCCCTTTGATCTAGACATTCCAGTGCTAGTTGGTCAACAACAGAAAGAAAGACTCATAGAAAGGAAAATCATCATAACAGTGCGAAGCAAAGAACTAGAAAAAAAGTAGAATTCCCCACAATAGAGAATGGAAAAACCAGTTGTAGGTATCTGAATGCAATGGACATCATTGCTCTGTAAGAAACATGCAAATAATAAATTAAGGTGCTTCTAAGTCAAGAATCTTGGGAAGACATGAAGTGATGCAGAGAAAGGAAAATAACACACATAATGATTGTGTGTCTAGACAACATAAATGGAAACAATAAAGTTTCAAGTCCTGATGGTGACTCCTAAAAAGTTTATGGGACGATGTAAACTAGAGAGATGCAGACTGGGCTGGGAAGGCATGGATGGGTTACAGATGCCATTGGAAGGACGATGCACATTGACAACATCATAGTTTGATTGGATTGTTAGAGAACAAGGCTGTCCACATTTGCACTTCCGTTCTCTCAACTGTGTCTTTGAATCCCAAGCAGCTAGCCCAGGGCCTGAAACATAGTGGTGCTTGATGGATGTTTGTGACTGACTCATCCAATCATAGAATGAGAGCAGGAAGGGGCCCTAAACAGAATCAGACGACTGAGGAGGTTGGGACATGACTCATCAGGATTTGAACTCAGATGAGATTCTACTTTTAAAGCATTAGCACAGTGCCTGCACACAGTAGGTGCTTGCTTAATGCCTCTGCCCTCTGGACAGGTGATTCCAAATCTGGTACTCTTTAATCTTCCTACTGCCCTGTGCCTCCATCACACAAGTTGGTTGAGATTCTAGTTCTTGCCACAGGGTCTACACATAGTAGGCACTATAGAAATTCTTATTCACATCCCTGCCTTTCTTTTTCTTTCCCTTGCTAAAACATGTTTCTCACCAAATCCATTGAAACACAAAGATCATTATGTGTTTTGTTTTGTTTAGTTTTTAATCAGTAAACAGAGGCTCCAAAAGGTCATGCACAAGTCATTGAATTCACAGCTAGAAAGGTCCTTAGAGAACATTTTATCAAACTCCTTCATTCTGCTGAAGGTGAAAGTGAGGTTCAGTCAGTCTACACTGATTAGGTACTTACTGTATATCAGACACTATGCTAAGCACTCAAAAGACTCAAAGAGGCAAAGATAGCCCCTGCACTCAGGGAGCTTGCCATCTGGATGAGTTAAATAACTCGGCCAAAATCACACACCTGGTAAAATGGCATTGAGGCCTGATCTTCTAAAGCCAAAATCAGTGCTTTTTCCACTATGAGGCAACTGAGGCCCAGGGTGGTTGAGATTTACCCAAGATTCACCTTTCTATATCATAGCAACAGTGTGTGCTGTGCACCAAGGGACACTTACTCTGAGATTAGAGCGAGAACATAAGTGTAAACCTCCTTGTACTCTCCCCCAAAGCCTCAGGGACACATTCCCTCCCCTCTTCCACTTCACTCTCTGAGGAAAGCAGACGGAGCCTTAACACAGTTTCCACATGTAGTTTCTTGGTCCACCAACGTCATTCCAAATATGGCATGACTGCTGGATGAATCTTTGCCTCAGCTAACACTGGCCTGGGTCCCAAATGCCACTTGTGAAGGTCATTTCTTGTTTCTCAGTTCATTAATGCTGGACTAGGTGCAAAATTCAGCCAATACTGGCATGCTAGGACCCCCAGGGGCTACTTTCCTGATCTTTTGAAAGTCAAGAACTTGAAATATCTAACTCCTTCCCCTCAATATGGGAGAACAAGCTCAAGGCAGAGGTACATAGCCCATTTCCCAAGGATCCATGTTGGCTTCAGAGGGAAGGGGCCCAAGGCCCACTCATATAGTGCATTTGTCATAGCTGTCCACAAAAAAGTCAAACCAAGAGAGAACAGTCAAAGGGAATCTCTTACAGAAATATTATGAACGAAGAATTCTCTAAACCTCAAAGAGCTTGATGAATGAGAGCAAGTCTTCTTAGCCCAGGCCACACTCTTTCTGCTAAGTCAAAGTGTATCAACTTCAATGCAGAGATCCCAAAAGCCTCAGGCCGAGTTGGGCCTGATATATTGTAGACAATGCCCAGCTTTCACTGCATCTCAAACCTAGCCATATTTTCTTGGTAATTTAAAATTAAGTGGAAGTTGCATTTAACCTACTGCTCTAGAACATTTCAGCAACTTTTGGGGGGAACTCAGAGATTTCTGCAGAAGAAGCAAACCAGCAAATGCTAACAGCCATACGCTCTTTCTTATGGGCACATTTTACCTTCAGGTTAGACAATTGGGATGCTGGGAGGCAGGAGACCAGAAGGAAGAGGGGAACCAGGGAAGAGATGCAGGGTATACAGTACAGACAGGATATACTGTAGCCTCAGATAAAATGGCACAGCCAGGATATTTCCAGTCCCAGGCCAGTGTGACCATCTTTAAGCTCAATGACACAAGAAAGGAGTTGGATGATCAGACTCCCAGTTACTCCTTCGCTTCTTATGCAAAGAACACATATAATCCCACTTGCAGTTTTCTTGGAAAGACACTGGAGTGGATTGGCATTTCCAGTCCAGTGCTCCAGTCACTGTGCCACCTAGCTTCTGGATTAATATTTACAAAAACACAAAATTCTCATGTTAAAAGAAAAAGAAACAGAGAATGTAGATCACCCTATTTCAGAAAAAAAAAAAAATTGAATGAGCCATAGATTAAATGCCCGAAGGAAAAATTTAAAAAGAAATAAAAAACAAAAAATAAAATACAAAAACCAAACAAGGACAAGGTAGATTTACGGGCAGATTCTAGCAAGCATTTAAAGAACACTTAATGCCAATGTTAAACAAACTTTGTAAAATCAGGAAAAGAAAAGATCCGACTAAATTCCTCCCAGGATATAATTATGATCTTGATTCATAAACCAGAAAGAAACCCTAGCCTAATGTCTCCAACAAGTATAGATGCAGAGTTTACAAAGACTGAACCAAAACAGTGCCCAGTGCCCAGTGCCAACCACAGAGAACCTGGCACTTAGTAAATAAAGGAGGAATAGACTCTGTGGCCAGGTAGGGAAAAGCATCTGACTTGAAATCAGGCAACCTGAGCTGGGATGTGGCCTCAGACAAAGGAAGGATTCAAACCCAGGTCCTAGGATTCCAAATTCTTTCCCTGGGCTGGGCTAACTTGGTCTCTAGGCAGTGGCAGCCAAATCCTTGAAAATGTTGGGGAAGCAGGATGCCCTTCACTTCTCCTTCAGCTAGAAGGCTTTGTGTGCCCTTCAGAGCCTGGCAGAGCTGCTGGCCTCTGAAGCCTCAGAGATAAAATCCCCAGGGCTTTCCCTAGCTGGTCTTTGTGTTCCAACACACTTCAGCTAGGGCTCACTCCATACTCACCATTCCAGTTTTACTAAAGTGGAAAGAAGCAGAATCTAGAGATGGGAATCCCAGAATGCTGCACCTTTGACAATTGAGGTCCTTTGGAACTGTTTAGGAAAACACATCCAGGGAAGGAAACTGGCACAGGAAGTGAGGAGAGAACAGGCATTTATGAGACACCTACTATGTGCTGAGCACTTTACAAATATTATCATATTTGCTCCTCCAAAGAGCCCTAGGAGGTGGTGCAATTACTATCCCCATTTTAGAGGTGAGGAAACTGAGGCAGATAGTAGTTAAGTGATTGGTCAGGGTCATATGACTAGAAAATGTCTGAGGCCAGGTTTCAATTGACTTCCTGACTCCCAGTACAGTGCTGTGTCGACAGTACCACTCACTTCCCTCCTCAGGGTCCTCTAGTCTAGACAACCCTCTCTTTTTACCTGTAAGAATATCATCCCCAGAGGCCTTGCCTCTCAGAGGGTCATTTCTATTCATAAAACCATACCTGATTCTAGTTTTGATGGGGCTAAGGACTGAAAATGTTCTCAGCAAGAGAAAAAAGACACATGGTCAGTCAGCAAGCATTTATCAAGCACCTAGCAAGTGCCTTACATAATAGTGCCAGGTGCCATGACAAGTACTAGTGATACAAAGAAAGGCAAAACAATAAAACTTATGTCCCATTTCTCAAGGAGTTGAGGCCTTCTGGTGACTGCAAGGGAAATGATACAGGGCCAGCATGACAGGAGATTTGAGATTGCCTTAGGAGATGGTCCTGAAGCAACTGCCATCTGTAATGGAAAGACTTGAGGGGCTGTGACCTAACATTGTGGGCCTCTGGGTACCTTTTGGAGGACTACACAAGGAAATGGGCTAAGACCTACCTAGCTAAGAGTCTGGTAACACTCTATCTGCCTATCAGGTAGCTCCAAGGACCCAGGCCAAAACAACAGGTTTCTAGTAGGTAATTACAAAAAGAAAGACAGTGAGACCATTTTAAAAGAGGGTGGGGAATGATGCAGGAGACAGAGAATAGTGCAGACTATGCCAGTCATAGGTCTTGATTCCAATACCATGGTCAGTTCCAAGAATCAAGACAAAGTTTTGATCAGTGGGAAGAAATCAAGATCTGCCTCAGGTTTCCTCCTGCCTACCCAGCCAGCCAGCCAAGAGGGAGTAAGAGCATATTGAGTATAGTCAATAAGGGGGAGTAGGGCCTACCCCCCGCATAATATTATCCCACTTGATTGCAGCGCAAGGCAAGACCTTGGTGTAGCCACAGTATAGAAAGAATACTATGGGCTGAAAGAGCTCCAGGAGAAAAAATCCAAAGGAATATAATAATTCTGAAATAATTATGTGTAGAACTTCACAGGCACACACACACACCACACACACAAACACACACACACACACACAGCATGAATTAATCAGGATGATTCCTAGATTGAATGAAAGGATTAAGGAAGAGCTTAAATGAGAAATAAAAAATGCAAACATAACCTAACAATTATAACTATGAATGTGAAGGGGATGATCTTACCCATGGAAAACAGCAGACTGATAAGTTAGATTAGGAGGCAGAATGCTAGAATATGTTTTTTAAAAGAAACATTAAACGGAATGCTAAAATTCACATTGAGTTCAAATCAGGGATTGGAGTAGAATTTTTTATGCTTCAGATAAATCCACCTCCCCACCCTGCCAAAAAGCAGGGCTGGCCATCATCGCCTTGCTTTAAATGGGGTTCTTAGAAATACTACATGAATAAGAAATTGCAAGTATGGTCACATCAAAGGACAAATTGTCACAGTTTTGATGATAAAGCCAGAAAAATTTTAGGGTAGATTTCCAAAAATATTTAAAGATAATACAACAATTTTAAAACATAGGTAACCTACTTGTAGAAATGTAAAGCATAATTCATAGGTTATTTCAATGTAAGAAAATTGAAATTTGTTTTGCTTCCTTCAAAGAATTAAGACAAAGAAGAATCTGCTGCTTTTTATTTACAGTACACCCCATGTTCTTATGGAGTCTATCTCAAGCCTAAAAAGAAAAAAAACTGTCTCACAACCAGAGCAAAGAATCACAATTTACCAGGGTACTCAGCCTGCTTTGAAGCTGATAAAAGTGAAGCCTAAAATTATTAAAGCATTGTAACCTCCATAATAAGGGAGCTCTGAAAACCCAGATTTCCAAGGGCATTTGTGAAAAGAGAAGAAAAATATGCACTTGACTATATACACAGTAGTGATTCATCAGCCCGATAAATACGGCAACCAAACAACACAGAAAGATGAAACAGTCAAGCCTTTTAAAAAATCATGCTTATCTCAGTCAGTCCAGTCTCATTTTTAAGTGCCTACTACGTGTCAGACATTGTGCTAGGTCCTGAGAATACAGGAGGACTGGGCCCCCCCTCTCAAATAGCTCACAGTCTAATGAGGGGAGACAGCATGACCGTGAATAAATTGGAGAGAATCTTCAAGGGAAGGCCCTAAGGTCAAGGAGGACTAGGAAAGGCTGCTTACAGATGGAAGACCAGGGAATCAAGGAAGGAGAAATGAGTTGGGAAAGAGTTCCAAGTCTCACTGGGGGAAAAGCATTTCTATAGTACTACTCTGTGCTCCGAACTGTGTTAAGCTTTTTTAATGAAATGTTATATGTTCCTCACAATGACCCTGGGAGGTAGATGTGTTCCTGTCCTCATTTTGCATATGAGTAAACTGATGCAGAGGTCAAATGACTTGTCCAGGTTGACACAGAGAGTATCTGGGGCCAGATTTGCACTCAGAACTTCCCGAATCTGGACCCAGTCCTCTATCCACTGCAGCACTAGTGGCATTAAGATGGGCACAGCTGTCAGGAATAGGAAGGTGATCATCTACAATGGGCAGTGTTCGCCAGACCTCATTTGGCCCATTACATTCCCTTGTGGGCCATGGTTTTGGTCTGGATTGTCCAGAGAATGGCGTCTACAAGAGTGATGAGCTTTGAGTCTAGGTCAGGTGAGGATCAGCTGAAGAAGAGGGGGCTGTTTAGCCTGGAGAACAGAAAGCTCAGGAGGCTCATTGCAGCTGCCTCCAAGTGCTTGGAGATCCATTGGGTGGAGAAGGAATTAGCCTTGCTTTGTGTGGCCCCAGATGGCCAAGCCAAGGCAGAGAAGTTGTGGAGCCCAAGAGAGGCTTGACTTCCAACTGGAAATGGTTCTGAAGTATCATGGGCAGCCTTTGAACTCCTGGTCCTCCCTCCAGCCAGATGCTTAAGAGGCTGCTGTACCCCTTTCTGGCATGTCAGACTCTGTGAACCTTCCATGTATGGGTTGGATTGTCCCTAACAGAATCTGGCCAGTATCATTTTCAAAGCTCTCATTCATCCAGTTCATTTCCACAGTTGGTAATCATGATCTCAGACTCACAGAATAGTAGAATTTAACATTTGGAAGACCCCAGAGAGGATTTATTTAGATTATACCTAAAAAGAAAGCTTGTAGTCTACTATAACTTTCAGATATTCATTTTTTTCCCTCCTGTAAAAACAACAACAACCTATAGTGGATAGAGAACCTGACATGGAATTGGGAAGCCCTGAGTTCAAATCCATCCTCAGACATTTACTAACTGTATGACCCTGGGCAATTCACTTAGCCCTCTTTGCCTCAGGGAAGGAAATGGGAAAGCACTTCAGTATCTCTGCTAAGAAACCCATAAATGGGGCCATGAGGAGTCAGACACGACTAAAATAACTGAGTAACAAGAACCAACAGTCGATCCCCCCACCTTATCTTTATGAAGTTGGTCTGGGGGCATAAGCGCAAGGATTTAGATGTGTCCCTATTGGGTTTTCATCTATTTTTTGGATTCAGCACCAGATTCTACCTGATCAAGGTACTTTTGTATCTTGACAGCGTCATCCATTGTGTTAACCATCCCTTGGAGCTTTGCGATATCTGTGTATTTGATAAGCATATCATGTATGCCTTTTTTCTCAGTCACTGATAGAATGTTAAACAGCTCAGGCCCAAGCTGAGATCCGGAAGGCACTTCACTGGAGACTTCTTTCCACACAGGTATTGAGTGTTTAACAACCACTCTTTTACTCTAGTCATCTACCCCACTCTGAATCCATCCAATGATGCCATCTCCTCAATCAGGGATGTGAGGTATTGTATTGAAAACTTTGCCAGGTAGTCTATGTCCTCATCTGCTCATTGAATAAGCCCATGAGAAAAAAATGAGGTTACTCTAACATGATCCATCCTTGAGGGAGCCATGCTGGCTTTTCTAATCACTGTTTCTCTAGTTAGAGGATTGCCAGCCATTGCCCTAATGACCTGTTCTAAAATTCTAAGGTATATAGGAAACTGGGTCAAATTTATGAGATAAGAGCCATGCTACAATTGGTAAATAAATGGCCAGAGGATAGAAATATGCAGTTTTCAGAGGAAGAAATTCAAGCCATCAACAAACATATGAAAAATGCTCCATATCATTAATCATTACAGAAACATTTGGAAGGAACACAGTAGAGAATATTCCTATATCACACCCAGAAGTCTCTTTCTTCCAAATCAAAGATTCTGTAACTCCATAATGCTAAACACTCCCTTTTTGTTAACTTGATTCTATTTAATTTATTCCAATTCTCTCTTAGGCAACTAGCTTCCCTATATATATTTGTAAACGTGATGTTCAGCGCTAATGTGAGTTGTATCACCTATTTTAAACTTGCTAACACTGCAGAAATCTGACTGGCAGACAGATGGGGGCTCTTGGTGCTGGCCCTATTAAGTTAGGAAAGCCTTCTGACACTGAGTCATGGCACTAGAACTTACTGGTGAGGAAACGACACCTGAAGGTGACAAATTGGAATTTCTGTTGCCCACTTTCTGTTGGAAGTGCTAATGAGCAGCGCCATTGCCAAGATCTGGGGAGAACAGGAGGCAGATGGAGAAGCCAAGGGCTCATGCAATCCATTATGAATAATGAATAATTAATTATCATTCAATCTGAACCAAATCCCCCAATAGTACTCCAAGAAGCAAACACCTTGATGTGGTTGATACTAGAGCATATGTGAACTATCTACATGGGGGCATGATCAACACCTGAAAATGAGGTACACTTATAGGGGTGCTTGAACTCATTGGCAAGGGGTTTGCCTGGATATGAGTACTCTAAATGTGCTTATAGTCTAGTGTTTTCTTGGTTGTACCTTGTAGCTAAATAGAAGACTCAAGGCAATGGCCACCATGAGCACATCTGGGTCACAGTTGCCCACTCCCATCCCTGCCCTGTGCCCAGGTGTTTAGTTATGAGGTAGTCAGGGACAACCTTAATGTTGCATCCAAGCTCCTCAAATACACTGCTAGAGGGAGAGGACAAAGTGTCAATGCTTTCTGTCAGGTATGCAACCTCTACTAGATCTGTGTTACTGTGTTACTGTGCTACATTCACCCATTAGATTAATTAACCTCAATTTCAAAGTGGATGTTAAATATAGACAGTAGAGTTGTAACCCTGAATGAAAATGAAAGAGGCATAGACACATACCCATTACCTCCCTTCTGCAGTCACTCTCTTGTTTCAGGGGGTCAGGGAAATAGCTTATCAGCCATCATTTTGTTGATTCCAGCTCTCTGTGACTCCCATTTGGGGTTTTCTCAGAAAATATATTAGAACAGTTTGGTTATATTTTGATATGTTTTGTTATTTCTTTGGTATTTCTTTCTCTGGCTCATTTTACAGATGGGTAAACTGAAGCACACAGGGTTAAGTGATTTGCCCAGGGTCACACAGCTCATAAGTTTCTGAGGTGGGATTTGAATTCAAGTACTCCTGACTCCAGGGCTGGCACTGTACCCACTTCACTATATGTTAAAGATGGAGAACATAAATGAAGCAGCCCCTGCCACTTTATGTGGCAAAGATGGTCTACTGAGAAGAGTTACCATTTCTGCTTTGCTTTGAATAGTCTAGCCAAAGACCACCTCTGCTGCACATTGATTGTTTCATATTTCAGTGACTTTACAGTCTCACCTCTCCCAGTGCATATCACAGTCCCTCCACCCCCTGACTTTTACTCTGGGAGACTCTGCTACATGATCCGCCAGTCTTCCATAAAGCATCTCCCTATCCTGCCAAAGGCCTTGCCGGCATTATCCCAAAAGCTAACACTTGGATGGCACCTACTGTGTATCAAACACTATACAAATATTATCACATTTGATGCTCACAACAATCCTGCAAGGAAGGTGATATTATTGCTCCCATTATAGAGATAATGAAACTGAGGCAGAAAGAAGGGAAGTGATTTGTGCAAGGGAGTAATTGTCTGAGGTCTAGTGCTCTGTGTCCTGTGGCACCCCCCGACATGGGATTTCAAAGACACAATATTGGTGACATTAATTTGAGAAGTTTTTGTTTGAACAAAATCAATGCAGCTAAAGTCAGAAAGAAAGCCATTAAGAGGGAATATGGAGCAAATTTTTCTGATAAAGCTGTTACTTTAACTGCAATGTATCATAGACATCTTAGTCCAAGTTTAATAGATGTAATGGTTTAAAATGGTTAAAAGTAGTTTTAGGATGTATTTGCTTAAAACTGCACTAAGGCTGATGAGACACTCACAATATAAGAAACTGATTTATAGCTAGATTCATGATCTAAAGGAAAGAGCAATTCCCCAAGAGACCAGCAGCCAAAGGATATGAAAGAGACAAGTCTCAGAGGAAGAAACCCAAGCTATTAATAGAGGGGAGAAGAAAAAGAATTTCCAAATCACTAATGATTAGAGGAATGCCAGTTGAAAGAAGTCTGAGGTCCTGCTTCATACCTGTCAGTTTGGCACAAATGGTGAAAGAAAAGAAAAAAGAAAGGAAAGAAAAGAAGTCAGAAAGAGTGCAGAAAGCAGGCATGCTAAATCCCCATGGAGCTGGGAAGTGGTCTTTCCATTCTGAAACTCACTGAGAACCTTGTTCCCTGAAGTCACCAAACTGTTCACAACCTTTGATAGAACTACTAGGCTTATACACCAAAGAGAGTGAAGAGAAAGAAAGGGACTCATGGGTACAAACATTTAAACAGCTCTTTTTGTTGGAGCAGAGAAGTGGGTACTAAGGGGTCCCCCAATGATCAGAGAATGGTTCCATAAACTGGCATCCTAATGCCTTAAGAAAAGTTTCAGAGAAGCCAGGGAAGATTTGCATGCTCTCATACTGAGTGGGGAAGAGCAAAGAACTAGCAGAATGAATGATACTAAAATGCAAAAAAAAGAAGAAAGTCTTCAAACTCTTATCTTTGTATTGACCAACCACAATATGAGAATGCCAAAGATGGAATCAAGTCCAAATTGACCTCTTCACCTCCCTTGGGTTCATCAGCTTCCATGATCACTTGTCAGGGATGCTAAAGAAAGTATTCTATGTCAGGTGTGGTTGGCAGGACAGTCTCTGAGGTTCCTCCAAATCTGAGTTTCTAATTCTGTGAATTGAGTAACCATTTAAAATTCTATTTGTGTGGACTGAATTAATAAATGTGGAAGATCTGCTCAGTCCTCCAGCTCACAGAAGGGCCCCGCCACACAGCTCCTGCTGGGAGGCCTAAGTGAATCATGCAGAGCATGTCTCTGTGGCATGGATCTGCTTCACCCATCATTTTGCTCTCAGCCTTCAAAATGGCAGCTGCATCTTTGAGTCACAGCCTGTATTGTACAGATCAATGTCTAATGATTTCTTTTATCTATTTATATTTTTTCTCTTAAATTAAATGGTTTTACTCCCCGAAGTTGATAAGTATGTTTTGTTTCCAGCTGCAGCAGCTGCCGACATGGCTTACCATCACATCCGACCTCCCATAGGCTATTCCATTCCCAAACCCATCTCGTCTTTGTTAATGAGAGGCTGGAACGCATGTCCTGAAGTGAGTAATTTTTTTGGTCATGTATAAAATGTGTCATGGTCAGAAATCGGTTTCCAATTGAGCAACAAAGTCTACTTTAAGTGTCTATTTTAAGAGCAATTTGCCTTCTGCTCTCCATCCTCTAATTGCTTTAGAGATATTGAGTTGTGTGTTATTTCCTCTGATGTTGAAATGTTTCTCAAAACTAACCAGAAGGCCCAGATCTGCTACTTGCCATCTGTGTGACTGTGGGCAGGATATTGGACCTCACTGGCCCCTGATTTTCTTGTCTGTAAAATGAAAAGATTGGCCTGAATAACAATCTGTGTCATCTCTAGCTTAGCCAATGGTCCCAGGATCCTAAGGATCTTAAGGATCCATAAGCCGCCTATGACCACTTCGGTTGTGCCTCCAATAGAATAAGGATGCAGGTGCTGAATACCATGAAACCTCATGTACCTGCATTTTCAATTGAGACATTTGGTTCAAGACTGGTTCAACCAGACTCCACAGAAGAACTTTAATCAATCAATCAATGAGTGTTTAGTAAGCGCCTGTCATTTGTGCTAGGCACTGGCAGCACAGATACAAACAAAATCTCCTCAAGGAAATTACGTTCATGTTATAACATGCACCTGTACATGATATGTGTGTGCATGTATGTATAAATCCACACAAACACACATGTACATACATATACATATATAGTACATGTGTCTGTATATCTGTGTGGATATGTGCATACATATGTACATCTTGATAGATGCATTTACATATCTGTCTAGACCCTCTCTACTCCCTGGGCTCAGTAGTGTTGTGGGCTCAGTGGAGTCCCAGTCAAATCTGGCACCAGCTTTACAGGGCTGTCCCTCAGAGAATCATATCTGAGCATTCCCAAGGAAGGCCAGGTCATCCGGTCCCATATCAGTCCTAGAGAGGACCTTCTCTTCAACTTGTGTGGCTATGTTCTGCCAGGCTAGGTATGAAATAGCAAGTTCACCCTCTAGTTGAGGCCCTGCTCATTGGGCTTGGAAGGGGTTTGGTTTTCCCCTCATCTCTAGCCTAAGGCTATCCTTTTGCACTTCTGCCCATAACACTGTCTTTGGGGCCAAGCAGAAGAAATTGAACCCTGCTTTCTCTTAACACTCCATTCAACTACAGAAAGATAAGCTTGACATTCCCAAAGTCATCTCTTCTACAGCGAATCATCCCCAGTTCCTTCCACCTTTCCTCATGTGCCAGAAAATGTAAAGTCCTTCCCTCTTTGGTAGCCCTCCCTGGACACTCCTCAGCTCATCACTGCCCTCACCATGATACCTGTGATACCCGGACCTGAGGACAGTCCTCCAGATGTGCTCATTATTGTTACTTCAGAAAGAAACTAATGGGATATTAGGTAGAAAAGGAGGGGAGAAAGACAATGGAAAGGGAAGAGAAATCATATTAACTGATTAAAAAATAAGTTATAGAAATAAAAGAAATAGCCAGAAAGATGGAACCGAACATAGCAGTCAGTAGCGAGAGGCTCCCAAAGTTAGGAGTAAAATCTCCCCCTTGAGGCCATCTAGTGAGTCCGGCCTCTTTCTTGGGGGCAAAGATTTACTCTCAGCCCTGCAGACAGAGGCTTCCTTATTCTCTTCTCAAAGACTGACGGAAAGGCCAGATTTCATAGCTTCCCCCGCAACACATCAGAGTGTCTAACAATCCTCCCAGTCAGGAAGGTTATCTCTCATCTCCAGCTCATCGGCTTTGGGTTCCCTCATTTCCATTATTTCTGGCCTGAAAGCTGATATGGTAAGCCCTCGTCCTTGCAGACGGTGAAGTCTTTGGTTCTCCAGATAAATAACCCCAGCACTCTTATCATTTCATCAGCTCCTGCTCACAGCTCAGCTCAAGCACCACCTTTGACAAGAGGCCTATCCTGATCCCCAGTGATGAGCCACTCACCCTGCCTGTGGCATCTTCTGTTTATTTTGCATTTATGCATTTCATGTAGGCTTGTGTGTGAGCATGGTGCCTCCCGCGATGACATACAGTGTGTCCCAAAAGTCATGGTGCACTTGAAGCTGTTCCCACCCAAACATTAACCAAGCCCTTGGGACACCCCATATGTGGGCTTCTTAAAGGCAGGGGCTGTTTCATTTTTGCCTTTATCTACCCAAGACTGAGCTATGACAGAGAGGGAATTCTGATTGAATGATTCCTTCATGATCCCTATTCCCAGCCTTCCCAGAATTCCCCAAAGGCTTCCCTATTCTTTACTGGCAAAGTGGTAAGAGATTGCTATGGGGAACCTGTGGCTGTTAGTCATTCAAATAATTTGTATAAAGGACCCACTATGTGCCAGGCACTGTGGATGTTTGGAGGGGAGACACAAAAGGTCTCCACCTATAAGTCTGGTGGAGTGGGGAATGTCCAAGGGGAAAGCTCACTCTACCAAGGCAGACCAGCAACTGCTTATCTTAGAGGACTGTGTGGGGCTCATGAAGTGAAGGGACTTGTCTAGGCTCACAAAGCTAGCATGTGGCAGGGGCAGGACTTGAACCCAGGTCTTTCTCACCCTGAGACCAGTTTGCCATGAGGTCTGTCATGGAGGATCTAAAAAGACATGCTGGCCTACTTACTTCACTGTTCAAGGGAACTCCCAGTGAGAAAACTGCCTTTTCCAAAGTTTAAGTGTCTGCTCAGAATAAGCCGTAATCGTCAGTGACTTCAGCTCCTCCAGCTGCACACCCACTCCCTCAGAACCACGCTCTGATAAGACGAGAAAACGGGCTCCTCACCAAAGGCGTGGGGGGAGAGGCCCTTTCCTCCCAATGGAAGCATGCTGGCCCTAACCTGGCATTGCCGTGTGACAATGGATGATGATTGCTTCTGACAGTTAACATGAAAAGGGAAAGAGGAGAAAAAGCACCAGATTACTTATTTCTTATTACCCAGCTTTTCATGAGAATTCATGAAGAAATCCTTGAGAAAAATATCAATCAGAAGGGGATTCAGTGACTTCCTTGTCTAATTTCCTCATTTTACAGATGAGAAAACTGAGGCCCAGAAAAGCAGACTGACATGCCAGGATGCATAGATTGGGTAGGACCAGAGTATAAATGCAGGCTTTCTGTCTTCCAATGGTGTGCTCTGTATGAGACATGTCCCAGAGCAGTTGGATGGTGTGGGAGTGATGGGACCCCAAGAATTGACAGCCCCAGAACCTGTGCCCAGGATGGATGTTGCCTCCAAGACAAATGCTTCTCCTCATACACTGGGTAAGGGCTCCCTCCAGACTCTAGAGGGTAATGTTGGATCTACATGAATGATAACTGATATTTAGAGGGGTTTAAGGTTTGCAAAGCATTTTGCACACATTATCTCAGATAGTTTTTACAAAAACCCTTCAAAGTGAGCATTATGGTTGTTTCTGACCCATTTAAGAGATAAGAAGACTGAGGCTGAGTGAGATTAAATGACTTGACGGAAGTCACACAGGGAAAGCGGGAAGTAACATTTTCTTCACCCCAACTCAAGTCGTTTATCAACGAGGCCATACTGTGCATTCATGGAATGCTAATATGGAATAACTCTTCACTTAGCACAAGCTGCTGTGAATGTCAAAGGCAGGAAGCTATTTGCACCTTTCTGTGGAGGCGGACCAGCTCTCCTGGAGCCACAGTCAACCCTGTAGGTGGAGCACACCAGCGCTTTGCAGCAGGAGACTTCCCAGGGCCTCCCCACTAGTGGATGTCGCATGGTCACAGAATCCCAGAGTCAGGAGGGGACTCAGAACCCAGGTAGTCTAGTGCATGCCAGGAAGTGTCCCTGCAACATGGCCATTCAGGTTGGATGTGAAGAAATCCCCTGGGAGAAAAGCCTGGCTCCTCTGCCAGATGTGGACAGCTGCCGCTGTTAGAAGGTTTTCCTGACAGCCCACCTAAGAGTACGGCTTGGCCCATCGCTCCTCATTCTGTCCTGAGGACCCTCACAGGCCAAGTACAATTCTTTATCATAGCTTCTCAAATACTTGAACATAGCTATGGGGTCTTCCCAAGCCTTCTCTTCTCCACACTAAACATGCCCCACCCAGTCAGTCTTCATACGGCCTACATGTGAGGCCCTGTGGGCATCTTTTCATCTTCCTCTGGACACCCGACACTCTCCAACTTAGTAGCACCCTTCCTGGACTCTGGTGCCCAGAACAGAACACAAACCTCCAGCAATGGGTTGAACAAGGCAGACTTCAGCGGATCTTTCACCACTCCTGATGCCCAGATAGTATCACTCTCTTAATCCTACCCCAAGGCTTCCTTTTCCCTTGAGGATCAAAAAGCAATGCAAACAGAAGGTAATCACAGAGGAAAGACTTTTGGGGGAGAGGAGAGGGGTGTCACAACAGTGGGAAAGGCCTCTTGCAGGAAGCAGGGTTTGAAGGAAGCCAGGAGGTGGAGGGAGGAGTATCAGAGAAGACTTCTTGGGTCCAGGCCACTCACCCTGAGAATCTCAGGCACAGATAGGCACAAGCCTAATGAGATTTCCTTGGTAAGGAGAAGAGAACCTGGTTAAAGGGATATTGGAAGGGTAGAAAAAGAGGGCAAGGAAAAAGGTCAAAGGGACCAACATGGAAGCCACACTCTCCATGGTCTAGGACTGCTAAAATGATCAAGGGCCATAGAGTCAAGGCCTAGACGACAGAGCTGGAGTGAAGCCCACTTCACCCTCAGGATGTTCAGTAGAGCAGGCTGGGAAGCAGAGGGGAAGGAGGCAGGAGGGCACGATGCTAAATCATGAAGAAGAAGGAACACTGGGAGGCAGAAAAGGGGCATTCAGTATTAGGGTGGCTAAAGGAAAAGGCCAGCAGCAAGCAGGCATCGGCGGGCATGGATTGCAATACTCTTACCCTAACTAGGTAGAGCTTCTCTGCTTTCCAAATAATGAGCTAATTCTCCCTCTCTCACTCTCCCTCCACTGAACAGGATTTCCCCCTCCCAAGATGGAAACCTGCCTTGTGCATAGTCTGGAAAGTGAGCTCTTCCAACATTCTCTACCTGAAGCTCATTTGTCAAGTACTTAGCTCATTGCCATTCATCGAACCATCAAAATGAATTTACTTTAATAAAACCAAACCCCCTTGAATTTACAATTGCTCTGAGTGAGAGGTGCTTTCCTTTGGCGCACCATGTAGCATCATCTTCGAAAACATGGCTGGTGTCTTTACATCCCCTTCCTTTTGACAGGATCGCCCAGGCCCACCAACAGTAGCATACAGAGGCATCCAGACTCACATAACCAAGGATGTCATCGCATATTTATTTGTCTTACCCTTCCCCCACCAAAAAAATCTGAAGTTTAAAACAGTCAGAGACCAAAAAAAAACCCAACAAGTTTTTGCTATTGCTTTTCATTTTATTTTTTGGACAAGATGCTTTGTGTTAATCTACAAACTTGGATTTTTCAGAGCCTCTGCATTTGCTTGAGTCCAAGATCCCCACCTAGTGGCCATCCATAAAGTACAGATTGTAGGGAAAAGTCTGCGTACCCCTCCAGGGAAATGGAGAGGCCTGTGTTTATTCTCCCAGAGAAATAACTGACTTAGAAGTCATCTCCTCCTCCCTCCACCCCACCCCCAACCCCATCAACTCCATCTAACACTTTAACTATATTTAAGATCTAGGAAAATGTCAGCACAGGAGTTATAAATGAGTAAAACATGTTAAGTGCACATAAAGCATCTCCTTACTAAGATTAGGGAAGACAGGTTCTAACCTATCATTTTATAGGGTTCGATTCTAACCCTATAGGAATGAAAGGATGTCAGTAGCAGGTGTGGGTAATAACCCTCATACAATAAACATCGACTACAAAGCTGCTCAGCTGGGCTGTTCTCCTGTTTTAATTTCTCCATTGTTATTATTTGGTTGCTTTTCATTGGAAAAGTTGACGGCCAGCCTCCTCATCACCTTCCCCAGGGAATGATCATTAATTGTGTCCGATAGATCTCCTTGCTTTGGTCTCTGGTTTCTGCATTGCATTCAGCGACGGTTTTTGCTTCCTTGATACAAAGGCCTGAGTGAGGCTTTTCTCCCTCCCAGAAATGCATCTGAAATGCTTAGAAAGGCAAGGGATGTGTGTTTGTGCCTTCCAAAGAAAGCTAACGGAGAAAGCGATTATTATTGGAGTTATTTGGTTCATTTTGTTGTGCTGCAGAAAGGTGATGGATTAGAATATTCAGTAGATGGAGGAGGGAACAGTGCAGGGTCTGCAGCAGAGTTTTCAGCATCATTTACCCGGCTAGGAATTAGAGGTACCTCATTTTCTGCCTCAAAATGACGGTCTTTTACCTCTGGTAACAGAGAAGCTTATTCATGCTTCCGGGGAGGACAGATTAGATTTTCCCTGTGTTCATCATCACCTTCATCTGGTCAGATGTCTTGAACTTCTTGTATGTCCTTTCTTATCATGTGATCAGAAATTTGGGGACCAGTTTCACGAGGCAGCAGCCTAGCTTTGATTTCAGGAGACCTGTTGTTATTCATGCCATTCTGCGTGATGAGGCTGGATCCCAGTAATGCCTGCAGTTCACTTTTTCCGTTTTTCTGACTTTTCTGGGGCTCTTCTGATGTGCCAGCAAGGACCAATTCCTTGGCTTGAATAATCGCCCCATGACTGGAATTGCTTCTCTGGGCTGTTCCTTGATTTTCTTCCACTCCCATCTTTTCCCTAGGTGCTTCATTCCTGTCATCTCTGGGTATTCCATTTGCACTGTCAGTTTCTTTTTTACTCCTACTGGTTGGATGCCAATTGGTTTGAGTGCCAAGAAGAGGAGTGTTGATATCATTGGAAAACTCGGGTCTATTTTGGTGTGTAATTAAATTGGTTTCCACAAATGTTATGTCACTATTGCATTGGGTCTGAGGAATGAGGGAAGAGTCATAAGGCTCTACTCTAGAAACACTTTTGCTTAGGGATTCAGGCCCCCCATTTGTAATGCAACCTTTAGTTATTTGGGATGATGCTTTGGTGTTATGCTTTACAGTATCCTCTTCAGTTCCCAGCTGTGGATGATGGGATTGCTGTAGCTTGTAAGGTAACATTTCCTCTGGACTTAAATCCTTTTGATTGGTGTCTGGCTTGTAATCACATACCAGTAGTATTTCATCCCTTGAGGTGAAAGAGTTGTCCCTTTCTTGTCCTAAAATATGTTGTGATGTCTGGTCCTCCTCAGCCTCAGTGGTTTCTCGTGTCACTTGGTCATCAACAGCCTGGAAATACTGAGGCCTGATGTCATCTTTTGCTGGATGTTGTCTAGCACCTGATGAATAATTGAGCACTAAAGATGGGAGGATAACAGCACTTTCCATTCTGTCCTTTCGTAAAGGTTGAGGGGGAAATCCTGTTAAAATGCCTGGAGATGCAGGAGATGCAACAGCCTCAGCATGACCTTGTCTAGGAGCTTGAGCAGGTGTGTGACAGGTGTGTTCCCTGGGGCTTGGACTGACTCCAGACATCCCCAGAGCTACGTTTCCAATGCTTTGGCTTCCATCTGTCACCTGTGTGTTTGTAGCATTAGGAGTCAATGTTTTAGGGACAGTTCTACTGTTTCCACTGCTCTCAGTCTGCTCAAGGGGACCCCTGGACCCAACAGGACCTCTCAGACTTTCCTTCTTAGCTGCTTTTTCTTCAGAAACTTTGGACGATTTCTCCTGAGCTATTTTCTTGCCTCGCCTGGAGGACCTGAGAGGACACTTCTCTCTCTCAGATGACTTTTCTGGGTGGATTCTTAATTTTCTAAAGGGATGTAAATTCAATTTAATGTGTAGCTTCTGTCCTTTCCCTTTTCTCTTTGGGTAAGAGGCTTTGATTTGCTCTTTTTCTGGAATTTGTGCATCAGAAGAGCATTTTCCTCCTTTAGTCTTTTCCTGAATCTTCCTCAGTTTCTCACCACAGCAGACGGTTCTTTGGTCATGTGGATTTTGCTGTTGTGTCCAAAGAGCTCCTGCCTCAGTTGAGTCAGTCAGGAGCAGAGCCAATCCATTTTCTTCATCCAAGTCTGGAATGCAGAAGCTAACTCTCTTTCGGACATGCTGTTTCTGGACTCGGGTTGGTAATCCTATGCTGTCCTCACTTGACAGAAGGTCTTTGACTGTGCTGTTCACTTGGATTTGGTCTTTCTGGGACTTTGGACGTTCCCTAGGATTTGATTTCCTTTCATTTGTACAACCTTGCAGTTGATCACAAGGAACATATTTGCAGATAAGGGAATCTTCCCAGGGCAGATCCATCAGCTTGCTCTCCCCCAGCAGTCTATGAGGACCAGGGCAGCGGGCATTAGGATTGTGTGTGTTTTTTTGTACACAGTGAACCTTGGGCCTGTAAGACTTGGTTGATGAGCTTGTAATAAAGTGTCTTTGTCGAAGAGGTTGAAAGCCATCGTGTCTTGTTTCTGTTGGAGGCTGCCACAACTCATTTGTTAAGCGGTTTTCGAGGCTTTCTCTTGCCAAGGCTGAGGTGGGCGTTGAACCTCCTCCATTCAATGTGTCACCGCCGATATCTGCTGAATGATAAACACAGGCGTTTAGCACACGGCGGAGTTCTATTACACCAGCTGAACAGATGCTTAGCCACCCCATGGAAACAGCACAGAGGAAGATGCTTTTGCTTCTGGCAGATTCTAGGGAACATTGTAGCTAATTCTCAACCAACTAGACAGGAAACAGTTTGGGGAACTGTTGTATGCCTTGGTGACTACATTTGCCCATCACTGGATAGACTAACCAGGAAGCATGCCCTTCAAAACCCCTTTCAATCTGTTGTCCCACTTAATTGAATATCGTTAACTGAGACCTAGAAACATCTTTACTTTTCATAAATATAATAATAATAGCTGGAAACTAAATAACCCTTTAAATTTTGCCAAGTATACTGTTATGATATATATATATATATATATATATATATATATATATATAAAATAAATGTTATCTCATTTGAAATATAAAAGAAACATTAACCCAATCACTTTGAATCAGCCTAACAAGAGAAATCCTTCTCGCCCCACCCCACCCCCTGCCTTTTTTGTGGCTAAAAGCACTGAACTGGGATGGACACCTTAAAGCCATGGAATCTGTTTTAAGTCCTGACTATGTTAATTACCACTCATGTGACAAAGACAAGCCACATTCCCTCTTTGGACTCCATTTCCTTCTCTGGACAATGAGGGTCTTGCCAATCTGACTCTGAAGGCCCTGTGAGTACCAGAGTTGTAATGTTACGAACTCTGGTCTGGATCAGTCCCCTACTTAAGCCCCCAAAGTGTCAGTAGAGTCCCCACAACATAGGGAAAAACATAGAGAGAGGGCTGGTTGAGAAATGTTTAGTTTTGAAAAAGATAGTACTCTCATATTTTAAAAAAAAATACAGCTTGATGTTGATTAGTATGTTGGCACATGGGAAATGTGGCATGATAGAGTGGAGAGAAGGCTAGCCTTAGAGTCAGAAAGAGCCAGGTTCCAATCCTGCTTCTGTCACACGTCATGACCCCAAAGCCCAGAGAGCTTGAATTGGGTGGACTTGGGTGCGTGTCCTCCGTCTCCAGGTGCTGCGTTCCTCTGCCTCCCACTAGTGATGCTCCCTGACCTTCATCCTCCAAGGTTGGAAGAAGAACAATTAGTTATATCATTACAATGAAAGCTTCCTGTTGGCAGGAGCTGTTTGATTCTTGCCTTTACCTTCTCAATACCTTGCATCCTACTTGGAACATAAAAGCTGCTTGACTGATTGGTTCACTGGGAGAAATAAAATAGGTTCATGGAGCAGCCCCTTCCTACTGCCTAAGGCAGGGATTCTGAGATGTCTTATGTGTCCTGGGCTCCTGTGGCTCTCTGTGAGAGCCTATCGATACTTCCTTAGAAGGGCATTTTTAAATAATCGATGGAATGCTAGATTTCAATTCAAGGCTAATTAAAATGGAGATATATCTTTTTCCCACACAAGTACATGAACCCCCTGAAATCTGGACACCATGCTGAGTATTCCCAGGCTAAATCTAGATCTACAAATTACAAAGGTCTTTCTATACTCCCACTCCCAGACCAAAGCTGTCTCTTCCAGAAGACCATCCTTAAGAAGGTCTAGTATCTCAGAATCCAAAACCTCCAAATTTTAACACCAGCTGGTGAATCTGTCAACCTAGGCATCCTCAGGAAGGGTTAAGGACAAGGGCCTGGGGATAGAGCAGAAGAGGTGCCCAAAGAAACATATGGCCCCTTTCATGTCTGCTTGTCCCCAGTTCTGCCCTTAGGCCTCAGTGTCCTTGGTGAGGTTTCCTGGAGCAGAACCTCTGTCCTTCATATTTTGAGAGAAAGCACTGTTTGACATGAAGGAACACAGATAAATGAACACAGGAGCTTCCCTACACAGCTGCTACCCCTGTTCTCCCACTAAGTTAAATGAATCACCTTTCTATTCAGGAAGCAAAGTGTGTATGTGGGGAGGGGGGAGTAAAATAAATGTCCTTCATTTTTTTTCACCTAAATACTGAATATCTCCACATCAGGTGAATGGCTGTCATGAGCAGGCTTGCTTGGTTCCGTGCCTGGGAGAATTAATTAAGTTCTGGGTTTTCTGGCCTCTGCAGTGATTCTCCCTGATAGCGGAGCAAGGGCAGGCATCTGTTTTTGCCTCCCTTCTCAATGATTCCCTAGGAGTAGATGGTCCATTCTTCTAAACTCTCAGAGGCCAGAGGGTCAGTCTTGAACTGCTCAATTGGCATCGTAGATCACGTGACCAAACTCACATGGCCATAAATCTTTCCTAGGATCATGACAAGTCAAATGCTTCTTTTGGTTTGGACATTCAAAGGCATTGTCTTTTCTTCCCAAATCCCACAAGTGCCCTAAGACCCTGAAGAAGGATGCTGCACCTACTGCTTCCTCTCCAGTCACCCTCCCATGCGCACCTTTCACTCACACAAGAAGAGCTAACTCACCTGTTGTCCTCTCTGAATTCCATTGAAATGCTTGTGTCTGGGTCTCTCCTGGTTCATCATGCCTCAGCTTTCCTACTCTTCTCTGGAAGGATCTTGTCAGGGTACTGGCTTCATTCATGACTGTCATGCTCCCAGAATGCTCTGGAAGGCCTGGCTGCTCCAGTCTGCAGTTGGAGCATGAGAAGGAACCATTGTCTGGCCCACATCCCTTCCCTTTTGGAAGGGCTCCGAAGGAGGTTTGGAGGCCTGTGGACTCTGAGACTCTTTCTAACGTTGCTGGATGGCATTTTTGCTGTACAAATGGCATTTCCTTTCCAGATCCCACAATGGGCATGACCTTGATCTCATTTTCCTGAGTTATGTGACAGTTACAATATCCCTGCATGAAGTCATTTCTTGACTCATGAGCACACAAGACTCCCCCGAGGGCTCGGCAGCATGGGTCCTCTGATGTGGGTCTGGCTTTGCCTCGTTGGAGTTTCCAGTTCAAAATGGCTAAAATCAGGCAAGTGAGACCAACAGCTCCTGTGACAAATAAAGGGACCATTAAAAGTCAGCATCATGAGAAGAAATGTATAACTCAACAGATTAGAGATAACAATGGCTAACAATGCCTAGTCCATTACTAGGGAAAGTACACCAATGCTTAGCTCCAAGACACCAGCAAACATCAAGAGAACACAAAGCATTGCTGCCATAATCAATTGCCCAATCGACAAGAAATTATTACATGCCAGGCTCTTGCCAGCTCATAGATGCCAAAGGAAAAAAAGAATCCATGCCTACAATCAAAAAGCTCCTTTTTTCTGAAGGCATTTGTCTTATTTACCTCTTGTGTTACTTTCATGCCATATACTACAAAGTTGGTTTGAGAAAAGTTTTCCTGCAGCTTCTACTGGGCATGGCATCAGGCCAAGCATCCAACCTCTAGTTATGAGTGATGGCAAATGACTTAAGCAGAGATGTGGCAAGTCCTCTCCCAATGTGAAGAGAGAACATATCAGATGATAGGGAGCATTTTTCAGTCTTCCTAGTTGGACATTGCTTGCATGTCTTAGATAATAGTAAGAAACAATGCTGAGTAATTAGAAATGGCCTCTTTGGTAGAAATGTAAGACCAGGGCTTTTCTGTGTAAGCTTTAATTATTAAAAGGTTATCCTAGCCTGAATCATTCTCAAGGGAGATTCTATTTCTGTTTTCAATACCCTTTTTACTTCTGTAAACAGGATATAAAGTTCCATTCCCACCTCTCAGACAACTTAAATATTCCATGCTTAGCACAGTCTCTTAGATTCTCAGATAACACATCACACACACTCACAGAAGGAGAAAGATCCATCATGCTTAGCCCACGTTCATTCCCCCCTGGCCTCCTCCTATTGATCATGGTACAGCTGTGGCTCAAAGCCCACTAAATCCTTAGCAGGAAATCTGGGGCCCTTCATGGTCTTATCCCAGTCTGTAGCTCACAGAATATCCTAGCCCAAAGAACTTCAGAGATCCTCTAATCAAACCCACATCTGAGGACAGTGCCATATGAACACGTGGGCCTTCAGCCTCTGCCAGAAAACCTCACTTCTCAGTGTGGTCATCTATGTTCCTCATACTGGATTCTTTGTGCCCACCTGGCTGCTCTGCTCCCTGTTCCAAGGATTCGCTCACTCCATTCTGCTCTGTGGGTCTTTATCGATGCTCATTCCTAGGCCTGAAAACCTTCTTCTCTTTTTCTGTCTCCCCATCTTCACTGACATGGAATCATAGAACCTAACAGTGCCAAGGTTGGAAGAGATTATGGAGACCATTTGGCCCAACCCCTCACATTACATAGGAAGAAGTTGACCCATAGAATGTCAGGGTAGATTTAGAATGGGAAGACCTGGGTCCCACCCTGTGTCAGTATGGGCAAGTCCCCCTGCCATCTTTGGCTTCTTTAGATTCCTCAGGTGTTGAAAGGGGAGGGGGTTTCAATAGACCATGGAATAGTAAAGTGATGGATTTAGAGATGATGCCATAGGTGGTGTCCAGCTCATGAACTGATCCCTCTCACAGTACTGATTGTGGGGATGAGCTCGGAGGTAGAGTTTATGTATTGGAACATTGTTTTAGTGAAAAATGAGCCCAAATATTCAGCTTTGAAGCATGTTGTTGGAACACATTTTTGTGATAAATGCCCTAAAGCATGAAGCATGTTGTCATTCCAATGAGATCTAAAAAAGCAAAATTATTTTAAAGTGCGGACCCCTGAAAACAAGGCTTCTGAGTCTGAGGTCTGGGAACTTTTTTTTTTTAATCTTGATATCTATATTTCAATATAATTTATTTCCTTTGTAATCTTGTGTGTTTTATTCTCCATATTTAGAAATATGATTCTGAAAAGGGTCCATAGACTTTACCACTCTTCTATCAAAGGGGTCCCTGACACAAAATAGCTGAAGAATCACAACTCTCATTGTGTCATTGAGGCAACTCAGGGCTCTCAAAGACAGGGCACATCTAGCAGGCAGATCCAATCAAACTGGAAGGGCTTCCAGTGCGGAATAGTCATTTAAACCTCTGCTTCTATTTGGGAGCCATTGTACCTTTGGAAATAGACTATTCCCATGTGTGAGTACCAATTACCATCAGTGGAGAAGGGACCTTATGGAATGTTCAGAAATAATTCCAAGAGAACTAATCCTAAGAATCTGATACTCTGGTGGAATTGGCATCTACTAAGATGTGATTGTGGGAAAAAATGTACCGCAGGCATATAGAACAAGTGGAAAAAGGCGAAGGTGGCATGCTGCATAGGAGAATCCAAACATAAAATCAGTGTAACTGAACAGATTGCATGGTCAGTACTAAGGACACTGTTACTACAGAAAAGGCGAAAGATGTGCTCACCCACTCTGTGTTTAGGGAAAGACAAAGGAATGCTAAAAATCTACAGCAGCGATAACCGAAAACCTCTCCTCACTGTTATGTTCCAAACATGGCAGAACTTGACAAATGTTGTCTGTAGGCCAATTTCTGATGACGCAGACCACACGGAGAGGATAATGTCAGGCTGCCTTTGAGTAGCTGCTTCTGGGTTGTGTGGTAGCTAAAGATGATTCTTCCCATTTGCCAGCATCATGGAAATGTGCTTACCAACACTGAGGCAATTGACCCCAGAAGCAGGATTCTAACAGAATATTCTGCCCACAGCCCACATCCTACTTAAATAACCACGTTCTTTGACTCTAAGAGGAATAAGTTAAGTAAAAAGTGAAATACCAAAAGAGGTTCATGCAGCAGTTCTGGAAGAAAGCTTAGTGTTTTTTAGCTACATTCAGTGAGACCTCAGATTTAGGTTCATTGAAGGGCACATTGACTCATGGTTTGTCCTTTCTTTGCACCTTTCATCAACTTTTCCATCGACCACTTAAGAGTCTGCCCACAGAGTCATTTGACCAATGACTTCAAGGCACTTTATATTTGTTTGGAACTGAGTTGGGGGACATATGACATCTCCCTTCTTCACTTGTATCCAGGCAAGAAAAAGGTCTCAAGCACTCGTGGTCCCTACCAGTCATCAATTCAGAGAGCAGCTTTCTGTTATGAAAGTATATCACACAATGGATTTCTTCCATGGAAAAGGAAGGTGGGTCCAGGCAGAGGAGATACCTCCATTGCCTTTTAGAACTAGAAGAAATTGGAAGGTAAAAGGCATACTAGTCCTTGCAAACTTCAAGCAAGTTGAGCTAAGCAGGCAGGGATTCTGATATTTATAAACAATCAGACAGGTGAATGGATGGATGGATGGATGGATGAATGAATGAATGAATGGATGAATGAATGAATGAATGAATGAATGAATGAACTAAGGACCTAGGAAAGAGTACTTGAGTTGATGAGAGTGGAATAGAATAACCGGCAGGTTCCTGACATAGGCTAGTTGCTTTCAAACATTTGAAGGGAATTCATGAAGGGGACAGACTAGATTCGTGGTGTGTGGCTTTAGAATACAGAACCAAATGCTTAGGGCAGAGTGAATTCTGAGGTAGGAGTTAGAAAGAGGCCAAGCTAGGCTTGGTGGCAGGGGAGAAACTCCTCATAATGAGAGCTGTCTAAAAGTGAGCTTGTTTGTGGTGAGAGGTAGTGGGTTCACCTTCCATTCAGTCAGACACTGGATATCCAGTTCTCAGTTGCATTGAAATGGGCATTCTTTTTCTGATATGGATTGAACTAGATGCCCCAACCCTATCTCTTCAACTGTCAAATTCTGTGATCTGTGACACTGCCTGAACAATTACCTTCAGCAGCAACTCCAGAACTTGGGTAGAGAACAGGGCTTTCTACTTGTGCTCTCTTGATTGAGGGAAGGAGTGATGGTCTGGAAGTTGCAAGAATATTTAGTTTTAATCCTGCTTCTGATGTTCAGTAGCTATGAGACTCTGAGCATGGCACTTAAGTATTCTGGACTCAGTTTCCTTATCTTATTTATTCCTTTATTCCTTATCTTATATTATTATCTTATTTTAACATATGAAATAACAGCCCCTAGCTCCCAGGGTTGTTGTAAGAATCAAGTGAGATCACCATTGTAAAGCTCTTAACCCAGGGCCTGGCACATACTATAAGAGTTAGATGTTATTATTATAAATGAGGGAGGAGCTATTCACCAAGTGTGATGTGCACCCATACTGGGAACCCTTTGGTCTAGAACTTATTCTTAGGTACCCAAATCCATTCGTCTTTGTCCTCAGTAAACCAAGTGTTAAGGAAAGCACCTTCCTGACATTGTGCTGAAGGGATGACCAAATGCATCAGTGCATGAAAAGTGCCATTGTTTTATTAAGGGTGTTAATGGCCATTCCTCCTTTTTGAGAATCATCCTCACAAAGGGAACGCCATAGGCTCCCTTTGCCTGGATTTACTATATGGGTGAGATGGTGATGCATTGCCAGGTGATCGTTCCCCTCCAGGACTTTGACCCTGGGGGAGCGACCATCCCCAGGAGTAGTCAGTGTTGACATAGGGAGAGTTCTTTATGTAGGATCCTGGCACTTGTTCTTGGCCCTGGGTTTTTATCAGTGACTTTAATGGAGATGTGGATTGGATTCTCCTAGCAGAGATGTGAGGGATAGTGAATATTTTGGGTGACCCTATCAGGAACCCAAACCGATTCCAGCAAGCTGGACAGAAGGATGTCATTAAATAGGCATGAATGGGAAGTCATATCTCTGCATTCAAAGCATCAGTAAACATTGATAACTCCATCGCAGAATGGTGGAGCCAGGAATGAGGCTGGCCAACAGGTCCTACTCTTTCCCCTCAGCCCTCACTTGTAAACCTCTATCTAGGGTATGAGATAATATCGCTTATTCTAGAGAGCTCTACTGGTGTCTTCATTCCTTATTAGCTCCATGATGGTAGGAGCCATGCTTTTCTCCAAAAGCTCCATCTTCCCAGGCCTCTATCAAAGTGATGAGTGCACATATTAAGTGCTTGTCAATCAAATGGCACTTGTGGCTTTTCCTGGAATTTGGGGGGGAGTTGGTAGAATTCAAGTTCAACATGAGTTAACAGTGGCAAAAACAGCTCATACTTAATGTCTGCTAGTCTCTTGTTCCTCAAATGTACACTGGGGATAATAATGTTACCTTCCCATGAATAAAAGGCCTACTGTGCACAGTGGTAGTGTCACAAACAGCCCTACTATTCTGGTCACATCAGTCCTGGACTTGTCTCCAGTTCTGGGGTCACATTTTCAAGGCATCAACAACAGGGACATATCTGGAGGAGGGCAGCCAGGGATCATGCAAGGAGCAGTCAAGATTGAACTTGAAGATGAGCAGACTCCGAGTTAGGAGTGGGGGAAGTGGAAGCCAAGAGCTGTTATGTTCCTTGAAGACTCTGAAGGATTTTTGTGAGGAAGGAACCATCGGGCTTGTTTTTTGTGGTGCCACGGGGCAAAACTAGGGGTCAAGGATGGGACAAAGTCATTCTTTTCTTCGTCTCCTGAACCCCTAGCACTGTGCTTGGCTGATGGATAAATTAAAATGGCAGAGTTCCATGGAGGCTTGATGTTAAGGGATGAAGCCAACAAACTAAAGTCAACCTTCCTAAGTCTCTTACCCCTATAGTGTGCCGAGGAGAACAACCCCTTGGTGTATCTGCCGCAGTCTTGTCCAGCTCCCGCCTTAGTGATAGTGACCAAAAGCCTACAAGTCCCTTCCCAGCTCTAGATCTATGAACTGCAGCCCCAAGCCTAGGCAGACATCCTAGAAAAGCTCACCTCCAGGTAACTCTGAGGGAGACAAAATGGTGCCTTGGAAAGAGTCAGAGGATATGGGTTAAAATCCTTGTGTCACCTTGCTTGGGTCAGTCAAACCTTCCTGAGTTTCTTCATCCTTAAATGAGGGACAGGAAGAGAGCTGACCTACTGGGTTATGGAATCATTGCTCTAGAGCCAGAGAGGATCTGAGAACCATCAGCATTCAGTCCTGTCATTTATAGAGGAGGAAACTGAAGCAGACAAAGGTTAAGTGATGACCTAGGTCTCAGCCTGGTAAGTGCCTGGGGCAGGGTTTGGCACCAGACCTTCAGGGCTCCAGGCCCAGCCCTTGACCTGCTATGTGATGAAAGTCCTTCTGTCTGTCTGTCTGTGTTTGTGTGACCTTATTAGGTCTGGACTAGGGAGAGAGAATTGAGAATACCCCCTTCTTCCTATCACACATACCTGCAAAGCAAAGGAGGGTCACCTGGGCCACCTCCCTCCCAGAGGGGCCACTTGTCTTGTCCTTGAATACCAGTGTCATGTTGGGAGACTTGTATTCACAGTCAGCTTCAGACCTTCGGAGCACGGTGTAAGCAGCTGCTGCCACAGCTGGGCTCTGGCAGTTCGGGTCCTTGACACTGCCATGCATAGGGGAAGAGGAGTTCACAGTGGAGTTCCTGAGGAACTGGGACAAGGGCTGCAGATCACAGGTGCAGTGCCACTCATTCTTGTCTAGACTCCGAAGGATGATCCGTGTGAGAGGAGCAAATACATCCGGGATGTGGGTCAGGTTATTTCGAGAAAGATCCACCTCTCGCAGCTGAGGCAGGGCCTGGAAGGCACCCTTCCCAAGGTAGCTAATGAAATTGTTGGATAAATCCAGATAACTGAGTCCAGTGAGATCAGCACCAAGCAAAGTACTCTCTGTCAGGTTCCTAATCCGGTTCCCATTCAGGAGCAGCCGGAGAAGGCCCTGGGTGTTTCTGAACCAGGTCCCTTGGACGCTCTCCAGAAGATTATTACTTAGGGCCAGCACCTGCAGGTTCCGGAGCTCTTGGAAGGTGGTGTTGGTGATGGAAGCACTAGATATCTGGTTGTGCTCCAGCAGCAAAGTCTGCAACCCAGGCAGCCCCCAAAAGGCGTCTTCTCGAATGTCCGTGATACAATTTCTGCTTAAAGTGAGCACGGTCACATTAAGCAAGAAGGACAGGTTGGTGCCCTCTACCGTGAGGATGAAGCCATCGGTTACCATCAGTGCCCTGGTGCTCGCTGGAGCCTCTGTGTGGAGGAAGAGATCAGAGATAAGATACACACAAACACACACGCACACACCCGCACGCACACGCACACGCACACGCACACATACACTCCTAATCTCAGTCTGTATCTTACAAGCAGCCTCATAACCTGGGCAAGAACACTTTGGGTAGGAGCAAGGAAGTTATTCCCTTGTGCCCAATTTGGGGCCAAGCTGGCTATTTATCAGAAGGATGCACTTTTACGTTCTGTATCCCTGTGATCCAATTGCTCAGGAGTCAGATGCCCACCTACCTCTTCATTTAGGAGCCAAAGTGGAACCTTCTGCTTTTTATATTCCTGTTTATAATGATAGCTCATCCTATGTTGTGGTTCAGGATTGGCAAAGGGCTTGTCATACATTATTTTACCAGAAACAAAGGCCTTGACAGAGACGTGATTCTATTATGCCCATTTTCCAGGTGAGGAAATTGAGGTTCAGAGCCTGAAGCTGCTTTCAACAATAGCCACAAGAAACAGGTATTAGGTGTGAAAAACCAGGCAGGTGCAAAGACCTGGGTCACCCAGCAAGGGTCAGAACTCAGTTCTGCTTCTTCCTCCAAAACTCTTCCTACCAGCCTTTCAGCTTCTAAAGAGATAGACAGAGAGAAAGGTAGAGAGATAGATAGATAGGTAGGTAGATAGGTAGATAAATTAGTTAGATAGATAGATAGATAGATAGATAGATAGATAGATAGATAGATAGATAGATAGATAGATAGATAGAGATTAATGAATCGATCGATGAATAGATAGATACAGATGGATGAATGGATGGATGAATAAATATGTATATATAGATAGATATAGATGGATGGATGGATGGATAGATAATAGACAGAGATGATAGATGGAGATGGATGGATAGATGGATAGATAGATAAATAGGGATGAATGGATAGATTAGATAGGTAGATAGGGATGGATGGATAAATATGGATGGATGGATAGACAGACAGACAGACAGATAGATAGATAATAGGGAGAAACGGTGTTTCTCATAGGCAAGTGACTAGCATGATGCAAACTGCCCATGTGCAGACCCCCCCCCAGATACCTGCCCTGCCCTATGGCACCCCCACCATTCCATCAGGGGCTTTCCCTTATTGGAGATTATTACCTCATTCACCTATGGCAGGCTTTATTGAATACTCAGAGTTCATATGGATTTGTCCCCAATAAAGTAGATCATTATTCTTGTTGTTTACCCCAGGCTAAAACAGGCACCACAGCATCACCTCTTTACTCACTGTTGACACAGACCCTGTGTGAGGGGGCCATCCTCACCTCTGGGCCATTAGAGGTTTCCTCCAGTGACATCTACCATCCTGCGACAGGTGGTGTTGGGATCTCCAGCCGTTCAATCCAGTTACCATCATTATCTTCCAGGGATCACAGCTTGGCCATTAGGAGCCAAACCATTTTAACAGACAAAGAGGCATCATAATAAGGAGTTACTGTGGTGCCTCGTTATCATACTAACCTCATCTTGAGTGCAAATGACAATTAACATCATGGCTATCAGCACTAACAGGTCTATAGGTGGCCCCATTGCTGGGGAGAAAAATCACAGAGCCCTGGCCTATGGAATCCCTACAATTCAGCAAGCAGGGGGAACCAAGAGATGATGCAAGGCTTTCCCATCATGTGCTTTTGTGTGACTGATGTTCATTTACCTGGAACTGCTGGGATGTATGTGTTGAACACAGGCATATTTGAATAAGGGTATTACTTAGTGATGATGTGGATGAATTATTTTTGCTTTCGAATTTCATTCCTCCTACCACTTAAAAAACAAAGCCATCCTGAACAGTGAATTTTGTTTTCCCTCAGCTCCTTCTACATTCAGGGATTTGTTAACACTAAGTCACCAGGCCATAGCCACTCAATTACTTCTTGCTGGTGACCGAGGGAAGCTTCACTACCAAGCCACAATGCTCTGTTTTCCTGAAACCTCCTGGTCCCCCATGTGACATCCTGGAAATGAGGATGTAACAGAGTAGGCTATGCAATGGAAATGAGGGAGTGGTCTTTGTGTCTCACCAGCATCAACCAGGTTCTACCGCCCCATCCCCCACCCCTGCCCAAAAGGAACAAATCAGGTATTCCATTTCCCACAGAATGGGGGTTTAAATTGTTAAGGTTGAAGCAGAGTCTCTACCAGCTTTTCTCTGGTCAGGAGGGCTTTAATAGCTGTCATTTTGCCAGCAGAGGCTCAGGATTTTAAAGTTAAAATCCTCCTTTTTTCTGCTGCTTCCTTTTTAACCCAAATAGATGCCTAAACTTTCCACTCAGTCAGTTTATGGCGGTGCTCAACTCTGGTTAAATATCAGCATGTAAATCACATTCTCTTTAAATTTCTTAATAAGGTGCCTTATTAAATTGTTGACTTTACCAAGCAGTAGGTAATGAATACAGCCAGTGGATCTTGTTAGGATTGCCACAGCTCATTTACTCCCAATGAAAAAAGAAAGAAAGAAAGAAAAAACCAGTCTTTCAAAATTAGATCAGTTTTGATTGCCATCTCTGTGTCTGGATTATTCCTTTATCTCTCTGAGGTGGGAGGATGGGATAGGCAGTCTGAGAGGTATGAGAGCTCTGCCAGTCTGTCCTAGGGTGGAACTCAGAAGAAAGTTGAGGCAAAAAAGCCATCTATTTCATTTACTTCTTTTTTTAAAAGTGTTTTCCTATGTGCAAGGATACTATTCATTTCCAATAATAAAGATTTCTAATATCCTCTGGAGGTACTAGGATAGTTTTGTTGAGGATGGCAGTCATAGGAGAATAAAATCAGCTGGATGACTTTGGGTCTTCAGGAGGAGGGTGACTCTCAATGTGGCTGCCATACCAGCTGAGCCCGGGAGCTACAGGGAGGCTCGGGAGGGGACCACATAGTCCCTCCTCTCATTACCTGGTATATATGTCAGCCTCTGGCAGAGAGTGACATCTCGGGAGCAGACCGAGCAGGACGGGGGACAAGATGCTCCCAATCTCACAGTGATTGCCAAGAGGGTGAGCCAGCCACCTGAAACAAGAGGAGAGAGCACATATTCCTTGGTGTTGGTGTTTATTATTTGTGATTTAATGACTCTCACCTCATTAGACTTTTTGCTGATTTCTACTTCAAAAACATGCTTTAATGCTCATTTTAGTGTCCTTCCCTCTGCCCTGCAACAATGAACAGCATTGGAGACCAGTCCTCAGCCTGCCTTAATTTGGGTAGACAAGAACATAGCCAACTTTTGGGTGGCAGATAGACACTGATTATGGGGAACCCATTACTTCTCTCTAGGTTTAGATAGAACTGGGTCATCTAGAACAATGCATCTTTTTTTAAGCCAGCAAGGAAATAGAGGTCCAGAGAACTTAACTGACTTTCCCAATGTCATGGAGGCAGTAAGTTTCTGAGGTGGAATTCAAACTCAGGTTTTCGTGTCTTGGGGTCCACCACTCTGCTCCTTTTACCCCGATTTCTACCACTACTCTTTCCACATCACATCTTATCAAATTAAGACTACAAATCCAGACACATCCATAAGTATGCCTGTAGAGACTACACTGTTACATTTAAGTTTCTGAATACAGCTTTGCTAAGAAACTTTATTGATGGCTTGTATTGTCTTTATACCACAATCACATCCCATTATGCTCCAAACATAATTCCCCCTTAAAACAAAGAAAAACAGTTAAGCAAAACTGATCCATTATCAATCCCATCTGACAGTGTATAAGAATTCTTCATCTGTAGTCCTCCACCTCTCTAAATAGAGCAGGTCAGAGTGTTTCATGATGGATCCTTTACAACACCGGAAACATTTCATCTAGCTAAAATCTTAACAAGCTTGACCCAAACTCCCCTCCCTCCCTCCCAAAAATCCTCACAATTTGTGTCCGGGTTTGTGCCTGATTTTGCTAAGAGCAGTACATGAAGCCAGCACCACAGTCTATTGGGAGCATCAGAGCTCCTGAAAACAGGGCTGAATGTCTGAAGCTTCCATCCCCCTCAGGACTTTGAGTCCTAGGTGATGTGTTCAAATGCATTTTAGGAGAATGGAGCAACCAAACACATAGTTACAAGACCCATGGGTCATTGGGTACTGAGGGAGTTAACACTTTTTTTTACACTTTTTCATTTCCAGTCTTTCATTTCGAGGAGGAAAAACTGCCATTTGAAAACATGCAAAGCTAATTAAAGCTTTTCGCAGCTTCATTATCTGAATGCAGTTGAGAATCCTGACTTAAAACTCTTATCAGAAAGGGACTCAACATTGGACCATGAACAGCAAATGAACATTCAATTAACACTTCAATACAAGAGTATTTTTTTTAATAAAAAATATACTTTCTTGTTAATCTCTTACTCTTTGTAAATGCAAATATCCACATTTTAAAACCCAAGACAATCGCCACCCTTTTATTCTTGCTAGAGAAGAGAAAAAAGTTCTTCTTTCTCTATTTACAGGGAAGACCAGAATTTTCTGAAGTCGTGACAAAATTGGAAGAATGCCTTTGCAACATTGAGGTGAGTGTGTGTGGGTCCCCGAAATTAGCAGCAAACAGTGGCCTACACATTCAGGTGTACATGAGCCATGAGCCTGTCAGGAAGGCGATGTTTGCCTGCAGCTCAGACTTCGGTGTGACTATTGGAGATTCATATGGTGCCCTCCAAAGAGGATGCCCCCAAAAGGCAGACGCTGATGGCGCCATCCTGGAACAATGCCTGAATAATAAACAGAGAACCCAGGGAATCACAGAAATCCCGGCCACTAGAGGCGTAACCTGGTTCAGTGAAGCTCATAGGTAGGAATCTGAATTTACACAAAGGATAAATAGAAGGAGCCATTATCCCTATTTTAAATACATGTGTGTCATCTTTCTATGGATGCACATATAAGTAGGTTTGCTTTCAGATCAGTCTCATGATAATTGTAAGCCTTGGCCACAAGAGCCACTGACAATTGGAGATGCAATGGGAAGTGACAGTGAAGCCATTCCAAATGACAACTGGAATAACTGAGGAAATGTGACCTCATTTACAAAAATGTAATTCACATTCTTGCTTCCAGTGTACAGAATCACATAAAGGCATAGACCCTGTCATCAGGCTAACAGATTTTTTTCCCCTCCAGAGCAGGGAGTTTCTAGCCTGAATTTTCTGAAAAATTACTTCAAATTTCTACTTCACTTTCCTAGTGCAGACCAGGCCAAAAGACAGGATTGGAAAATGGGCAGAGACAAGTACAAGCATGGATCCATACTAATTCTTTCGCCAAATGCAAATAATGTTTCCTCCTTCCTACTTAGCTCCTGTCTGTAGAGATGACTCCATGAGAAGAAGGGAATGACAGTGAGTGGCCCAGGCTCCATCTTGTATACTCATATAGAGAAGGGAAAGAAGAGACATACAAATTAAAAATCCCACCAAACCTAGGACTGGACAACTGAGGAGGGTGGGGCTGGGAAAGACCCAATCCAAGCAGCATTTGCTGCTTTGAATAAAGAGGGCCCCATGCTGTCTCCAACTTGGAGAGGGGGGGGAACTGAAGTTCTTTTTCAACTTTTGTGATAAACTTATAAAGATACCTGAAACCAAAGATCATTTTCAAAATGGAGGAGTCTTATGACCCTAGATTTAGAGAGAGAAGGATCCTTAGAAGTGAAACAATGTCCTTTTACAGGAGAAGAAACTAAGGCAAAATAAAAAAAAGGGAATTGCCCATTGTGATGCAGCGAGTACATGTCTAGATCAGGATTTGCTCCCAAGTCTATCTCACTAAGAACTCTGAGTCCTATCCAACACACAAGATATTCAGTTCACGTTCCTGCTATGCAAGGATCAGTCGCAGGAACTGTAATATTTTAAATATTATGTCTTCAGTTATATTGAGGCCTAGAGACCTCCTCCTTTCCTCCATTTGGGTCCCAGAGGGGAGCATTTAGGGGCAATCAATGGAGATTACAAATAGCACAGTTTAGGCTAGGGTCAGGAAAAACCTCTCCAGCTATTGTAACTTTCCAGAATGGCTTGAGATCCTTCCCTTATAAGAGGTCTTCCAGCAGGAGTCAGATGACCACTTGATTGGAATGTTGTAAATAGGATTCTTGTTCAGGTCCAGTTTGGACCAGTAAATGGCACCTTCTGAGGTTCCGTGGATAATAGAAAGGACACTGAAGCCATTTCTGCAGAGACTTCTCAGGGCTCCCAAAGAGCAGAGTTTGTCCCACAATTAAGACCAATGAATGACTTGGCTTATGTCTGACCTAAAGGAAGCTGAATGGAAGACATGGTGGTAATTTGCTTGAATCAAGAAGCCTGAGCTGCAGGAGGGATCTTGGCTGAGCCTGGCAGTCTATTTATTTGTTTCTATTGCTTTGGAAGGTGCCTACCCAGCTGATACCTCTTCTGCATATCGTACGAAATTTAAATGTGCAAATACACTTGGGCAGCCTTGGGGTGGGGGGGGGGCCTCTCGCTAGCCACAGCTGTTGCATGTTAGGACTGGAAAGTCACAGTGAGTACTAGAGAAACATGCTTCTCTTTTTTCTTCTTGCTTCCATCCTCATCTTCCCCACCTTGCAACTTTTCCTATTCTCATACTTCCCTAGATCCTGTGATCTTGCCCCGGGTAAGCTCCAATCTTGGCATGGAGTCATGGAACTGGGGGATTAGGTCAACCCATAGATGAAAGCCCAGTCCAAAGGAATTCCCACTAGAAAACCTGCTGAATTGCCATGAATCTCTGCTTGAAAGATATATGGGAGCTCCAAATTTTACACCAGGAATGAGTTCTTGGAGAGAATTACATCCCCAAGCCTAACGGTAGCTCAGAACTTAATAAAGTTGTGTTTGGAATTGAATTGTGTCTAAGTGCCAATGCAAGTCCATACAATAATTATAATGCCCATTCACATTAAGGTTGACAAAGAGCTTTACACTCTTATTCGGTCCTCACAATAATTCCATGGAATAAGTGCCGTTGTCATTCTCATCTGACAGATGAAAAAGCTGAGACAAAACGAAGTTAAATAATTTTCCAAAAATATCTAGTAAGTGACTGAAGCAGGATTCCAACTTGGGTCTTTCTGACTTCAAATCCAGCGGCTTAGTTCACTTCGTCTGCCTCCTTGCTCTCTAGAACTGAGCTAGACCTCGAGGATACACAGACTCATGGCGGGAGGGGATCACTGCCCTGAGGGAACTTATACTCCCCCTGGAGTCCTGAAAAGATATCACTTGTAAATAGATGAATAATATTTTATGGAGAAGGGAGAATTAAGGATTTAAGAAAATCCCCTTTTTGTAAAACTAAGAAATAATCCAGATTTTGTAAATCAAGCCCTCTTTTAAAATGCACTAGGAAAACTTCCTTTTTAATGGCGTTTTTGCAGGAATTTTTTTTCAGTACAGTGAAAGTGTTTGCAATGATCAAATAATATTTACGTAGAACTTCTGAGCTCTTAAGAACTTTGCATTTACCGTGCAATTTTATTTTCATAACAGCACTGTAAGGTTAGTGGAGAAAGAGGAACATTATCTTCATTTTACAGATGGGGAAACTGAGACTGATACCATTGACATGGCTTGCCCCTGATTACACACCTTGTCTAGAGCAAGCACTGAGGTTTTTTGGATACAAAGTCAGCTCCTATAGAAGAATTCGCTCATTCATCCATTTTGTAAACCTAATCTCTGAACATAGCATTTTAGGAGGCCAGCTCAGAAAAAACGCAGGTCTAAAAAAGTGAATCGAAGCAGTCTTCTCTAGGTGACGGAAAATAAAAGAAAACACAGAAAAGAATCCAGATGAACTGAAATTAGGCTGAAAGAAATCCCAGTCTAGAGAATTAAACCAAGACCACCTTTGCTTACTCTGTATCTTCAAGCCTGTCTGTTTTGTTCAAAGATTGAAAACACCTCTCTTTATGCAGCTGATGTCTCCCGCATCAAGTAACAGCAGCGGGTCTCTGTCTCCTTCCTCATCCTCTGATTGCCTGGTGAGCTGGGGAGGCCCCAGTCGAAGTCATGTAGCTGCCCTCCGGAGCCGTTTTGAACTAGAGTATGCCCTGAATGCCACATCTTCTGTGTGGTCCCAGAGGTAAGTGGTCCTCACAGACACATGAGATAACCAAGGTGTGTGTGTGTGTATGTGTGTGTGTGTGTGTGTGTGTGTACCTATGTGTGTGTATAAATACATATACACATAAATATACATATATACATATAAGCAGTAGAGAAAGAGATTCTCTGATTAGAGGACCATCTTATCCTAATTCTCCTTGTTATATAATGATGACTAATTATTCTTCCCCTAAGTGCTGTTTACTTGTTTCTTTGCTGTTGAAGAACTAAGAATAATGAACACTTCTATATTTCAGCTCCTTGGGACAAAGCCCCAGTTGTCTCACCCTAGTTCCTACTCTACTCATTTATCCTCTCTTTCCTTAAATTATCTTGGATTTATTAACCTGTTCATAAGTTGTATTCGCCAATTAACAGTAAGTTCCTTGAGGGCAGGAACATGTTTGTCTTTTGATGTTCCCTTTTTGTATCCCCATCACTGGGTTGATGCTGTATACATTGGTTTGAAATGTGGTTTGAAAATTCTCAATGAATTGATAGGTATTAGACTTATGATTTCATTGAAAATGTCAGATAAGGAGGTTTCTTCTAATAATATTGGTTGGCACCTTATGATCTTTGATGCCTTGAGAGGTTAAGGAACTGTTTTAGGGTCACACAGCAAGTCTGTCAGAGGCTGGATTTGAACCCAGGCCCTTATGACCCTGAGGTTGGTTGTTGGTCTGTTATACCATGAGGCTTCCTTCTTTTTGATGGATTGGATTGGACTGGATCAGAATGGAAGGTCCCCCTCTTCCACTTTGAACCTACATGCCCATCAATAACCAATTAGCAGCAAGATATTTTTATCTTCTGAAAGCTGGTAGGAAAACTGTCCTCAGGGGCTGTCAGAATTTCCCCAAAGTACATAAAGTGATGCCAACTTGATAGCAGTTGGCATGAGGCTTCTCCTGGGTTTACAGAAATATTTATGGATGAAGATGTATAAGTGATGCATTCAGCCTTTAATGTATGCACTGTTATAAATATAAGAATTATAGCCCATTGTCTAAAAACCAGACATGTTACAAACACTTTGTTTTTCTCATTGTAGGTTAACACAAAAACAAAAGGTTATTAGAGGGCAAATGTAGATTGCTTGATTCTGTATGGCAAGCATTTATTGGGTAACTATTGTATGCAAAGCATGTTGCTAGTCTTAGAAAAAATTGTTTGTGTTTGTCCTTCGTTGTTAAAGAAGACCATGCTGCCAGAGAAATGATGACATGACTTGCACTTGACTTTGTTTTGGGTGAGGGAGGGCTGTGCAGGTCACCAGCCTCACTCCTCCTCCAGAGCCATCTGAATCCAGTGACTAGATATTCCTCAGGATGACTGGAGATGACCCAGGATACACTGGGAGACCTTGGTCCCTTTAGGCCAAGGTCTTTGCAGGTGCACACTTAGGATGAGGTAACACATATTCATTGAATAGGCCTGTTTAAGAAGGAGCCAGTTCATGGCCCCTTCAATGAGGTCAAGAAAAGAAAGACATCAGGCTGGGTGGGAAACAGCAAAACAGTTACTACTGATGATCACTCTAAAGCCAGGTAGGTCCAGAAGGGCCCTCAGGCAGGGCCCCAATGGAGTCCCAGTTTCAGAGTGCAATAGGTTTAAGGTTTTGGGAGAGGACAGGGGACAGGACAGGGGACAGAAGAAAGGAGAGGGGAAGGAAGGAGAGTTTTGTTGTTTTAAGAGTGTCCCAGCAGATATACAGTGCCAAAGTTTCAAGCCAACTTCTTGTTAAGGAGACAAAATGCATGACACCCCCTTAATATGCATGGCACAGATACAGAGGTTGGATAAGATAATCCCTGTTGTGAAAGCAGATAACCATTGTGCAAAATGGATCACATAAGTGTGTCTAAAAGGGCCAGTGTATGTTCTACGAGGTAAGGGAAAGTGGTGATTATTGATTGAGAAAATCAGGTGGAATGTCTTGGAAAAGGTGGCTTCTGAGATTGTAGACTTTGTGCTCTTTCCATCAGCAATAGCACTTGAGGCGGAGTTCACAGAAGAATCATATAGGGATGTGTGGAGCAAGGAGCCTTTATGACAATGTAAGGTCTAAAGCCTAAAATAAGATGGTAAGAGGGGAACAGAAGAAAAGAAAGAGAAATCCAGGCAAAGGGCTGCATGCTGATCTAGTGGATGGAAGGGTCAGATCTAATCAGGTCCAGTCCTCAGAAGTGGGAGGACATCTCTAGGTCTTCAGTCACTGGGCCGAGAGTACAACCATCTTCAGTTCATTGCAGGAAGAGAGATGGGGACCAGAAACAGTTATGGAAGAAAACTTCCTTCATGCTTGGCTCACCCAAGTTTTCCTTGCCCTAGCTGTACAAGCAGAGGATGAGAGAGTTCTGAAAGAGATCAAAGCAGGTTACTAAACTGTACATGCCCTTTAACAATACACCAACTACACCCATACACCAACAAGATCAAAAGAGAGGAAAAAGACCCCTCTGTACAAAAGTATCTCTAGCAAGCCTTTGGGTAGTAGCATGAAGCTGGAAACTAAGGGAGTGCCCATCAACTGGAGAGCAAATGAACAGATTCCTCAATGTAAGGGAATATTATTGAACTATGAGAACTTCCAAGAAGCCTCGAAAGACTTGGGTAAACAGATGCAGAGCGAAGTGAGCAGAACCAGAAGGATAATTTATACTCTAACAATAGCATCACAAAAAGGACCAATTTTGAAAGAACCCTCAGCCATCTAATGGCAAGTCACAGTTCCAGAGGACTGACAGCGGTGAATGTGGCTCACCTCCTGCCAGAGGTATGAAGGGCTCACGTTGCAAAGGGCACACATCTCCGGGTATGGCCAGCACGGGAATTTATGTGCCAACCTATGCATTTGTGATGAGGCTTCATTTTACTTTTCAATACAAGAGGAAGAAAAAAATGATACTTTGTAAGAGAAAAAAATTAATTATAAGTAAAAGGGCGAAAAGGGAAGAAAAGAGCAGAGGGTGAGGTGGGGGAAAGGGTTTGAGGTGTCATGTACAAAACAGAAACAGCTTGTCTAAAACAAGCCCCCATTGGCCCGAGAAAGCCCCCAAAAGGCGTTTTCATGGTTGATTACTGTATCTTTAGGTCAATTTCAGAGGATCTACTTTTCATAGATCCATATTCATCGTTCTTTAAAAGTGAATTTCAACAAAAAGCCTTCACATTCAAATATTCAAATGCAACATTTCTATCTCAAACTGACCTACTTGAGGGAAATGAAAAGAATAAATGGGGACTTAATTAGCACTCAAGCTTTAACTATTTCCTCCTTTCTTTCCATTTAAAGAGCTTACACGCAGAGGTCAACCTTTCTCCAAGGGCAAGTGTTCTCAGCTGATACTACATCTCCTACCATCTCCATGTAACAAGCCTGTGGGAAATTGTTTTGAACTGAGAGAGGATGTGGAGGGAGAACATTCTCCCAATTAATGACATCTTTCCACGAAGGTTCCCTTCTCTTTCCCCTATCCTCATCTCCCATTGGTCTGGGTGTCTGCCTCCACCCCCAATGCTGAGGAGTGTCACGCTCCCAATTTTTATCTTGAGGTGGTTTGAGCCTCCAGACAATGACTCCAAGAGCAGAGGATTATGGGATCTCAGATTCAGAGGGAGAGGAGCTTGGTGGTCACCTTATCTGACATCCTCATTTCTCGTACGAGGTTCTTGAGAGGTAGGGAGTTAGTAGAAAATCTGGAAAGGAATTATAATAGTAGTAACAGCTGGAGCAGTAGAAATAACTAGTGTTTATGTAACACTTTAAAGATTGCAAAGCACTCAGAATGTTCATTTATGTGTTCCTCACAACAATCCTGTGAAGTCACTGCTATCATGATCCCCCTTTTACAGATGAGGATTTGGGGCAGGGGCTAAGTGACTTTCCCAGGGTCACACAGGGACAGGGTCCAAGGTGGTATCTCAACTCAGCTATTCCAAATTCCAGATCCACTGCCTCCAGTTGCCTAGGAGTGTGAACCTGCCTCTTCTGAATCCAGATTCTTTGTTCTTTCCTCCCCAACCACATGGCTTCGTGCCACCTATTGGAGGGCTCAGAAGCCAGCTTCTTGCCCTTTGGGAAGGTCAAGCTGTTGTGTGGATATGAGAAGAATCAGCCAGAAAGAGACCAGATTGGCTACAGCTGTGCCAGATGACATGGAACAAAGTAAAGTCATTAAACGGATGCTCTTTGTTAGTTGGAAAGAAGAAATTCCCCTAAAGATCTCATTGACAGAGATGGACCTCTCATCTGTAGCTCATGGTCTTAAAGAGTTTCCTGGAGTTTTTGAGCTGAAGTGATTTGCCCAGGGCCACACATCTATTAGGTGTCAGAGACAGGACTGGAGCCTCCTAATTCCATGGCCCACCCTCTATCCACTGTGCTTCCCTGCCTACATTTGACTGGAGTGAGGGGAGGGTGGCATTTATATGTCAGGGATGTAATACCTGACATTTATATAAGGCGTGTGAGGAGGGAACAGCTGGCTTTTCTCAACACATTCACAAAGCTGTCTGAAAGGTGCAGAGAATCTACTGTACAAGATTCATGGTTTATATTGTCTTTGGCTTAATAATTAAAAAAAGAACACTTGATTTTATAGACAAAATATGTCTTAAAGTGATCAACAAGGTGTCTCCCATGCAGAATGTCAAAATCACATAAGATTCTTTGCAAGACAGGACAGCTAGCTGTGGTAAAGTAAATAAGAGTAAATCTGACCTCTGACACTAGATGTATGACCTTATATAAGTGACTTAACTTATTTTAACCTCAATTTCTTCATCTGTTAAATAGGGATCATATTAGCAACTACCTGCCAGGGCTGTGCTGAGGATCAAATGAGATAGCATAATGTTCAGCGTTGGTCAACTATGGCCAACCTTATAACACTATGTAGATGCTGCTGCTGTGATGATGGTGGTGATGGGGATGATGATACAACAGAGATAACCTTGTTCGGTGAGTCTATGACTTTTGCTATAGGGCAAGGCAAAGAGCAGGACAAAGTATATTCCCCAAAGGTGTTTCCCTCTGTCATGGAGGAATCAGTTCAGACTTCAAGTCAAAGAGATTTTTTTTTAATCAGTAGTGACATTTTCTAGTTTTTCCTGTTTGTGTTTGACATTGTCCTTATTTCATCAAGGCCCGAGTGAAACTTACACTCATTTAGAATAATTTTCCCTAACTATCCATTAAGAAATACCAAGTGGGTGGAAAATGTTTATTGTCCCAACTGGCTATGGTTGGATTACCTTTATAACTTATCTATTAATATATGTATTCTGTTGAGCAAGAACTGTAACTTGATCACAAGTTAAACTTGGGAACAAACAAGAGGAGGAGGAAACAGATTCCTGAATTGCCTTTGGGAAATTGAAATGTTCTTTTAATGACCTTAAGCTTCTCCCTTAAAGTCCTATCGTCTTAATGCCAAGATTTTCCTGGTGGTATATTGTGTTGGGGAAACATAGGACCCTCCAGTCTATGAAGACCTGAAATCAATCATTGTTCAAAAGGCAAGGGAGAGGCAGGTAGTGACTGGGGGCAGATCAAAACTATGAAAAATAACAAATTGCAATGAAGGAGAGCTGGAGATGTCATCAAGTAGTTATGAACAGAAAACAAGATGGGCTAGTGACATGGTGAATATATGGGACACCTGTTCAACAGTCTGCATGCCCTACAATCACCTTGAATTGTCCAGAGGCATTGAGAGAGGCCGCTCTAAGGTGAACTGGCCCCACTTGGGCAAATTTGTAGTAGAATAAGGTGACATGGGACAAAAGGGGATAAAGGGGGATGCCATAGGCATCACTGGAAGTCAATCAATCAATAGTTAATTACCTAACATGCTCCAGACACTGTACCAAAAGTGGAACAGTCCCTGCCCTCAGAAAGCTTCCACTCCAATAGGGTACATTCCAATAATCCATATTTCAGCATATACAAAATTGGCATAGGGTGATTGGGGCAAGGAGGTCCTAGTAGCTGGTGAGATCAATTCAAGTAGAAGGTGCTAAGTGAGCTAAGCCTTGAAGGAAAGAAAGATTCTGGGAATGAGAGGGGAGGAGGGAGTTTTATCCTAAGCATGGGCACAGTCAGTGGGAAAAAAGAGAAATAGAAACTGGAATGCTGAATTGGAGGGATACCCCCAGCCTGGATAGACTGTGGTCCACATGGCTCAGATAGGGTGTGGTTTTCAGCCAAACGTCATTTCCATGAAAAATGGAAACCCTACAAAAATGAGCCACCCAGCTCTGGGGACGAGACGTGCCTTCATTTGTCAATTTTCTTTGCAAAGGTGAAGCACTTGGGAGCTATTTTATGGAACTCGGTGGAATTTTTCTTTACTTCTTTTTTTTTTCCAAACTGTGAATTTCAATGGCGGGGGCAGGGAGGGGGGAAGGGAAGACCCCACGCCTCTTGTTTGTGTTGAGTGAAGTTCTGAGAATAGAACACTGTTTAGCCATCTAGGAGAAGAAAACCAGACCTATGGAAATCAGAATTTTCAAAACAGATACACCAAGGAGTAATTATTCACATCCACAAAAGGTTCTGCCAAAAGGTTCCTTTAAATAGCGAGCTTGCCTGCTGGCATATCTCAAACACGTTTCTATGTTTTTAGGAAAAAAGTACTGAATTAAAAAAATCAATTAACACACACTTTGTCAGGAATATAACTGTTGTGGAGAGTGAAGCATGCCAGAAAGGCAGGCACTGTGAGCTTTGGGGGTGGGGTGGGGAAGGACCACAACTAGGATGGGCTGATCCCTTCCAAATGGGTGGAGGGCCACCTAGGAGGTACCGAGGAAAGGAGACATGTGAGGTTAAAGGCACCTGCTGCTGTGGGGAGGAGCAGGTTTGAGCAGCTACTTATGGGGAATGATGGAAAAGGGAGGGGAGGCAGGGAGATCATTAATTAACAGAGCTGTACAGGCGTGGAGCTTTCTTATTTCTCTGGCTTAGGGATTAAAACCACACTGGCAGTTTTGCAACACTGAGTTTCTGATCCTTGGGTTTGTTTCACAGAACCATTGATTCCCCATTGGAAGGAACCTCAGAGGGGATCTCGACTAGCTTAAACTGGGCTTCACTGATTGGCTGGCTGGCTGGCTGCAGCCTATGAGCTGCCTATAGAGTTTAGGGAGTCCTTGAACTTATATTTGAAAAGATACATCTTTATTTTCAATAACTGTTGTTTCCTTTTCATCCTAAGTATTTTGTTTTATGCATTTAAAGACTTTACTCTGAGAGGAGGTTCATCAGATCTTTCAGCTTCACCACACACACACACACACACACACACACACACACACACACGCACACACATGCACACATACACACGAAGAATCCCTGGACTTCACCTGTCCATTCATAGCTACATCATTCATCTCCGGCCACTTGAAGATCTGTGATGAGGGCAAGCCCAGTAGTGGCCCATTCCATTTGGGGACAGCTCCAAAGTTTTCCTTTCAGGAAATTAAAATCTGCCTCTCTGCAGCTCCCACCCTCTGGGACCAACACAGAGTATCCTTTTCCTGTGACGATCTTTCACATACTTGAAGGTATCATATTCCACCCCCACCCCCTCCATCTAATCTCCTCAAGGTTCCATATCCCTACCCCCTTTGAAGGCAACTCATATGGGAATGTTCTCACATCCTTTCACCATCCTCATTACCCTCTTCTGGGTGCTTTGGAGTTTATCTGTCCCCTTCCTAAGAAGATGTATCCCAAACCCAGTACTCCAGATGTGGTCAAACCAAAGGGAACCCAGCTCAACTATCACTTCTGGATAGAAAGTGATCTGGAAAGATCAGACAGAATCCTGCCACCAAAACCAGCAAAATTGGTTCTGCCTCCTCTGTAATGCTACCCCAGCCCCGTTCCAGAGCCCTTGGGGTACAAAATCCAATGACATTGACTCCTTGGGCTTTCTTGTCAGAGTTATGCTGAAAAATGCATAAAAAGATATCAAAAAGATCACAAAGGAAATCAATTACATTGAAATACAATTATCTCTATCTTTCTGTCCATAGTTCTCTGTATTGAGGTTGATTTCTATCTATATAGATATTTGATATCTAAAAATAGATTTCAGTATTAATATAGATCTAGAACCCATAACATATGGGCAGTTATGGTAGGTGTAGAAGGAGTCTTCACTTTGGAGTCGGAGGATCTGAACTTGAACCTCAGATCTTTCACTTATTACCCTGGTGACTTTGGAGAGGCCCTTCCACCTTCCTCAGCCTCAGTTTCCCCATCTGTAAAATGAGAGTGGACATGATAATCTTTAATGCCCTGTTTCACTTTAACAGCTATCATATTTCTTTTTTTTTTCCTAATAGAGCACAGAAAGAAAAAGAGGTCAAACTTTAAAGGGGGTATCAGAGGTAACCTCAGGGGAATCTGGTTTCATCTGCCATAAGCAGGACCTTCCTGGGCTGGAGAGGGGGAAGAAAATCTTGTCATTATAATTCATTTTCTGTAGCACATAAAGATTTAACAAAGCACTTTCCAAAACACCACCCTGTGAGGTGGAGAGTTGAAATAGTATCCTCCCCATTTTATGAATGAGGAATTTCAGTCTTGGAAAAGTTAAGGGATGTAATAATAATAGCTAACTCTTATTGTCTTCAACTTACAGATTGAGGAAACTGAGGCAGGGAGGGTGATTTGCCCAGGATCAGAGCAGCTAGTAATTGTCTGAGGGAGGTTTTGAACTCACCCCTGCCCCACCTGTTTGGCTGGTCCCAGAAGCTTCTCAGGAGCTGGGATGTCTCACTTTGTCACTTGTACCCAGTGCCTACCACAGTGACAAGTGCCAAAAAGATATTCAATAATTGTTTGATTGATTCACATTTAGGAGTCAGGGCTTAGGAGTCAGGGCTTAATCCCAGCACTTATGATTCCATGTCTAGGGCTTTAAACTCATACTTGACTAATTGCCTCATTAAATAAAAAGAAAGAAAATAATAGAAAGAAAGAAAAGCTAAAAAGGTAGGACAGTTCACCCAAAAGGGAGGAGAACAGACAGCACCATTTCTCAGTTGGTGATGTCAAGTAGTATGCTACACAAAGACTTTGAACCTGGAGTTGGAGGACCCCAGGCTGCATCTTGATTCTCTACCTATGACCTTTGGCAAGTCACCCCTGTGGGGCCCCAAGTGTAAAATGGAGGTCCCCAGTGACATGAGTTCCAGCATCTGTTCCATCTCAGAACTATGATCTTATGGGACTTAAATGTTTTGCAGTAAAGCAAAGGTTGGGGATCTTAAGGGGAGAGCAGAGAGGGGGAAATGGGGAAGAGGGGAGGGGCAGAGTGCCCATGCTTAGCGCTCCATGTTTACTAGGAAAATGACAACTCCTTTGGAAATTAATGAATGCTTTGCATTCTCCTACCCTCCTAACAGTCTGGATAGAGTTTAACACCCTCTGGTGTTAAAGATTTAATGAATAGTTCCCTCCAGTCTGTCTACAATTCTCACAGTTGTTCCAGGATTCCCTTGGGACTTGTGGATGAAAGGAAATGATCTTGCACTTGTTGAAGTGCTACTGTCTAATTGTTCACATGTCTCTACATCCCTGCTCCACAACTAGACTGGAGGCTTCTGCAGTAGAAGGATCCTCTCTCACTTCTTTCTCCTACCTCCCTTCCCCACACATTTCCCACAAGAAAATGACCAGGTGAACAAGGAGATTCTATTGGCCCAAATGAGAACCTCCTTCGCCTCTGGCATGGAGAGACTGGCACTTCCTTAACCCTTCCTCATGATGGATTCAAGCTCCCCAGAAAATAGCTCCTGTCTTTCAAGTAGGTCTCAGGAAAATACAATTCATATGTTGGAGGAAGTGGTTTAAATACAGCTTCTGGGGGGAAGAGAATCGAGTTCAGAGTTTTAGAGGTCACCACAAATCCCTGTGTTTATAGTATTAGTCTGAATAGAATTTTCAATTCAGTTCGAGAACTATTCACTCACTTCAGAGATCTCCTTTATCACAAAGTAAATTAAAAAGAAGTCAAAGGTGAATTCACCAAATGAAGTGGCCTAGGCCTGATGCTGTGGGGGAGAGGAGAGAGAATAGTGTTCTTGGGGTCAGAAGGTAGGCTTTCCAATTCTAGCTGTGGCATTGATTATCTGTGTGACCCCACGGAAATCACCATCCTTCCCGAGCCTCTCAGCATCCTCTGGAAATGGAAAGTGCCTACCCATCGAGGCTAGGGAGAGGAAAAAGAGGGCAATGCTTCAGGTGCAAGCATCCTCTCCTATCTCCCACCTCTAGGTCTTTGTATAGATCATCTCTCATTCCTAAATGCACTTTGTCCCCCCCATTCTCCTACTGGAAAGTATGCTGGTTCCCTTCAAATAGGACTTTCTGTGGGTCTTGACCATCCCTGCCTTACATATGTCATCTGAGTAACTATCTATGTGTCTCCTCTCTGGCAATTTAAGCTTCTCAAAGGCAAGAACTGTTTCTAATTTGTCTTTGTACTGACAAATGCTGGCTACACAGCAAACACTTAAAGGATTGTTGATAGATTCTTTCCCTTGTGCCCTCTCACATTTCCTCAGTGTCTTGAACTGAAACTTTTTTTTAAATGAATTGAATCTGCCATACTAAATCCCCCTCCTCCTTTCCTATTAAAAAGAGCATAAACTCTCTTCAAAGTCTTCCAGTGAAGGAAAGGATGAATGTTTACATTCCTTGGCTGACCTTACCAAGTGATTGTCTCTCCTCTGTGAGAGACTTCCAGGGATAGCTGGTCAAGGACTGAGTCTCCTTGATGTTACCTCTGCCATGTTTCTCCTATTGGTCTTCGTCTCTCCACTTCTGGTCCCCATCCTAATTCTTGCTCTCACCAGACTCTTGCAAGGGCCTCCTGGTCTGCTTCCCCTCACCCATTCTCTCTCCTCTCCAATGCATCTCCCACAAGCTACATAACCACTGCTCCTTCAAGGAGAATAACTATGCCCCTGCCTTACTCAAGAATCTGCCATGGCTTCCCATTGATCCTAGGAGGAAATAAAAAGCCTTGGATGTTTAGAACCCTTCACCACTGGCTTCCCATCTTGCTTTCCAGGCTTGTGTCTCATTCATAGTTTGGGTCATTTGACTTACTTATCATCCTCCTCAGCAGAACCCTCCATAGTTCTGAACAAGCATTTTCCGGTTCCTGGCATGCCCTCTCCACTTCAGAGCCTTTAGGCTTATTTGGGGGGCTGCCTCCACTCAGGCCTTTCCTGATCACCCCCAACTCAGGCAGGAGTGCTTAATCATTTGTGTGTCATGCCCCATTTGGGCATTCTTGTGAAGCCTGGGGTTCCCTTCTCAGAAGAAGACTTTTAAGTACTTAAAATAAAATATGCAGCATGACAAAGGAAGCAGTTATACTGAAATACAATTATCAAGATACGTTTTAAAATACAAATTCATGGATCCCAGGTAAAAAACCGTGGACTTGACTGTTAGCTTCCTTTCCTCTAACAAGTTACTCTGTGTTTATGTATGTATTCACATTTATTTATCTAGGTATATGTTGCAGGTAGCTAGGTGTCACAATAGATAGAGCACCAAGCCTGGAGTCACGAAAATTCAGCTTCCTGAGTTCAAATCCTTCCTCAGACACTTACTAGCTGTGTGACCCTGGGCAAGTCATTTACCTGCCTCCATTTCCTCAACTGGAGAAGGAAATTAAAATCACTCCAGTGTCTTTGCCAAGAAAACTCCAAATGAGGTCAGGAGGAGTTAGGCATGTCTCAAAGACAACAAGTAGAATGTAAAATCCTTAAGCATAGACTCACTCTCTCTGTCTTTCTGTCTCTGTCTCTGTCTCTGTCTCTGTTTCTCTCTGCCTCTCTGTCTCTCATGTCTCTCTCATGTCTCTCTCTCTCTCTCTCTCTCTCTCTCTCTCTCTCTCTCTCTCTCTCTCTCTCTCTCTCTCTCTCTCTCTCTCATCTCTCATCAAGGCCAAGCTTAGTGCCTTGCACACAGTCTGCACTTCATAAATCCTGACTGACAACCGACTGACTGACTCCCAAAGTCCCTTCCAGTCCAGGGTTTCAATCTCCAGATCCTATGAATAATGAGAAACTCTATCCTTCCTTACCCTGGAGGCCCACTGCACTTTTGGACAGCTCCAACTGTTTAACACCTTTGGCTAGGAGGACATTCTTTGTATCTATGCAATCCCTCAGGAAGGAGAAGAAAGTCATTTTCTCTTGTTTTGTCTTCAGTAGAGACAGAAAAAATGGATTGGGAGGGTTAGGGGAAGAGGGAGCGCAGTTTTTGACCAAACTGTCAATCCCAGTCTTCCAGACTGGCAGCTGGATGGCAGCAGCCTTCATCCCCGCCCCCTCAAGGATTATGGATATCATTTGGAGGAGCCACTGTGTACCTGCGGGCATGGTGATTGGGGCCCTGCTGTCTATTTTGTGTCATCTCCTGGATTGTAAGCTCCTGGAGAGAACATGTTTCTTTTTTTTGAGGCCACCTATTCTGCTCCCCACTCTCAACAACTTTTTTTTTTAATTACACACAATAAATTGACAACAGCTGAGATTTAATTAGCAATTTTTTATACCTGAAATAAATGATTGGGAGAGGTGCACCACCTGCTCTTGGGTGGTTGGGTGAGGAAGGAATCCTCAGGACACCAGTCAATCAAGGAAGGATTTGTCAGGCAGGCAGCTTTTAGGGTACAAGGTCCTGGGTAGTGACTGGCTGTAGAGATGGGAATCTTTAGCATAGGGAAGCCCTGCAGGGAGGAAACTCCCTCTGGCAAGCACCTTGGCCCTAAGAGGTTATGGAAATTGCCCAGGGTCATACAACCACTAGAGGTCAGAGGCTGGGGCTTAAACTCACATTTTGCTATACTGAGGTTACACAGTCCCTGCCTTCAGGAAGCTTATGTTCTATCACAAAAACAACCTGCATATAGACAATTATATTAAAATGTATGCAAAACAAATGGAGAAATTATTTGTTATAAGGGATGACTACCTGGAAGGAAGTGGAGGAGGAGGGACACAGGGGCAAATCTAAAGTGATATAAAAACAAAAGATATCTACAAAAATGTACATTTTGAAAAAGACTCACAAAATACATGCATGACAATTTTGGTAAGGCACGGAGCACTACCAAGTAGTTGGGGGAGAATCCAGGAGAGCTTTAGGTAGAAAGCACCTCTTGAGCTGAGTTTGGAAAGACAACTGGATTCTGGGTGGTGAGGATGAGGTAAGATCAGGGTTCATTCTGAGGCACAGGGTACCTAGCCAGAACCTAAGTGGCATGTGTGACAAACAGCAGAAATGCTGGTTTGAGATCATGCAGACAACTGGGAAGTATCTAGCCTTGTGAATGGAGCTCAAGGCTCTTCCCAATGGAGCCAGGCAGGGCAAGGCTGTTAGCACCTTCCAAATTCTCCACTTTGGAATGCACCCCCTCTCACTGCATCTGAGCCATGTCTCTGCGCAATGGGTATATAAATGTTACCAACATACTAGGCACGCATGAGGAATGTACATTGGACGTGCACTGGCCCGAACAAAACGGATTCTCAGCAGACTCTGCCACCAAGAGTGGGGGAATGGATTGTTGAACAGGAAGCAGGTCCACAGTGTGCCATGTACATATTCCCCCCAAGTATAGATATGGCTGTAGCTGGAATAGTCCAGTGTGGAAGAAGGGGGAAGGGAGAAAGAAGATGAGGAAGAGAAGGAGCAAGGGCACCCAGTCCTCAGGAATAGTAGGAGGGCTGAGTTTGGAAAACCATTGATTGAAGAATAAGGACAGGGACCCAACCTTGATCATGTTTGGAAAGGGAATTGTCTAGTGAGGAAACTCCCTCTGTGATGCAGCTTAGAGTCTTAGAGGGTCTCCTGGATCACTGAGGGGTTAAGAGACTTGACCAGGGTCTCACAGCCAACTTGTGTCAGAGGCAGGACTTTGACCCCAGGTCAGCCTGGCTTTGAGGCTCTCTTTTATCCTGGTGAACCAAGGCAGTAGCTGGTGGTACAGGGATAGGTTAGGAGCCAAGTTCCTGGTTTAGGAGCCAGGAAGACCTGAGTGGAAATCTGACCTAGTTGTCTGACTTGAAGAAAGTCACTGCCTCAGTGTCTTTAGGTGTAATAGTGGGGTTAATAGTAGTAGTACCTACCACACAGGATGGTTATGATAATCAAAGAAGTCAGACTAATAAAGTGCCTGGCACATCATGCATACTCTGTACATGCTAGGTGCCATTGCATCACCCTGCCTCTCAATTTCAGAGAGGACGCTGTTCAAAAGGGAAGTATATAACCACCAAACATGAGCTTTGCTTTCTCGTTGTGTCTCCTAAGATGCTCCTTATTCAGCAGGCTTAGCCCAAGCATCAATTCTCAAACATTTTGGTCTCAGGACCCCTTTATACTCATATAATATAGATACTTACATTTTATACCCGCAAGTATTGAGGATACCCCCTGAAAAAAGAGGTGTTGTTTATAGGGCTCTATTGGTATTTCTATATTGGAAATTAAACAGTATTATGATGGAAATTTTAACCTCACAGACCCCCTGGAAGAGTTTGGGGATCCCCTCACACCTCAAGCACCACTGATTTACAGGAATGGGCAGAAAGGAATGGTTACCCCTAACCCAGTAAGCTTCCCCAGACTGTCTCTGGCCCAACTCATCCATCCTCACTGGAGGTGTTATATAGGAGAGTGTTGGACCTAAATCCAAACAAACCTAGGATCCAGTTACATATTGGGCCTATATAGCATGGGATGATTCAAAAGTTGCTTTAGTTCTTAGCCTCAATCAGTACAGGACCTGGCATGTAGTAGGTGCTTAATGGTGCTTCTTGGCTGACTGACAGGTATTTCCTGTGTGTTGTTTCTCTTTTTAGATTGGAAGCCCCTCTAGAGCAGAGACAGTCTTCCTTGGTGCCTGGTGTACAGTACACAGTTACATTCTTGGTGACTGACTAACCAAACAGGGTTTTTCATTCTTCTCCATATGAAATAGTCCATCCCCATCCATTGCTTTGTACTAATGGCCCCTATGCTGAGACTCAGCTCAGAGGGTTCCTACACAAAGCTGTCCCCAGTACCCATCCTCCCAGAGGCTGGCACCTTCTCCCTCACATTGCTTTGTGTCCATTTTCTTCAACCCCACATATGCCCGTGCTGTTTCTCCAGGCAGAAAGTAACTCTGCAGGAGAAGAATGGCTTCTTTTCTGTCTTGGTTTCTCCAGCACCCAGCTCACTGCCTGGCACATAAGGTGCTTAATAAAATGCTCTCTCAATCATTATTGGCCCCTTCCTATTAAAAACATGGGAGCTGAAACTGAGAGAGTTTAAAGGATTTCCCCAAAGTCCCAAGAACCCTAAGCCCAAGCTGAGATTCAAGCCTAAGTGCTTGGACACCACATCCAGACCTCTTTCCTCTCTGCCAGAAGAAGGGCCCTTTGGTGACCATGGCCTAGAAAGAGACCAAGTGGTGAGTCTTTGAAGAGTAAAATCTGAGGAAGGAGGAACAAACATCCAGTGGTCATTCAGAATAGTATTGGCCCTCCATGATGTCCCATTAGGAACAATCACCGACAGTCGTTTCTTTTTAAATATGTTCCCTAGGTCCTTCTATTATAGAAGAGTCCTTGTGCTCTGGATTTAATGAAGAGAATCCAGAGCTGGACTAGACCCTTGAAACCAGATCCAGGGCATCCATTTTACAGATGAGAAAGCAGAGTTAAGGGACCTGTCAGTTAAGGATCGAAAGCCTCTTCCTTCCAGATTCAGTTCTCTCTCTCTGGCAGCACTGCCAAGTCTGTGCTTGAGGACAAAACACCTTCTAACTTCCTTCCCTTCCTCCTCCTCCTCCTCCTTCCCCTCTCACCTCCCATCCACATTCCTCTTCTCTAAAATGGCCCCATTCCTGGGGCCTTGGGAGCTAAAGAAAGCCATCTGTTGCTGCTAGAAAAGTCTGTTAATAAAGAGGGGGAAAAGATCTTGTTCTTTCCTCATTTTGAAAAGACTTTAAAATGTGGTAAGTTTTGAGGAAGATTCTCCTAGCCTTCCCAACATTGTTGCCACTACTTTTCACTTACTAAGCAGCCACTGGATGCTTCTGAAAGCAGCAGTCAAACCTTGAGTCTGGTCTAAAAGAACCGAGGACAGTCACAGGACAGGCACTCCAGCCTCCCAGTCTGCTGCCCTCCTGGGGACTCAGTGAACCCGGGTACTCACCAAAAGCTGGGAGTAGGGGAGAGGGTTTCCCAGGGTCTTCTCTCTAGATAAAAGCTCCCCATAGTCGAGGACATTCCTGTCTCTGTGTCCCTGGCACATAGCACAGGTACAAGGCCTGGCAAACAACAGGTATTTCAAAAAGGCATATTCTTTAGTTAATTGATGAGAAATCACATAACTAAGGTGCAAGAAAAAGGTTCAGGGAAGCAACTATGAGGAAACTGAGGGGGGAAACATCACTTTCAAAGTTCTAATCTGTTTTAATTTGCATGGGGGAGGCACGGGTCACTATCAGAGGCAGAGCAAGAACCATATTTGAAGGCGGGAGGGACAAGACATCTAGGTAAGGTTGGCCAGTCCTTTCCTTTTACCGATGAGAAACCTGCAGGAAGTGACTTACCCAAGGTCACTCATAGTATGGAAGAGATGGGATTCACACGAAAGCCCTCTGTCCCCAGATCAGTCCTCTCCCACAATACCCGTTGACGGACACACACTTTCTCAAGTTCCTTATCTGCTCTCGTTTTTTCTGCCTCCCCAAGCAGCACCTGCATTAGGGAGAGCAGTCTGGAGTCGGGCAGCAAGAGCGAGGTTGGCCAACAGCAGTCCTGCGCACAAGCAGGAAGGGAAGGGGGTTAGGGAATGCAGGCGATGCCCAGGAATGTTCCTTCTTTAAATTTAGTTCGTATCCCTGGTATTTGGCATAGTGCATGGGGCATAAGTACATGATTAATAAGTTCATTTGCTGATTGATCTTTAAAATGAGAAGACCAGACTAAGTAAACTCTGAGACCATTTCTATGGTTCCATCCATTACTGTTGCAGTAGGAACGTAAAAGAAAGTCTGAGACAGTCGCTAGTCAACAGATTTTTTTTACTTGCAATTTAAGAGAAATGCACAAACACAGACAGAGGCAAAGACAGAGAGACAGATATAGACAGCGAGAGAGAGACAGTCAGAGAGACACAGAGCCCCTTAGGGGGTCCCTCTGCTCACCTTCGCAGGTATCTACATGCCAGCCTTTCTTCCGAGCCCCAGGGCCTGCAACAGGAGCTTTGGGGTTAGAAACCTAGGGGCGTTGGGGGCAGGAGAGCCCCCGGGCTGCGGATGCTCTCAGCCCGGGTGGGTCCTGTCCCTGGCCAGCAGCCCCTGCTACTGCCTGGCTGCGTTCGCATCTGGAGAGTGCACGGATACCTTGCTCTCTCGCGCCACCCAGTGTCCAGAAGATGAGCAGCCCGAGGCGATGCGGCGCCGCCCCGTGCCCTGGCAGGGGCCGCTTCCTCTAGCTCCTGTTTGCCCCTGCAAGTGCCCAGGCTTCACTGCTTCCCGTGGGATTCAGGGGGTTGGCAGGGTTAAAACAATAACTCTGTCCTTTCGAGCCCTGCCCTGCAAAGGCTCCACTGGCTTGGCAGCAGCCCCTCACCATTAAAAAGGCAGCAGGAGGATTTTATTTTTAAGAAACCTATTCAGCTCTGAAAAGGGTGATGATGGAAAATGGAGAATTAATATGTGAGACGTTTTGTGGACATGGGAAAGGCAAGCATTTGTTTTGCTTGACTCTGCACATTGGGAGCAAGCCTCTCTCCAGCTCAGAGAAAAGATACTGTGTGTTCATTGCAAAATAAATCAATTTTTAAAAGCAAGGAGGGGAGGGTGGCACTGGGTGCCTAGGCTTGGCACTTTCTTAAAAACCGAGGACCAGAATTTGTGATGGAAATAAAAGCTTTTCATGAAAGGAATGAAAGAGTGACACGTTTGGGTCGGAGCTATGGGACTTGAGAGAATGAGAAGCATTTCTCTTGTAGCTTCCATGGATACTCCAAGGAGCCTCCCTTTCCAGGTTTCAGCCAGGCTTGTTAGCATCCTCAGAAGGCCCGTCACAATCTGAAGGCGGAGGGTCCAGCATTCCCCCACCTTCCAGTCCTTGGAAATACTTATTAACAAAATGCTGCCTCCGAAAAGGGGTCTTGGAAAAATGTACTCTATGGCAGGATGCACACAAAGTGGGGATGGATTTCCAGGAAGGGAAATGGAATGTCCTGGTGATTCAGGGAATAGTTTCCCTGCCTAGTGATGAAAGGCTCCTGGCTTTATCATTTCCCCAGTGAAAACGAAGCCGGGGCACTCTTGGGCTCCTTGGGCTCCAAACCAGGGCCATGCCCTATCCTGGGAGATTCAATTGCCATGGATTTGTCCAGGAGCAAAAAGACCCTGCCTTGACTCATGTGAGAGGGACAGAGCAAGGTATGGGCCTTGGGGCTGCTCCTGCCCACTGAGCCCCTGAGCCCTGACAGCTCTGCTAGCCAAGTCACTTTGTGGGTCATGTGACATCCCCGAGCCTCTTTCTTCATGTGTACAATGAGTGGCATTGGCCTCCACGGCCTTGAGTTTCCTTCCAGTGTCAGTCACTTTACTCCTCGGGGCCTCAGTTTCTTCATCAGTCCAGTGGCGAGGCCTCTCTGGGCTGCCGGCCCGGCTCTGGCTGCGTTGAGTCCTGAGTTAAACAGCAGCAGCACTGTGTTTGTGTTGCCAGGGCCTCCAGCTTGCCTGGCAACAGTTGCCAGGTTTTCAGCGATAGGAAGGGGAGGGGGAGCATCCCTGTAATGATTCAGAAGCAGGAGGGATGAGCTCGGATTTGCGAAGCCTCTGACCCAGAGGCACAGCCCAGGTTAGCAACCTGAATCCCTGACAGATTTCTCCCTCCCTCCTCTCTCTCCTGGCCCCTTCACAGCATACACGTTTGATGTGATCAGTCTCCCTTCTCCCCCCTCCCCCCAGGAGAAGAGGGCCAGAAAACACAGTCAGTCTTTATTCGGGTCCTAATTGCCTGGCAGACAGTCTGACTTGCCTTTGTTATGTGGTCATTTGCAGCTACCAGAGAGCCAGACAAGGAACTTCAGGGGTCCAGAGGCAAATGACTGTCCTATTAATGGCCATCTGATGGATGTCATTTGTCAAGTATATAACAGGCTACTGGGGAGAGGAGGCTGCCAGTGACAGAATCACAGACTCCCAAATCAGGAAAATCATAGACTTTTGTCTCTTACAATTACTAGCCAGGTGACCTCTCCTAGCTATGACTCTCCATAAAAGAAAAGTATCTGATGGTAAAAGCTATTCTAAAATGAATTCGGTTGCCTTGGGAGGTAGTGAGCTCCCTGTCCCTGTCCCATGACCAGTTGTGGGACATATTATGGGGAAGATTCTTGTCCAGGTATAGGTCATACTAGGAAGCCTCTGAGGCCATTTCTAACTCTGAAATAGTGTAATTGTGCGAGCTCACTTCCCCTCCCTGGGCCTCAATTTCTTTATCTGTTAAATGAAAAGATTGAACTAGGTGAGTTCTCTTTTGATTTGCTCTATGATATTAATAATAACAATGATATGAAGCCTCTGTCATTTCACTGGTATAGGGAACTCCCAAAGGAGAACACTCACTTTACCAATGCAGATCACTCCTTTCCTGCAGCTTCCAGTTTTTGGGGGTGGCCTGGGCCATGGGGAAATTAAGTTACTTGTCCAGGGTCACACCACTATGCTGTATCAGAGGTAGATTTTGAACCTCAGTCTTTGTAGCCAATTCCATATCCACAATGCCATGTTACCTCTCAAGATACATATATAGTGACAAAAAGGAGGCAAAAGAAACATGGTGTCCTAGCTCCAGTGTCAGCACTCCGTCTACTAGCCTTGTCCATCCTGCTTGTCTGGTGGTGGTGGTGGTGATGATGATGATGAAAGGAGGAGGGAGGAGTTGGTGGTAGAGAAGCAAGAGAAAGAAATGGAGGAAGAGGAGGATGAAGCAAAAAGAAGAGATTGGTCAGGGAGGGGTAGAGGGAGAAGGGGAAAGGAGGTGGAGGAGGAAAAGGAAGAGAAGAAAGAGAGGAAGAAGAAGAGGAGGAAAGGGAGCATGGTGGTGGTGATGGCCATCTGGTCCAATTCCCTTATTTCACAAATGAGCAATCCAAAGTCCAGGAAGACTGTGATTCCAGGGAACGATGGGATTATCTCGGAGTCGCTTATTCCAGCTCGTCTCTGAAAAAGAATCCCTTCCACACCAAATCCAACTTGAGCATTGATGAGCTTGTCCACCCTCCTTGGGGCTCAGAGTGGAGTGTTTGACTGCTGGCAGCGGGAAGTGGGAGGCCGGTGTCTCTGCTTCCTCTCTGGGCTCTAACTGCGCTGGTGAATATCACACAATTATTTTAAACCCTTCGAGAGACTCGTTTCTTGTGCTGGTCATGATGGCACATCTGTTACAACAGGTGGTGCAATGATACAAAGCCCGAGGTTGAAGATGCACAATTTCATTAATAGAAATAAAGTCAGTAACTCCCATTTTAAAGCAGGCAGCCGTCCAAGAGATGTGTCGTCAGTAAGGATCTGATGATAAAAATTGATAATAACGAGGAGGACGATGATGCTAATGGTGATGGCTACATATGAATGTAGCTCCGCCACTACTGAGCAATGGGACCTTGATTGGAGCCACTGGTTCTCCACCATTTTAAGTAAGAGCCCCTCTCTTAAAAGTCCAAACATTTTATGGATCCCTACATCATGAGAGTTGTACAATTAATATCCATTGATCATGGAAATACAACAATGACAAAAATCTGCTAGGAATTCAGTAACATTTTTAAAAGCATTTGAATTTTGTATTCATCCCAACATATATGTATGAGATGTCTTATTTACTCAGATCAGAGAAAATGTTTGCTAAATAAGGAGAAAAGTGGTAATGCTTAGTACACCTACATATTCCAGGAAACCTTTCCTATAACTCAGCACACCCCTCCAGGGACCCACAGCCCACAGATCAGGAGCTATGTGGTTAGTCACATCAACTCCCTAGGCTTCGTTTTTCCTGTCTGAAAAATGAAAGGGTTGGGCTGAATAATTTCTAATGTTCCTTTCAGCTTCCACTCCTTCCTCTCACCTTGTGGTCCCCTATACTCCCCCCAAACCCCAAGCCATATGATGAGATTGTCCCTGGGTTGTCCCTTCCAGGCTCTCAATACTATGGTGTCCTACCTCCCTGACCCCAGATTCTAACATTCAGATAAATTTTCCTCTTCATTTCTTCCTTCCTTCTATCCTTCCTTCCTTCCTTCTATCCTTCCTTCCACAAGCACTGACTGACCACCTACTATATGCCAGGTCCAATTCTAGGCACAGGAGATAGAAGGGACAAAAACAAACAGTCCCTGTCCACTGATTCCTAGCTGACACCTTTTCATGGTCCAAGGTGACCTTGGCTTACTGTTCAGGCAGCAGTGGCATCTCTTTCAGACCCTACCAGGCTGGAAAGAGCTCAAGTACAAGGGTGAAGCTAGACCAGCACTAGGTCATTGTCCAGGCTGGCCAGGGTCATAGATGTTTTAGCTGCAACATGTCTTAAAGACCTTCTGCTAAGTTGCAGGAGTTGAGCTATGAGTTACCAGGGGTAACATTCATACTCATGAAATTTCAAACCTCAGAAGTACTGAGATAAATGCCCTTTTGGCCACCATCGGGTAACCGGTTCTTGGTCTCCATACTGTTCACTAGAGAAATCTGGAGATCAGCATATGAAAAAGTGTTTGTATCAGAGCCAGTCACAGAACACAAGCAAAGAGCTTACATTAAAGGAGGCATCAGGACAAACTTGAATGGGAAGGGGGAGGGAAAATACATGTTTTGACTTGAAAAGAAAATTTTTAAAGGCAGTATTTAAAGCTGTAACTAACTAGGGTCAACCAATCTTTTGGACTAGGATGCTAACTATGGAGAGGGATAATGTTTTTGATTCAGAATGAGGATGGCAAGGCAGACTCAGACACTTACTAGCTCTACGAGCAGCTCTGTCTGTAGTTGAAGCATAAGGGAGACAGTTGTGGGAAATGAGTCAGTGTATTTGAGGGACTGCCCCTATGTATGTTGAAGTTCCCTAATATGAAGGCAGGAGTTGAGGTGGAGAGAAAGACTATAAGCCAGGCACTGACCTCATGAAGGGAGAATGGAGAATGTCCTCAAAGACTGATAGTTACTAGCCACAGAATCGAGATTGGGTGATAAATCTGGGTGGTCTGAACCTCAGAAGAGGTTGTTGAATGAGGGTAGCAGAGGGGAGGTCTGGAAGTGACCATGGGAAACAAGGGGGGGATTCTTCCTCCCCCACCACAACCAAGGATTCCAGGGATCATGAGAAAAAATATTTCCACTGATGGAGTAACAAGGGATGTGGTGAAGTTGGGAGGGGGCTGTTTCAGTGAGAGCCAGAAAATGGAAAGAGCGAGAAAGAGATCTGAGCTTAAAGGGAGATTGTTAACTATGCAAGAAACGTTCCAGAAAGGGGATCTTCTCAGAAAATGTTGACGATAAGGTCACTTTTTCTGCTATGACATTAAAGTCAAGTCAAGCAGTATTTATTAAATACCAGCTGTGTCCAAGGTGCAAAGCCAAAGTGCAAACAAAGAATACACAAAAAAAGATATATGCAGGATGTATGTGAAATATGAAATACTAAAAATAAAATCATGCACCATTCCTGAAAGGGACCCGAGTACATTTGGAAGCATTTCCTCATATCCATGGCTAAAAGGCTTCCATTTCCATAGTACATTCTAACATATTGAAACCATCTCTCTACATGATTATAAATGAAATTTCTTTTATCAATAAGGAAAACAAAATAGAAATACAATAATGAGCAATTTTTGACCCCAAAGATATATTTAAATTCTTAAAGTAACCTTCTGCCCTCACCTAGAGGGAATATCCATCCTGATGAGCTCACAGATGTATCTGAATAAGTGTCATTCTATCTCATGTAAAAAGTATATAGCTATGTCCCCTGCCTCAGCTAGTTTTTGCTAGTCTTTGCATTCATACAGTAGGAAGCAGAGAAAGGATGGAGGCAATGTGCCATCACCTTCTCCAGCTCCTCAGTGGTATCCCTTCTTGGCTGCACCACCCAGGGGTCCATGTGACCTCTGGTATACTACTTTTCTTCTCCAGAGATCAGTTTCCTCATTCATTTCTAAATGGTTTTAAGCATTTGGTTCTAGATCCTACTTCTAACGTTTTCCAGCCATATGGCCTTTTGTGTATCACTTAACCAATGCCTCAACAAATGGAAACATTAACTCCTTCAAGATGTCATTGTAACCTTGAAAAACAAATGAATAGCCCTTATGCTGGATGAGGAACACGAAACCTTGCAGGGATACAACAACTGTAAACAGTCATTTTGGTTAAATGAGAGTTTTCATCTAACTAAGGAAGGTTTTTGCTTCTTTGTGTAGTTGGTGTGTGTATGTGAAGTGTTCAGAGCATCACACCCCAACGGAGGATGGGCCCCTCAGATTTGGGCAAATAAATCAGAGCCATAGAAAATCCAAAGTCATCGGGCAAGGTCCTTTGCTTCCCATTTAGTTGGCAAGAGCGATGTCAGTTCTGTTACGTGGAAACTGCTTATTCCTGTCTAGAGAAAGCAGCATGCAGATTAAATGGAGTGTGGCCCACCAATGTCTGCTGCCTTGGTGTGTTAGCAAACTCCTTCTGTCTTATTCCCTGAGTTTGCCTTAACTGAGATTTCTTTCACGACAACCTGGCTGCCTTTGGAAAGACTCCTCACCAGGCTACTTGAGGGACCTTTACTATTTCCAAAGAGCATAGACTGAGCCCTAAAATGATGACACTCTAAAGCAGAAGCAGAACTCACCAATGGACTGAATTCATATTTACATAGCACCAGGTGGACCCCATAGGGACCTTACCAAAAGAAAGGGGACCAGAATTATGAAGGACAACAAGTGTGGATGGGTTGAAGCCTGTACCATGAGAGGGAGTATCTATATGGAAGTGATCAAAGAGCCAATCAAATACCCACATTTAACATTTACAGACACTTTCCTCATAATTCCCCTGTGAGACAGCTAGACAGCAGGAACCTATGTGACTGTGGACAATCAAGAGACAGACAGACAGTATTTATTAAGTATTTACTGCACTTCAGGCATCATAATAAGGGCTGGGGATACACTTACAAACAAGCAATGTCCATCCCTTTCCTCATGGCACTTATGTTCTCATGGGATGAGACAAGACAATATAGGGATAGTCAGGTGGAGGAGAGGCTGCTGCTGAGTACCTAAAGAAGCCCAGAGCAGCAGGAGTGGAATGGGGAGGGAAACAAGCATGGCTGGGCATCCTCATGAAATGGTGATCAAGCCAAAGGATCAGGCCATTGTTGGGTGGGGTTGGGGAAGCCGAGGCCTGCCATTCTCTCCACATAGCTTCATCAGGTTGCAGAGCATACAGCTGGAAAGAGACCACTTAGTCCTATCTCTTCATTTGACAGATGAGGAAAATGAAACCTAGAGGAAGAGGAATGACTTACCTAGGGTCACACAAGAAGCAAACCTAGGCATTGAACAGCTGACCCTCTGAGCCCAAGGCCACCACCTCAGAGTAAGACTTCGTATTTATATCTCCAGCTCACAGCCTAGTGTCAGGAACAATGTAGACAAGTAATAAGTGTTTGTTGATTAACTGTTGGAGTTGGCATTCTTTCTATTTTATCGGGATGCCATTCTAACCTGATATAGCACTGACATATCCCTGAGGGACCAGTCTTCCTTCCATTCTCTTGGATCTCGATGCTTCCCAGGCACCTTGGTACCAATCTAACTTGGCGTTTGTGTTGGGTTTACTATTCTAGAAACTTGGACCTAGTCTCCTCAGTCCTAGGTGGGAAATCACGCTTTTCCATCTTTTGGGAGTTGCCCAATCACTTCACATACTACAGTGTCAGGTAAGGTAGCACCAAGGGTGAGTTACTAAGGATTTTTAAGGATCTCTGAAAAAAGCACGCAAGACACACTTTTAAGTTCAACTTGTGTTAGCAAAGTTTTCCCCATTGGTCTCTTAAGTCTAGACCAGGGATGGGGAACTTGCTATCTCGAGGCCACATGTAGCCCTTTACGTCCCCAAGTGTGACCCATTGACTGAAGCCAACTTTCACAGAGCAAATCCCCTTAGTAAAAGGATTTGTTCTGTGAAGTTTGGATTCTAGGCTCTAGACAATCAAGAAAACAGTAACTCAAGCCTCAATTTATTTATTAGCATTTGCTGATTTCCTAGGATTAAATACTCACAATGAAAACTTAACAGTCACTTTTGATGAACCAGTAGGAGATGGCTTCATCACACATAACCCTGAGTAGAAGCTCAGTGAATTGAGGTCGGGTCACTAGAGAATCTTGAATGGGATGGGTAGAAGCTGAAATGAGGTGAGGAAAGGCTCCTGAGCTATACGATATAAGCCCATGCACATATCCAATTGTTGACTGAGAGATGAATGGCTAGCCTTTTAACAATAAGTAGTTTCTAATTATGGGGGTATTAGGCCATTCACATTATGGGGTAACTAACAGCCAAAGAGCAATCAGTCTAGGATACTCTCTTTGTCACTGCTCTGAATTCACTGAATGTTCTTCAAAGGCTCTGCCATATTGTGACATAAGGTTGCAAAGAGATGAGATGTCCTCAACTCCAGCCCTCCAATTCTATAGTAGAGGAAACTGCCCAGAGTTATGCAGTTAATGGGATTTGAGCCCAGTTCACTGTAGAGTACTAACAAGGTTTAAGACTGAAGACAGGTCCCACTTGTCCTGAAGTTTCCTTTTATGAGCACTGAAAGTTTCACATCTCATTTGCTACCTTGGTAGTAGTATCTTCCAAGGATTCATTCTCTGAGAAATAAAAATGCTTCCTTAGTGAAACTTGGTGATGCTTTGGGACAATTGATAAAACATTTGAGGAGGACCAAGGCATTAGAATCAGCTAAGTTTCTTGAGTATTTAAGAGATGTGCTGGTCGACCAACTGAAGGTCAAGGGAGCATTGGTTAAGAGACAAGGATGTACCAAGAAGTTTCAAATAAATGTGGCTGGATAGATTTGTCTGTCACATTGCAAGTTTGGTGACCAGGAGACTGATGGCATCAACTTGACCATATTGACAACTTCTTCTCAAAAGCAAGAGCTGTTAAGTAGTCCTAGTTCCCTTCCCCAAATCACCCACATCTGCAATAAAGTAATAATTTGCCTTCACCCTGGAAGTAGGACTTTTCTTTTTCACCAAACCTTAGAAAGTTCCCACTTTCTCAAAGGCAGCTGGCAGTACAATGCAGGAGTGCTAAGTGTTTAACATCCTGTCACTTATATAACTGATTAAGTCATCCTTTTTGGTTCCAGAGCTTCATATTTAGGGGTTGAAAAGCTAGATTGATGAGTGTTCTCAGAAAGAAATATTTTTTGAGGAGTAAGTGAATCTGATGGCACATTACTTCACAGTTTAGTGAAATTCAGCAAATCTAATTCTATTATCCTGTCAAAGTTTCACAAAAAAGAGACCTGAAAGCATATTTTAAGCAAACCTTTAAAGTTTCCAGCAGCCGCACATGCATCTGCAAAATTCAAAAACATCTGGTGCCGACAGACCTTTGTTTTTCCATAGATTAGGAGAGTAAATGATATTGCCAATGATTAATTAAGTTTAAGTAAAGTTCTCCTTTAGTAATGTAGTGCCTCTTTTTCCTTTTGAAGGAGTGCCAGGGCAGTGGAACTCTAGCAACTGATATTTTCATTTCAAAAGCTTTTCAAAATGTGGGCAGGCTCCCTCAATGAAGCCACTTCCTTTTCGAGGCATAGGACTTGAATGCAGATTGCATAAAGCATTTAAAGCCAAAATATCCTCATTTTGTGTCACAATCAAGTCCCAGATAAGATCTGATAAATACACTTTTTCCTGAAACAGCAAGAATAGTTTTAAGGTATGCTGGGCAATTCATTAGCAGTCTATGAAATTTAAACAAGCTGTCCCCAAAGTTAAGTAAAAGGAGGCTGCTAATTCTTTGGACTTGAGGAATGGTTTCAAAATGCACATAGTGAAGATGGCCACCATGGTCTGGATTAGGCAACTCCTGATGTAGTAATCCCCTGGAGCAATACAGGTGGTGAGCTGTACATTAATGGTATGAGAGAGTTGCTTAGTAACACTGAGCAGTTAAGTGACTTTTCCAAGGTCACACGGAGAGTATATGTGTCCAAAGCAGAACTTGAGTCTAACTCTTTATGGTTCTGAGGATAGCTCTCTATTCATATGCTACACATGCCCATACTTCTCAATAAATGTTTGCTGAATTTAGTTAAATTTTTGAAACAAAGAACTTTTGGGAGGAGTTTGACAGGGTCCGCAGGCACAGATGGCCCCTCCATCTATGATGCCTCATTGCTCAGTTTGCATCTAGACATGTGTGTGTGTGGGCATTTGTTCCCAATGGAAAACTTCACTTGCTTCATTTTAATAGAAGTTACAATTTTCACCTCCCCAGGTATCAAATTCCTTTCATTTGACAGTCATTTCTTGAAAAAATCTTGCTTGAAATTCACCAAGTAAGTGACAAGACTGTCTCCAATGAGTTTAAGCATAGACTATGTAGATTTAAGCTTCTGTGCTCTGTGGGGTAGTATGGCATGATAACCAATTAATCAAGAAGGATTTATTAACTTCTCACTATAGGCCAGGCAGTATGGTAGGTGCTGGAGTACAAAGATGGAGATGCTTCCAAGGACACCATGTTCTATCAGACCAAGAGCCCTGATGAGGGAAAACACTGTGCTGGATCCAATTAGCCTGGCATGGTGAATTTCTCTATGGCAATGGTGGGGATGCAGGTAGCTAGTGGCATTTTGGGGTGCCAAAAGGGTTATTTATTCTAGTGTACTAGAGAGAAAATCTCTGAGATTGCTGACTGTGGACCCCAAGAGAAATAGGGACATAAATGACACCAGAAAGGAAAACCCCATTAGAAATGGTCCCAATCCTGAAGGGCATGAAATGCAGTAGGAATGGGGAGTGGGCAAAGGGAAAGACAAGTAGTTTGGGATGAAACAAAAGTACATTGGAGCTTGTAGGCTGAAGCACTTATTAGATCATTTGCTTCCAAAAACAAGACACTGAAGATCAGGGAATGGAAATCCATCAAAGTTCTGTAAGATCTCCAGTGAGCAACCAACTTAATCTGACAAACATTGGTTAAGTGTTTGCTACATATAACTTATTGAATTGGAGACAAGAAATGCAAAGGTGAAATGCAACATAGGCTTTTCCTTAAAACTCTTACTACCAATAATAATGACTGATATTTGTGTGTGTGTGTGTGTGTGTGTGTAAAATCTCATCCACACTTTACAACCAGCCTGTGAGGTAGGTACTGTGGACGTTGCTTATCAATTAATAAGCATTTATGAAGTACCTACTAAGTGCTAAGCATTGTGCTCAGCACTGGATATACAAAAAGAGTCAGGAAACAGCACCTGCCTTCAAGGAAGGCACAGTATAATGACCTTTTACAAATGAGGAAACTGAGGCACAGAGTAACTAAAGTGACTACCATTTGGTTACTCAGAGGGTTTAGTGTGGAAGGAACGAGTTCTATTTGTCCCATGCTGAGTCTGAAACGCCAACAAGCCATCTAACCTGAGATGGCTGAAAGTGCAGGAGAATGACAAGAGGGGCTCTATAAAGAAGCGAAGCACGAGCCTAGAGGTGGTTATTGAATCCATAGCTACTGCTCAGATTGTCAAGGAAGGCAGTTACAGGAAAAAGAGAAGAGGGCCCTGGATGGAGCCTTGGGAGACACACCTGGTTGGAGTCATGGCCTGTATGAAAAGCCAGCAAGGGAGACTGGGAAGGGGTGGATGGAGAAGTAGATTATGGGTTCGAAGAGAAGGCCCATCAGTTCTTATCTGAATGATCTTTGGTGTGTCTTCCTCTATGGACCTCAGTTTCCTCATCAAAAAAATGGGAAGGTTGGACCAGATAATCACTAGGGTCTCTTTTGGCTGTAAACCTGTTTGCTCCATCTTAACCTTACAGTGATTCAGCTTCTCAGTCCAGTGGCTCCGGTCCTTCTTTCTTGGCCAGTTACACATTAGTTACTTTCAGTCACATCCATCCTAGTGACAAACATGTTTATTGATTACTTGATTTGGCACATTCTACACTCTAACCAAACTAGCCTATATGACATTTCATATGCACACCATGCCATCTCTCACCTCCATACATTTGACCACACTGTGCCTGATGCTTGGAATATTTTTCCCCCTGACATCCACCTCTTGGAGCCCCTCTGTCCCTTCATAGCCCATCCCAAGGGCTATTTCCTAGATCTTTTCTGATTCCACATCTTGTCAGTCCCTCTCTGAGTATTTCCAATTTATTTCTCATCTATTTCACATTTATTTATCTCTATACACAGTCTCCATTTAGAGACATTGTTTTCTTGAGGTGTAAGGATCATTTGTTTCTGTCTTTGTATCTACAGTACGTAACACATAGCAGGCACTTACACAGTTGTTTGAAAAGGAGATCTTGAAGGTCACAGTAAGTGAGAGGCAGCCTGGCACTAAGAAGCCCTGGGTTCAAATCCTGCCTTAGATACTTATTAGCTAGTCACTTAGCAAGTAAGGCAAGTCAGCCTCTTCATGCCTCAGTTTCCTCATCTATAGTAGGAGAAAAATTGACTTGATGGCTACTGAGGTCTCTTCCAATTCTACATCTGTGATCTGACCTCTTCATTTTGCAGACAAGGAAACTAAAATAGAAGTTAGATAACTTCCCTAAGGTCACACACATGATCATAAGCAAAGGCAGGATTTGAACCATTGTCCTCTGACTTGGGGCCAACATTTTTTTTCCCTCTATTACACAGTTTTGTCATTGCTTTTGCTGCTGTAGTTCTAAGCCGAGAGCCTCAATTTGGAAGAGGAAAAATCCAGGTGAGATCTATGGGGCATAGAAAGTATAGCTTGGGGATCACTCTGCAGAGATAAATGATTGGAAGGAGCTAGGAAGCCCCCGATCCTTCCCCCTTTTCTATGGGAGATCCAGTCTAAGGTTCAGTGGCTGGTGTGCCCTTTATATGCCCAAGGTTTCATCACGGATAGAACCTGTCAGACAAAGGGCCCAGGGCCATGATGGACAGAGGCCAGGTCGAGACAACAGACAGTCAGCCCTGGAGACCAGGGCTTAAAGACCCTCTTTGCTCTTAGCTGACATTTTCTAAGAGTTGAATCCGGCAGAAGCGTCTGTACTGAATGCAGATAAATAAAAGAAGCATGTTCCTATGGGAACCTTTGGTGGCTCAGATTACCAAGGCCCCTGGGACACTTTCTTTCATCATGCTAGTTCAAGCTGAATGCTAGCCCAAGAGCATCACAGGCAGAGCGGGACTTGGGGGACTGGGGGACTGGGAAACCAGAAATGGCAGAGGAAGTGGCTCATGAGTAATTCTCCAGATACTTCACCCATGATTTGCCCCCAGAGGATGGAATCCATTGTTAAGATAGTAGAAAGAAGAAAGGTTGTGTTTATTTTTTGAAAACCAGCCACAGTCATGGTCATTTGATTAACCCCTGAACTGTGTTTTATAAGTTGCTCTCATTTAGAAAGAAAGCCCTAACGTAATGCTAGAGTAATGCTAGCCATTCTATTAGAATATTTCATATCGTTTCCAAGAGTATAGGCAAATCCCTGTATGGAAACCTCCCTCCCTCATGCAGATCAGCAACTAATCTATGTTTTAGAGTCATTGAGAGATGCCCAAACCAAGACTACTTGTAAGAGGAAACACTCGAACCCAAGTCTTCCTGATTCAAAGACCAATTGGCCATCCATAAACATCTCTGCCTCTCATACTAGAATGGTAATCCACTTGACATTTTGCTGAGACTTCTAATCTGTTGTGTTTATCTCAGTGGAAGGATTTCTTGTGTTGTGAACTCAGGACTGAAAGGGATAGTGGTAAACATAGTGACAGCTAGCATCTGAATAGCACTTTGAGATTTGTGTATGTATGTTCATATATGCAAATATACATAGATACATGTGCATGTATCTATGTATGTGTGAATGTTATATAGACATGTACACACATGGAAGTCGTCCACGGTTCTTGAAGAGGAGCTAAATGACATCACTCTGTTGAAGTAAGGTACATTGTATCTGACTGTAGCTGATGAGATCAATATGAGCTCAGAAGGCTCTACCACAAGTCAGTCACAACTAGATCATGTCAACATTTGGAGTGGAGATGACTCTAAAATTGTGCATCTTGTGGTTTTGTTTGGTTTTTTTGAGCTCCTGCCGTTCTATTTCTCTCATAGAACACATGCTTTCTCTGATGTGGGGCGTGTCATGCTGAGTGGTCCTGTGCCAGTGTCTCTCCTGTCACACAACAGACATGTGACAGAGAGAGACTTTGAAAATGTCCTTGTATCACTTCTTCAGACCTCCATGTGAACACTTGTGTGAGTTTTCCATTAAATAATCTTTTAGGCCAATGTATATTTGATATCCAAACAATGTAGCCAGCCCATCAGAGTTGGGCTCTCTACAGTAGAGTTTGAATGCTTGGCCATTTAGTTCGAGAAAGGACCTCAGTGTCAGGTACCTTATCCTGGTGATCTTCAGAATCTTCCTAAGACAATTCTGTCTCCTGGCATGGCACTGGTAGACTGTTCAGGTTTCGCAGGGATACAACAATGAAGTCAGCATAAAGGCAGAAAGATCTGTAAACCTTCAGTTTGATAGTCTGTCTAATACCTCATCTTTCCTTTGGAGTCTCCCAAACATAGAGCTAGCTCTGGCAAATGTGTGCATCAACCTCATCATCTGTGTGTACATCCCTGAAAGGTACACTGCCCAAGTAAGTGAACTTATCCACAGCATTCAATATTTCTCCATTTGTTGTAACTGACAGTATAATGCTGACTGGTGGAGAACCATTTTCTTGGTGTTAATTCTTAGGCCAAAATTAGTGCAAGCAGGAGAGAATTGATCCATATTTTGTTGCATCTTAGCATCAGTGGCTACATTCTGTGCAAAATCATCTGTGAACAAAGTGTCCCGAACCTACTCGGTCCATTTAGTCTTGGCTTGTGGCTTTTTCAAGTTACATAATTTACCCTTCATTGTGATCACTCATCCTGATGCAGTTTTCATCCCTGTTGAAGGCTTCTGACAACACTGATGAAAACATCGTGCTAAAAAGCATGGGAGCAACCATACATTCGTTGGTGACCGTAAAAGTGTGAGAGCATCTTCTGTTGTCCAGAACCTGAGCAAATATGCCATCATGTAACTGGCATACAATATTGATCAACTTTTCTGGGCAACCATATTTTGCCATAATTTTCCACAAGTCCTCATGACCGACAGCATCAAAAGCCTTGGTCAGATAGATGAACATTGTGTTCAAACTTCTGTTCTGTTCTTGGCATTTCTCCTGGAGTTGTCAGTACTTATCAATCATTCCTTGACCCTTTCTGAAGCACACTGGCTCTCAGGTGACTGTCTTCCAGGGGAAGGATCAGACTTTTAAGGAAGACTGGCAAGATTCTTGCCAACAGTGACTAAGAGGAAGATACCACTCCCCACCATACACACACACCATGATTGACACAGGACAATATTTCCTTTGCCTTTATAGAGATGGACAATGGAGGTATCCTTGAACTCCTGGGAAAACAGCTCCTCCTGTCATATAACCCAGAAAATTCCACTCAGTATTTGTATGAGCAATGGCCTTCTTGTCTTGTAAATCTTAGCTGGTATAGAATCAGCACCAGGCACTTTGCCACGCAAAAGGGACCTAATAATGGCATTCAAAACCTCTTCTTTAGTTGAAAATTTGGCCCATAGATGCATTAACTTCACTTTGAGGTGGATGGTACAGTGGCATCAGCATTGATTAATGATGATCTGTTGAGAACACTCTGGATGTGTTCAGCCCACCTCTTCAGGATCATGTCCACACTAATTAATGTGGCTCCCTCAGCACTGAGGAGTTGAGAGGCAACAAAAATCTTTGACCCATAAATAACCTTCAGGACATCTTAAAAGCTCTTTGGATTGTTACTGTCAGCATAAAACAGCATTTCATCTGCCTTCTTACTGAGCCAGGAATTCTGCATCTCTCTAAGCTTCACTGTACTTTACTTTTGCTTGAGTTAAATGCTGCCTCCTTAGAGACAGATGAACTATCCTGCTGATAGAACTCTGGAGTTCTCGTTTTTTGTTTAGCAGCTTCTGAATTTCTCCATCATTTTCATAAAACCATTCTTGATGTTTGTGAGTGTTTTGGTCCAGATGAGTAATTGAAGAGCTCTGTGTGTATGTATGTATGTATACAAATACAGTGCAGTGTATATATACACATTCACTCACGCACATATAAGAGTCTGGTCCTCCCAACAACCCTGGGATATAGAGAGTGCTAATATTATTCCCAAAACAGATGAAGAAGCTAGGGCAGACAGAGGTTAAGTGACTTGTGAAGCATTACACTACTCATATGTGTCTGAGGAAGGATTTGAACCCAAGGCTTCCTAATTCCAAGTCAAGGGCTGTACACACTGTAGCACCCCCTCAGTGCCATGAATGTATGCAAATACTCAAATGGATCTGGGATTTCATCCATGTGACTGTGCTTTGCAATAATACAGTTCACAACCCATCCATACCTGTTCATCCTGTGCCTCTCCTGTCCATGTTCTTCCAGAAATTTAGCTTCAACATCAAGCCCTACTTGGCTTGTCTATAACTTCTACCTATCACTTCTAATTCAGTCCTCTAGAGATGGGTCTAGTCCCTTTTCTTTTCATTAGTCTTTCAAATAGATAAAGACATTGTACCTTTTAGGACTTGGAGGGGAGGAACCATCTTAAGTGATCAGCTCTCAATATTTTTTGACCTATAATTTCATTAGAAGGATGTTACAGTGAGGAAACTACAACATAAATGGGGAGGTCCTATTCTGAAATGTTTAAAAGACATACTCAAGATCACACAGCCAGTATATGTCAGAGGTAGGACCTGAATCTGTGTCTACCTGACTTGCAGACCACGCTCACTAGTCACTGAGGCACACTATCTTGCAATAGTATCTTCAGATTATATAACATGAAAAGGACCTTAGTGATCTATTCTGCAGCCTTTCCCTCCACCCCTTTGTTTTCATAAGAGAAAATGTGACCCAGAAAATGTACCCATGCTTTATTTATACCACATGAAGATTGGGTTGCTCAGCAAGTACTTCTGAGACTCATCATTTTCTTACAACACCTGAAATTTGCAAAACATTTTTCATCACTACAATACTGTAGGTAAGGTGCTATTATTACCCCCCCCCAGTTTTACAAAGAAATTGAGTCTCAAAGGAAGCCAAGTAACTTTCACAGCTTCATTCAACTGTTAAGTATCCCAAAGGTGTTTCAAACCTTGTTCCTGTCTTCAAGTAGAACATGATTTCCATCATGGCACATGGTAATAGTGATGGCTTGTCTATATTTATAAAGAGAGGTGGTGAAGAATGGAAAGGCTGCATCTCAGCGTCATGGCACCATCTTGGTATTCCGTGTCAGATTGCAGAACAAAAAAAGGAGCCTTTGGAAGAGCACATAGGAGAAGGAGTCCTAAAGGTTCGGTATTTTTTTATTTAAAACAAAAAGATTGCTTGTAATTTTGTAACCTCCCAGGAATATTTCAAATGGTTCACAAAGATCAATGCACTCCATGTTCAAAGACTTTGGGTGTTTTAAAATCTTCCCATTTGGACCAGCTTGTCATAAGAATAAAAAAACTGTGATTTCTTGGCAGTCTATGAGCTCATGTACATGAGCACAGAGAACTCAAGTCAACATGAATTAGACAGTGAAATGGTGCCTTGGAGAACAGCTATGGAAACATTTCTGTTTTACATATGATAAAACTGAAGGCTGGAGACTGAGTGAGTTGGCCACAGTTATTCAGGGAATGCATGGCAGAGTTAATACTAGAAACAAGCCTTCTCCTCAGTCCTGGCTTCTTATCTGGACCTCATTTTGCCTCATCCTCCAGCTATGAGCTATGCGTTATTATTTCTCTCTTACTTTTGGCATGCATTTATATTACTTTGTGTATGCATGTATGTATACATACATACTTATACATAAACACATAAGTGCTGTTTATATCTTATACTTATTTGTTATATGTAAATTTATTATATTTTATATTTTATGTATGTAAATAAAATATCTTTTATTTTCCTTATATCAGTCAAAACAAACACTTCCTAAGCATGTATAATGTGTCAGGCATTATGCTAGGTCTTGAAGATACAAATTAATGTATGCAAGTAGATATTATCTCCAATTTATTCTGTCTACATCTTGTTTGTACTTAGTTGTTTAACTGTATTTGCAGTAAACCCAAATCAGTAAGCATTTATTATGCAACCACTATGTGCTAGGCTGGTGTGTGTTGGAAATATGAAGAAAAAAGCATACATATGCACACACACATGTACACACACACACCAGTCCCTGAGGTCAGAGGAACTCACCTTCTATTGGGAGATGAAATATGTAATCAGACAGCCCCAGCATCTAGAACCTAAGAAGTCCTAATCCAATGTTTGCTCAACTGAATCAACCTTTGAATCCTCTATAATCCCATAGAAAAAGAGTAGGATGCTATTCTAGAAGCTCAAGTCTGTGGTCACTCTTGGGGCACATCAATAAAGTGGTGCACTGATTCAACACCAACCCTCCCACCACTATTCTCAATCAACATTCTTTCGTTCTTTAACCATTACCTCAGACTATTTATTCCATGCGTGCATTTCTTTTCAGCAACCCCTTCCAAAACTGCACCTAAGAAAACACCACACTAAATCCATGTTTCTCTAAACCAAATAACCCCAAAGGTTACACACACCATAGATTTATCGACACAGGAAAGAAAGCAATTATGCCATTACATTTTCATGTTCATAATTATTTCTTGTGGTTGGACAAATGAGCAGAACAGTATTTGAGATTATCCTCATATTGTTCCGAAAACTGTGTGGAGGACAGGATGTGACTGCATCCACAGTCTCCATTACGCATTCTGAGCTGTAGCAAATAATGTGCGTGGTCCTCCCCCAAGGGGAGCGTCCCGTTGCCCCTCTCCATGCCTCTGTAGGGGAACTTTGACTCAGCCTTCCCCATTACAACATAAGCTTCTTGGGTGGTAGGGAGTGTTTTTGTTGGTGCTTGTAACCCCAGTTCCTAGCACAATTCTTGGCTCACAATAAGCACTAAATAAATATATGTTGCCTTGCTTGGTGACCTATTGACTAATAACATATGTGTATGTTGTTTTGTCCCCAGTACCACAGGCTAACTCTCCTTCCTGGAAAACACTCAATTCTGGACACTTGGAATTCTGGGATTCCTATAAAACTCAGCTCCACTTCACTTTCTAGATAAAGCCTCAGTTGTTAGTCCCCACCCCCACCCCAAGAAATTACTTGAAATCACATTTTTAATTCATTTTTGTGTGATATTTTATTTCTTTCCCATGACCCCCATTAAAAAATATGGGTCAAAAATAAACATACTCAATCATATATTTACCTTATCTATAATTTATCTATATATTAATATTCATTTTTCCACTGTCTTACCTGAATTGTAAGCTTTTGGGGGACCAGAGTATTTTTCATTTTCATCTTTATGTGCCCAGCACCTTACACAACACTCAGCACACAGTAGGCATTTCAAAAAAATTTTGGAAGTCAACTTTCATTCCTACTTCTGGTGTTCTGGATTTTTCTGCCATGTGTCTCTTTCTATTTCATCCTGGAACTTTTCTCAGTACCTGGGCCCTTCTCAGCGTGGAATATGCATCCTCTCCCCCAGACTTCTCACCCTGGAGCATCCTCCCAGACTTCCTGTAGACTCTGCTTCTGCCTTCCCAGTCTTCCTCCTCATGCCCATGTGGCTACCTCTGCTTCCTTCTCCCTTCTCTCCAGCTGTTCTGTTCCTTTTGGTGTATTGCCTTCTCCCATTAGAATATGTGGTTTTGGAGGTCAGGGACTATCTTTCTTTTTTACTTTTTTTAAATCTCTAGTACTTAGTGCAGTTTCTGGCACATAATGTTTATTTAGTAAATACTTGGTGCCCCCTTTACCTTGTTGACTGATCAGTTGATTGATTATATGTGCACATGTTGCTTTCCCCCAATAGATTAATAATAGATCTTTAAGGACAGGGACTGTTTTGTATATCTCTGTATCCCCAGGACTTAAGACAGTAACTAGAATATAACAAACACATAATGAATGATTGAGCAGTAATTTCATGAATGAATAAATAATGTGGAGAGATAGTCCAAGTCGATGCTGCTACAATTCAGGAACAAGTGGATGAGATCCTGGATTAGGATAAGGTTTGAAAAAAGGCAGGAAAGAGCAAAGAAAAAAGAGTGCCTTAGAGAAATCATTAAGATTTCCTTGCTAACTAGTTAGATTGAACTGTGGGTAATGGGGAGCAAGTAAAATTAGTCCAAAACCATACACCAATGGTGAATCCGGAGTAAAGGAAACAAGCTGAATTCACTGATAGATAGTTATGAGGAAGTGTGAAGGGAGTTCACTTCGAGAAAGGAGATACGCTTGGGATTTCCTCATATTCCTCCACAAAAATTATCCAGAAGTGCCTCCTCATAGTGTGGAGTGGTCAAGGAGGGGATCTCGGAGATTATGCCCAGTGAACACAAGCTCCTGCATGTTCTACCAGATTTGATGAGCCTTAGATCCGAAATGTTCTCCCTCCTCAGCGCAGCCTCCTACCTTCCCAACTTCCTTCAAGAATCAGCTGAGATCCTGCCTTCTGGAGGGAATTGCCCTAGATGCTATATCTCTCCTCTTTGGGGCTATGTTTGTGTAATATATTTATCTATTTATATATGTATTGTTTTCCACATTGGAATGTAAGTTCCTTGAGGTCAGGGGCTGTTTTTCTTCCTTTGTTGTATAGCTAAGCACAGTGCTGAGCAGTAGAATTTAATCAGTCATCTAATAAATGTTCGTTCTTTGATTAATTGGTTGGAATATAGGCCTGGCTGTGGGTTGTAGGCATGTTGTCTGAGTACCAGCTTAACTAAGTCATCCATCAGCCTGTTGGCTCCAGCATGATGAAGGTTTCAGCCACAACAATTCTCAAAGACATTTTACTCCTCATAGGAGGGTTGGAATTGCACTGATGGAGAAGATCTCATCTGTAAAATCACTTATTCTTAAAATACTTTATACTGATAAGTTTCAAGTGTCCATTTCTTATGATCTTACCTGGAGACATGGAAGGGGCCTTAGTGGGCATCAAGTACAACTATCTTATTTTAGAGACACACAAACTGAGGCCCCGAGCGAGGTGAAGCAACTAGCCCAAAGTCACACAACACAGCAAGAAGGGAGGACTATGTAGCTATGGGAAAGATGAGAAATTCAAGCTAGAGATGCAGATTGGGACATCATCTGTATACAAGCAATCCTAACTTGGTGCCTTGGAAGAAGTATATAACTTGGAGTCAGGGGACGTGGGTTCAGGTCCTGGTCCTGCTCGTATAACTTAAGGGACTTGGGTGGGAGAAGTTCCTCCTAGATGAGATAACCCCTAAAGGCCTTCCAAGGTGAAATCCTAGGAAGCACAACTAGAAGCCAAGAGAAAAAGAATGAGCTGGCCAGGGAGAGGTAGCAAGGACTTTGCCAATTTAAAGAGAGTTCCTTTCATCCAGGACATATAGCAAGAATCTCCTGCAGAGGCTAATACAACTGACTCTAAGTTATCTAAGATTTCTTTTTGAAGAGTTGTAATTTCCCCTCAGAGCTGGTGATGAAGTCTTACCTGACTGATATTCAAACAGAAAGGCCCCTAGTATAGTTTGAGGCAGTGGAAAGAGTGATAAGTTGAGGTAGATTGACCTGGGTTCAAATCTCAATTTTTTCCCCTTACTCCCTGTGTAACCTTAGGTAAATCACTTGACCTTCAAGAATTCCAGTCTCCTATTCTGCAAATGAGGAACATGGACAAGTTGAGTCACCTTGGAGTCCTAAGGAAGCTTTCAGTTCTAAATGGATTATGAGGGTCTCCTTCCATGCTAATCCTACGATTATATGGTCCATGCTCTTTCTGTTTGCCTTTGAAAGACAAGCGATGGGTTTGATTTTCCTACAGCCCACATTTTTCAGTAACCTCTAGCTCCATGATACTCTCTGACTATTGCTCTTTCACTATGGTGAGAGCTATAAATTCATTTTCATTTAGGATGTTATGGGGCAGCAATGGTGACAGAGACAAAGTATTCTTCTGTAAGCAGCCAGAATGAAATCATGAATAAATAAACATGATAAACATCCTGGATAAATTAAGAAATGTTTATTCACAGAGGAATTCAGATCAGAGTGTGAACAGGACCATTGAAAAGGTGAGGCAGACGGATCTCCACCTATAATAGGATGCATGATGCTCCTGTTTATATCAGAGAAAAGATGGGCTGCCCAGAAAAACCCTTGAAGATTTCAAAATGTATTTATTCTATACAATAAGTCCATTTGAAATGTGCCTGTTTATTTCTAGCTGAATGCCAGAACATCAGACCAGACACTTTGAGTAGCTTTTCCTAGGTCTGTTATCAATTCCCCTTTTAGAACAAAATAATAGAGAGACCCTTTCCTAGATACCTCATTAGACTTCTTACAACTCTTTCTCCATCATTAATTGTTCATTGGTACCCATAAACAGCCATTCTGGGCAGCTCTCTTCCTATCTGTGCTGTTTCTTTGGAGTGAAAGGAATGATTCCCAATTTCGATCTAATCTTCCTGAGTTGAGATGTAACATTTCACAGGCTATCCAGCCTCATCATAAACATTTGGTGTTTATAAAATGAAATGGAACACAGTTTTATTTTAATGCCCAACCTTTACTTGGGGAGAAGAATGCAGAAATGTATTTTCTTCCTTTAGTTTGAATGAAGGCAGATTCTGGTTGCAGAATGCCATGTACTTTGTCCAACATTGTTGATGGGTGAGTTGGTTTCACTTAACTGTTGTACTGGGTTTTTCTCTTTGTGACAAGGGAAGGTTCTCTTGACATAAAAGATGACTGAAGAAGATGTTGTTGTCAGCTTCAAAGGGCATCAGCACAAGTTTAAAAAATAATACCAATAGAAACAGAAACAAATAAGTAAATGAATGCGTATTTGTGTTCTAAATAGCAGTATTACCAGAGTCTGAGATCAAAAAATGCACTTCACTATAAGACATTTGTGTGTGATGATGCTGGGCATCAGTGAAGTCCTACTGCCAATTAAGAAAAGAAAATGGCCCCAACTGAAAACCAATGGATGAGCCTTCTCCATGCCCAGATAGCTTTCATACATTTTTAGTTGCATGAAAACTAATTGGGCCAATTTGCATGGATGAGAAATTTTGCTGGAAGACTTTAATCACAGAGTAACATAATGGTTTTCTGCTCCACAGAATCAGAGACATGATATTACCTTTAGGAAGATGAATTCATATAGAGGATCCAGAAAGCACTTGGGTCTGAAGTTAGGGAAGCTTGCATTATAAAGAGTCAGTTAGAAAGCTCTCTTTGAGGTTGATATTTGAATGCTTTAGGAAGGAATTGGGAAGGCAGGGGAGTTAAGGTGCCAGCCCTGGCAAGGGAAGGCTTCTATTTCTTAAAGAATGAAGCAAGAACAAGGCAGTGAATACTGGGAATTCTTCTGTTTCTATAGTTAAGGTAGAGATGTGACAGCAGCTCCAGTGGTGCTGAGCTTAGAGTGGTTAAGATCTGAATTCAAAGCCTCCCTCCCTCCCATCTTGGGCAGATGATGGGGACTCCTGGAGCCTCACTGTTTCTCTAGGATCCATGGACTAGAGGTTCAAGGGGAACTTCCACCTGGAGTTCTCTAGTACTTTGTGCTGATAATATTACCGATCACCCCTAAATTCCAGTACACTTTTCAATCTGTAATAATATTTGGATCCCACCTTTCTCACACACCTGTTGGAGCAAAAATGCATCCAAAATCTTGGAGTATTCTATGTGACTGGCCTTGTCTGTTGTTGTTCGTAGGGAGGCAAAGGGGCAAAATTTGTAGGGAGGCAATGGGGCAAATTTCCTTGAAATAAGGAAGCCTTGGGCTTAAGTCCTGCCTCTGACACATACCAGATGGATGACCAAGTTATTAAACCTCTCAGTGCCCCCATAAAACTCTAAAAGATGTTACCCAGGAATGAGCATCTATATTGGTGGAGATGGTCTCCATGCCAGGAGTTCCTCATCCTGGTGAATTCACAGGTTCTGATTGAAACAGTAGAAGTAGTTGTTATGATGATGGTGGTGGCAGTGGTACTAGTACTAGTATTAAGTGGTAGTGGCAGTGGTAGACTGATTTCAGAGCACTAACTTAGCATCTCCTGAAATTGTCACAACCTGTTATGAAACGAGGAGGAGAATTTCCTGGGCCCCAAGACCTTACTTTGATACCACCATTCCCCTTGACCCATGACTTAGCCTGTGGACTAGAGTAGCCATTATTCTTCTGCAAATGGATCCAATTGTCTGACTCCAGTGACACCATTCACAGGGCAGTGGGACTAAACCTGGCTTTGGTTATGCTTGGCATCCTTTATGAGCTTGAAAAAGAATAAAATTTTATGAAACATGAGGTCAAGGAAGGAGCAGAAAGTTTTTCCTTGTGTGTTTTTCCTGCTCACTTTAGTGAGCCATGGAACTCTTAATTTACAGCCTAACATGAAGAATATTCTCTTTCAACTGCTATTTAAATGAAGATGAGCTAGGCAGAAGTTCTTTACGCCTCCACAAATTACCATGATGAGTAGCCCTGTGTATTTATGGATGCAGAGAGGGAGATAGAGAAGCATAAAGAGAAAGGAAAACCGAGACAGACTGACTGACAACTGACATACTGACAAATACTGACTGTCAGGCAATTGGTAGATGGATCTACTGACAGACAGATAGACAGACATCCTGACAAACTGACATCTGACAGACTGACTAGTGACCGGCAGGGAGGCACACAGAGAGAGTAAGGGAGATGAACCCAGAGAACCCCAGATAATCTGCTCTGTCTAAGAATGTGAAAGTCGATTATCACCTCCTCAAGGTAAGCATGAGCAAAGAGGAGGGAGCTTGGTGTGCTATGGAGGGAAGACACTGCTCATAGACTTAGAGGGCCTGAGTTCAAATCCTACCTGTCACTGACATTTGCTGTCTGTGCTCCTCAAGCAGATGACCGTCCCTAGCTGACAGTTAGGTGGACTGAGGACTGAGGAGCCTTCCCACTCTAGGGATCCATAAATAGTATCCACTTGGTCTGAGTTAAGGCCGAGAGCATCAACAATTTCCTGCCTACCTGAAACCATCCTTGACCTAGCCAAAGGAAACGAGACATTCACTGAGGGTCTACCCAAGTCAAGGTACAGTGCTGAACCCCAGGATGGAGCACAGTGTTGGTCTTCAAGGAGCTGACAAATCTCATACAAGAGCTGTGTATTCTACATGGTAGAGAGGGATAAGGGCAAAGGAGAGATCCAAACAGATACAAAGTCCTCTAGTAAAATCTGAGGAGGGAAGGGAAGGATCCCTTCATGGAGGAACTTGCAGCACCTGTGTTAGGCTTGGAAGGAAGGCAAGGACTTCACTAGGCAGAGATCGAGAGGGAATGTGTTCCAGGAACAGGGCAAGGGGCAGGCAGAAAGGATACTCAAGAACTTAGGGCACAATAGGGCAATACTCTGTGGTCCACTTTGACTGAAGGAGACAACATGGGATCTGACCATGAAAGAAGGCTTAAAAGGGAGTTTGGAGCCAGAAATGTGAATGTCTAACTGTTAGGCCAAAGTGATCCAGGGGCATTAATCCAGGAAAGAGTTTAATGATGTAGGAAAAGTGGGACCTTGGAGCAGAGAGACAGGCTCATGCTTAGCCTGGTGAGTGAGGAAGTTTCCTGTGGCCACTCTGAGAGAGCAGACTGGAGATGGGAGGTAGGGCGAATAGTAAGGAAGTGAGCGCAGGCATGAGTTCAGGCTAGAGGGATCTAGGTCACCTAGGTGACCATGGCATCTGGGACTGACCGGGGGAAGTGATCCAACTTCAACAGAATAGAAGAGGGGAAGAGAAGGAAAGAGGAGAGAGATATAGACAGAGAGAGACAGAGAGAGAGAAAGAACCAGATGGAGAGAGACAGAGACAGAGACAGAGAGAGACAGAGAGAGAGAGACAGACAGGCAGACAGAGAGAGACAGAGAGAATGAGAATATTAAGAGCCTGGAGAAGGAGCACTCCATCTGAAGTCTTGAGGTGGGGTCACACCTGGATTTGTGACAGTGCAAACCTTGGTGTCCTAACTACAGTGGAAGGCAGTTGAACTGAGCGGGCACAGTGAAAAGGGTAGAGGATTTGGAGTCAGATGGCATGTGTTAGAATCCTTTTGATGCTACCTGTAAGCACTGGACAAGTCTCTTCACTTGGACTCAGTTTTTTCATCTGTAAAATGTGGTTGTTGGATCTGATGGTCTATAGGGTCCATGACCTCATCGTGCCTGTGGGTGGGAAGCCAACTGAGGATGGTCCCAAAGGAGGGGACCTCTTTATTTTCTCAAGGACCTTCTTCTAGGAGTTTCATTGATTTTTTTTCATTATTATTGTATATTTTCCCTGTGCTATTGAATTTACAGTGTGACTATGATGTAAGATTTTATTTGGTTTTGAATGGATCTTCTTATTTTTCAGTATTTGATCAGAGCAGGCAGAGGGTTCAGGGAAGGGGGTGGCTACATTTGGAGACAGAGGACCTAGGTTAGATTCCTGCTCTTCTACTTGCTCATCTGATGTCCTTGACCAAATATGCCTCTCAGAGCCTCAGTTTCCTCATTTGTAATATAAAGGAGGTGGGTGATGATCTGATTCTTCTCCCACCAATCAAGCTAAATCTGGGATCTTAGAGCAATCTATGGGCCTCTCAGGACTTCATTTTCTTCATTTACAACATAAAGGAGGATGAGAAATCTGGAGATGTAGATACAAAACTCCTGGGATTAGAATGTCATTGGGAAATGTTTAACAAAATAGAGAGAAATAGGACATAGATAATGTTCATTTGTGATTTCCTAAGTCAACCTGCTGCCCGGAGATCTGCTTCTTTTGGAGTTTGCCCCCTGGACTAGGTGACCATGAGTCTGCATCCTCCAGGGCTCATTCAGTCTTCCCCATAGAGGAAGGGGACAAGCTTTTATTAAGTGCCTTCGATGTGCCAGTCACTGGCCTGAGTGCTTCGCCAATCTTAGCTCATTTGATTTTCACAACAGCCTAGGAGGTAACTGCTGGTATTATCCTCACTTTAAAGTTGAGGAAACTGAGGTAGGTGAAGGTGAAGTGAGTTGCCCAGAGTCATGCAGCTAGTAAGTATCTGAGGCTGGATTTGAACTCAAGTCTATAAGCATATCTCCACATGTACAGAGACATTATTGACAATCAATTTTGTAAATGACCCTCGAAGTTGGTACAGTTCAGGGGAACAGCTCCTTGGACAGAACAAAACTGCCAGGGTTGAGCATCAGGACACCTTTCATCTTTTGCTCAAACTCTCCATGTGTACCCACTTCTCAGAGTCTCCCTGCTCCCACATCTCAGGTTTGTAAAAAGTCATAGATGGCGGCAACACCTACCCCCTCCCAGCCTCATGGGGTTGTTCTACTAAGCAATGAGGGGAGAGAATCTCTCAGCCACCTTAAACACTGAAAACATGCTGACAGATAAAGTGAGACCGTGTTATCCTCCATCGAGCACACAGGCTAATTCCTCCTGTGTATTTCAAAGGAAAAAAATCCACTTCCAAAAGAGTTGATGACTCCTGGAGCAACTCTAGGGACAAGCCAATAGAAGGACAGCTCTCTATGTACAAACACAATCATGCTACTGTTCCTTTGTGTACCCAGGGCCTAGAACAGTGTCCATCTCATTGATAAATGCTTGTTGGCTATTTCTGAAGTTTGCTTAGTTTGCTGAATCTCCTGTCTAGGCCTCAGTTTTACTTCTATACAATGAAAGCGGTTTGATTAGATGACCTCCAAAGTTTGGACCACTCTAGCTCTCCCCATCCCCTCCCCCGCAAAAGCAAACAATGCCAAGCTGGGGACTTTCCTTACCTGCCATCAGTTCCCAGTGGGCCTCATTGGAATCCAGACACCAGCTGCATCATTGGGAGTCACAGTTCTCATCTGGCCCCAGCTTCAGAGAACCTGGAGGTCCTAGAGGGCCTCTGGATGCTTGGACAGCAGCTATCCACCACTGGCAAGCCTAGAAAGAGGGGAACATGAACAGAAGGGGCAGGCAGTGCTGTCTGTCTGCTTCTCTGTCCTTGTCCTGAGGTTCATGGGCTGTGGGCACCATACACCCACCCCACTTGTTCACTTTGCTCTTCCTTTGCACAATTTCCCTGGGGGAGAAGGCTAAACCCACTGGCAAGGCAAGGCCCAAAGTCAGCAATGACACAAGACAGCTTGGTGGCGGGCCTTTATTTCTCGAAAGAATTAACTGCAGGAAACCAGATAGTCACCCTGGTGATTAAATATTTATTCTAGAAGACAGTCACATTGTTCATGAGAATCGCCACTCAAAGAGTTTATTTTTTTAAGGAGATAAAGTGCCGAGGTCGCCCGTGCAGACTGGCTAAATTGAGTTTGATCCCCCACTGAATGACAATCTAATCCCTCCAGGTGTGCAATACCACCTAGTTCTTGGGCATCATTTGTCATTCACTGTCCACCAAGCAGCCTTAATAGCCTGCTTCCAAACCATCGTTTTTATTGATTTTTATTCATTGTTTTCCTCTGGGGACAGAGGTAGCCTAGCATCAGGGAAAGAGGGCCGCATTTGGAATCAGAGAGCACTAGGATTCAGTTCTAGCCTGTGACATCAGCTGTGGGACCACCCTCTTAATGCCCCAAGGCAGGTGCCTAAGACTAGGAGTCTGGAGAAGGGGCTATTGCCATGGAGGGAGTTCTCAGAGAGCTCCTTATGCCAATGGAGGCACAGGATTGTCCAAAGAAAAAGGTGGCTCCCTCAAGGATCATGGAACAGGAAGCAGGTCTGTGATCCCCTACAGAAAACAAAGCATTTTCTTTGGAGTTTTTTTTCAAAGTAACTTTCAGGGGCACACCCACAAAATGAGCTAAACATGGTCCTGAAAATGCAAACTAATGTTCGGTGGAACTTCTTTTCTGAATTTTTCAGCCCTGGACAGATCCTAGCTCAAGGGTCATCTCTGGAAGAAATGAGGAGGAACTTTAAGCTCCCTCTAATTGATAAAAATGGTAAGTCATATACCATCTTCAAAAGCAAAAACTGCCCTTTAGGGTTTATAGCCACATAGTAAACAGTGAATTTTTAAAATTTTAAATTTAAAAACCACTGACAAAAAGCATTGAAATACCCCCATAATGTGATTACATATTAGATACCACACCCCATCATTTGTAGATTGTTAAAAACATTCATATTAAATTTACCAAGATAATAACCCTAATGTGAACCATAACTAGGGTAGGGCAACTGGAACTTTTTTGTCATGAGTGGAGACTATACTACCTTTTCTTGGATGGTCACTGGGCACCAATATTTAAAATAATGATTTTTTAAATTTATTACATTTTTATTTTCATAGCAATTATATGACAGCATAGAAATCCCTGAGCCAATTTAGCAAGATTAATTAATTAAAACATGGAACTACAGATGATACTTTTCCCCAATCCCCATCCATCTTCACCTTCCCCTACCTACGGAAAGCAGGTGTCCAGGGATCTCCCACCACAGACAACAGTGGATCAGGGCATAGGATCATAGATCTAGGGGTGCTATTATCCTCAAAAGTTTTTTATCCAAAAAGACTTCCATATTTTATTTTTAATCCCACAAATAAACAACAAGCTCTTCCAATAATGAAAATTATTCCAGTTCTGAGTTCTACTTTTAAAGGACCAAGCATTTTGGATATCAGTTCTTTTTTGGTGAGATTCCTAATGGTCAGACACCAAGGCAAAACTGCACCAGAGAAATCTTGTACTTTGACAGCCTCAAAAGAAGGGTATAGCATATTTCACTTTCCTTGTAAGCTTGTGTTGTGTGAAAAACCTCAACCCTTCATTTCATAGATAGAGAAACTGAGTCAAAGAGAGCTGAAGTGGGTTAAAAGAATTTGCATAAGTAATAAGTCAAATAGCCAAGATTCCCACTCTAGACCTTTTTCTCAAAAACCACAGCTCTTTTGGCTACCTTCTGATGATGTATAAATTTCTGTCATTCTACCTAAAAGAAATATGGTGGCAGTCTTTCCAGGTTCACCAGTGTTGAGGTTTCTTCCCCACTCCCTTCAGTCACTATTCCAGAGTTTCCCCAGCCACTCAAATGAATTTTTCTTAAGATTCCTGCTACTGATCACTTTGTACCTAGATTTTCATCTGATACAGGTACAGAATTTTACATTTGGAACAACGCACAGTAGACATTCATCCAGCCCATCCATACATAAATAAGAATTCTGCCTGTCCAACAAATGATCTTACAGTCTTTGCTCAATGACTTCAGTGAGGAAAACCTGCTCTATGAATTGGTGTTGATTTAGCAAAAGAAAAGAAAACTTTGCAATGGTTTTAGGAAAACCTTTCTCTAGCCCGTTACACTGCAATGGGGCTCTTGGCTACAATTTTCTGTGTCAGGCCCTTCCCCACACCCAATGACCCTGATTCTTCCTAAGAAGGAAGGGTAAGAGGAGGAGTATACGGCATGGAGAAAACAGTAGGAAGCCCAATTCAAGGCCCACCTTCTATAAAAATTTGCCCTGATCCCCTCTGATGCTGGTACCCACCATCTCCAACCACTTTTGTCTTTATTTGTGTCATATTTATTCTGAATATTCTGGAATATGTCTTTGATGTCTTACCAGCTAGATTGCATGCTACTCACCCATCAGGATCACTCTTGCTGTTTGCATACCTTTCTTCTAGTATAGTAATTGGCATATACTAGATTCTCAGTAAAATATTCATTGATTGATTAAAGATATATCTATACACATATCAACATGATTTGGAGTGGTTCATCAGCCCAGAACTACATTAGAGACAGGTAAACACAACCATCAACCATGAACAAGGCAGCAGGCATGTGGAAGGCAATTGGGAAGGGGGGAGTTGGCACAGACAACAATGATTTTTCCCCATGTCCACAGAAACAAGTTTTCCACTTGTGCAAAAGAATGCCACAACATGTTATTGGAAGCCATGTGGGCAGAAGGATGAGAGTCTCCTAAGACAGTCAGAGCAACCCATTCTTCCCCCTAAGTCAAGGAATTCATGTTCCCAAGAAGGCTAAACTGTATGCACTCCCCTGTGTAAGCCTTCTTTGGACTATATGGGGAACTGGAAAATGGGTTATCTAAACAGATTCTGTTTCTTAAGGCAGGTACATTTTCAGGGATTTAAGAAACATTAAATGAGGTTAACACATCTGCTTGGTGGAATAAGAAATCTGCCCCAAAGGCCCTAAACTGAAGCCTTCAGCTTTTAGGACGATATAAGTGATTTGGATGACCTCACCAATATGCTCAGTCTACAGACTCAGCATTACTTGAGGCGTTAGAAAGCTATTTAGAAAAATACTCTGAGGAGTTGGATGGATGAGGGTACAATACCTGAAAACACTACAGAAAGGGGCTTTTATGACTTTGACTTTCAGCTCTTGCCTGGCAAGTGGCAAGCACCATTTAACAGCAGCTTTACCACCTAATTGTGTTGTCCGGTAACAGATTTTGGGGGGAAGGGGGGTGGAGACGGGAATTGTGGTCATGAATCAAATCATCTCGTTATTATATATAACTGTAATTTCAGTTTCTCATACTTTTATATATGTGACTATACAGTTATAAAATATGGAGTATCTTTTGAAATGTCCACCCTGACCAGAAGTATTGCATTTCAAAGGGGAATTTCAAAATGGAGTGAATAGTTCATTGAAATCTATGTTTCTTAAAGAAGCATCACTTGTGGCCAGATTTCATAGGATGGTGAAGTGAGATCGAAATGCACTAGTTCTGTTACCATAGGGACATTTGACTCGAGGGCATCTGTGGCCATGATAAGAGGAAAAGGGATTCTTATGAAAATCATCATTGGCACCAACTGATCATTTTAAAGTTTACAGCATGTTTTATACAATACTCTCAGATATGTTGGGAAGTTTTGAAAAGGAAATATGTTTCTCTGGAATAGAAACTCTCAGAGCTGGTCAAGCAAAATCAGAAATCTTAGCATCCCAGGGTTGGAAGGATGTTGGTCTCCAACCATATATTTGCTGCTACACCTGAACACTGAGTGATATCCTCTTGACAATATCCCCAACAAAAAGTTCCCCAGGCTCCATCTGCATTCTCAAAGTACTTATTTAGCATTCATTAGGCTTATTGACATAGACTTGGAAGGGACTCTACTTCTTCAGTTTAGAGAAACTGAGACCTGGAGAGAACAAGTCTCTTGTCTAACGTCATAAGCTATTCTGTGGAAGAACAGAATGAAACTCCAAAGCCAGCATATTTTCTACTGCAAAGGAGTGGAAGAAAGGAGGAATAAATCATTAAGTGCCTCCTATGTGCTAGGTACTGTACTAAATGCTGGACAAAATATTATCTCATTTGAAATTAATACAGTATTCTTCCCATTAAGGTAAGCCCTGTAGTCACCCTGTGCCTTCTCGCCATGAGCTAACATGGGGTAGAGGAGGCTCTGGCCAGGTGCCAGGCTTCCAGGGATGGAAACTCTGGGATAATAATGCCAATGGTAATGATAATAAAATAGTAACATTAGTAGCAGCAATAATAGCTATAGTGTTTCAAGTCCCAAAGTACTTTACAAATAGGATCTTTCTTTATCCTCACAACAACCCAAGGAGGTAGGTGCTATTATTACCCCCATTTTATGGATGAGGGAACTGATGCTGAGAGGTGAAGTGTATTGTCCAGGACCACACCACTAATAGGTATCAGAGACAGGGTTTGAACTCAGGTAGTCCTGACCCGGGTCTAAGCAGCACTCGAGGAACCCCTGCAGAGGCTCCCTCAAGGTGTCTCATTTCTTCTGCTGATGAACTTCCAAGGTCTTTACCTTTGGCCTTCTTCCAGATCTGACCCCGGCGAATCTTTCCTTCCAAAGTTAAACGTCAAGAGAGTGAAGGTAGAGGGGGAAGAATGTTGGATTTGGGATAGAGGGACCTGGGTTTGCACCTCAGTTCTGACACAGACTACCCAGGGGGACCTAGGACAAATCTTAGCTTTTCTGAACTTCAGTTTCCTCTTCTCTCCAATGAAGAGGATGAAGCCAATGAAGTCCAAATGGGCTTCCAGGTGCAAAGTGGGGCAGCGGAGACTCCATCCCCAGACCCTTTTTATCTGGGTGAGTCTGGACAAGTCACTTAACATCCTTCAGACTCGGTTCCCTCATCTGTAAATTACTGTACAAACTTTAAACCCTTACCTAAAATTATTGGTAAAATTGTCATGCCCTGATCCCGGATGGAACCCGCTGCACCACCAACCCCCGGGTCGGACGTCCCTCACCCTCTTTTACAGCCCATTGGCTCCAGGACTCCTGCGGTTGGACCTTTTGGCGCTGCTCTGGCTTCCGTGCCCACCCTGAGCTTGGCCCCTGGCACAGAAAGAAGGCCCTCCTCTTCTGTTCTGGACATGAGCTCAGTCCCTCTGTTTTCCGCCAGAATCCCATGGGACAACGAACAGACCTGTGGGGATTCCACAGTTCTAGGCAGGAAAGAACCGAGAGCTCAAAGCAGTGGGGATGCAGCTGAGCAGAGGGGGAGGTAAAGGGGAGGAGGGAAGAGAGGGGGATGGGGAGGGGGGAAGGGGGAGACCTGCCTCTGGGGGCGCAATTTCACTTTTTTTCATTTTTCTAACGTGCCCGCATTTGTTTTTACCAAGCCAGAACAAATATGATACTATTTATTACAGTGAGCATTCATCTAGTGCTTTGAGGTTTGCAGAGCACTTTATAAATTGTGTCTCATTTTACAAACGAGGAAAGACTGTAGTTAAGTGACTTGCTTTGGGTCATAAAGCCTTTAATGTATGAGGCTGAACTTGAACTCGAGTCTTCCTGACTCCAGGCCCAGCATTATAGCCAGAGTCATGGATTTTGATATTTGGGGATACGTTCTTCATTCCACATTATCCCCTAACAACACACACACACACACACACACGCACACGCACGTCCACACACACTCACATATATAAACCCTCACATACACACACACGCACGTCCACACGCAGACACTCACATATATAAACCCTCACATACACACACACACACACACACACACACACACACATCACCCAGACTGACTAGGTCTGTCATTTAACTCACACCTCAGAGGAAAGTGAAGGAGGCGGAGAAGAGCCCAGAGGACAGAGGCGTCCACATGAGCTGCCTCTGTTGTCATGATCTGCCTCAGTGATTTTGACAGGGTTTTCTCTTGATGAAAGTTAAGTCTTCTCACCCAACTGCACACTACGATGTGTCTTGAGAATTTAGGGGGCTGGGTTGGACTTGGAAAGTTGGCAGTCCTGGACAAGGGCAGCCAAGCAGCAATGACTATTGACCAACGAGGTGAAGGGTGTTGGTTGGCATTCACGTCTCAGCTTGGGAAACACCATTTCTAATAAACAATTGTTCTTCTGCCCAGGGTGAGCTGGGCTCTCAGCATCCTGAGAAATGAGTTCTTTTTCTTTTCTTTTTTTTTTGGTCAGGGAGAAATCTGCTTGGATGGTCAGAGTGTGCTGTATCAGAGATCTGTCCAAATGAGGAGTGGGGGTCCGTCCCTCCACGGGGCTCTTAAGAGAGATTCAGTAACCATTTGCAGGGGATATAGTAGAGACAAGCAGGATTTGGAGTCGATGGACCCTGATGTTCAGAATAAATCTGAGCTCTGGACCTTCCAGAGGGGTAACGATGCTCCAAGTAGAAAATAAAAAGCAGCCTGGTTTAGGGATTGAAGTCTTTGGTGTGAAGTTAGGAAGATTTGTGTTCAAATTCTGCCTCTGATGACTTCAGATGAACTAACTGTGGAAAGCACACTGAAGCTCTTCATCACCCCAGGCAACTCCAAATTATAGGATGTGGAGAAAAAACATTCTACCCTAGCTGTGTGACCTTGAGCAAAACCAAAAACCTCTCTGAATTTCAATTTTCTCCTCTATAATATTACTTACAATACCTACTGGGAAGCCGGCTATTTGGAGTCTCCAATGAGAATGGTAAGGGCAGCATCCATCAGCTCTGATCACTAATGATCTTATCTCCTTGAAAGCCTGGTTTTGATGATTGCTAAGTTTAGAAATTTTGTGAGAGGAAAGAAGGAAAATCATCTCATCCTCTCTCAGTCAGTCAGCAAGGATTTATTGTATGTCAGCGGTGTGCCAGGTACTGTGCTGAGTTCAGGAGATACAAAAACAGGAGCGAGAGGCCCTTCTCCCACGAGGGAACAAAGATGCAGGAGAGCGATGCAGAACCCAGACCCTTCATGCAATCCCATCTCCACCATTTAGTGTCTGGGTAATTGTGGGCCAGTCACTTAAACTCTCTGGGCCCCAGTTTTGGAATCTAATGCGAGCGCGTTTAGGGTTAGGGTTAGAATCTGAGTTCCGGAAATGCACTCCGATGCCATGAAAAGTGAGGGGGCTTGACCAGACAACTTCTCTGCCTGGGAGCTTCAGCCTGGGAGCTATGATTCTGTTATCCCAAATAAATATGTAATGTATACTCGTTAAGTACCAAGGCTCCTTGGGCAGTATTTATGCACATGGCTGAAAGTCAAATTCTCAACATTCCAATTTCCCTTCAAAGCTCACTTCTTAAGTGATAACATTTAAGCTTAATTTTCCTTTCGGTAATGGCGCACCAGCAGCTGTTGACCAAATTCTGCAGACGTGCTGGAAAGAAATTGGCAAGTAAACAACTTACTTATCATGGAAACTACATTCTTGTCATCGTTGGCTCGAGTCTGGGCGGTAAAAGGAAAGTGGGCGATGGAGGTAAACAGAGTCGTGAATTCCAGCTAAACTTGAGTTCTCTTTGCAGGCTACGTGTCAGACCCCATGAGCCCCATGACCTTCCAGACACCCCACCATGGGTGCAGCATGGAGGACAGCAGCTGACCAGTGGGGAGTCTACCTGAGGAGAGACTGACTCTCACCCGACCACCCCAAGCTTCCCAGGGAGCCAGGCTTCCAATTACAGGGGGAGAGTTCATCCCCAGAGATGACATTAAATGGCTTTGCTTATTTACCGAGGCTGTGTCATTTTCAGCCACAAATTGGGTTGTGGATTTATGTTGAAAATATTAAAATGCAAGCTGGAAATGGAGGTTGAAAAATCGTTTTTAATTTTGTAAACTAACACTAAGTTAATCACTACATTCATTATTTCATAGTATTATTTGGAGACAGTGATGCCGTCCAGAGTGGTCACATGTCAGGCTAGCAAGCCTGTTTCTAAGCTGAATTGTGGAGAAACATGGCTTTGAGAATTGTTTTGTTTTCAGAATATTGCATATCTCTCTCTGTCTCTCTCCTCTGTGTGTGCCTCTCTGTCTCTACCTCTTTGTTCCTGTCTATCTCTTTCTCTATCTCTTTCACTCTCTCCCTCTCTCTGTCTCTGTCTGTCTCTCAGCGTGTCTCTCTGTTTTTCTGTCTCTCTCTTTTTTCTCTACCTGTCTCTCTTTGTTTCTATCTCTGTCTATCTCTCCCCACTCCCTGTCCCTGTCTCTGCCTGTCTCTCATATCTGTCTCTGTCTTTCTGTCTCTCTTTTTGTCTCTCTACCTCTCTGTCTCTATCTCTCCTTGTTTGTCTCTCCCTGTCTTTCCCTTTATCTTTCTCTGTCTATCTCTCGCTATCTACCTCTCTTTGTCTGTCTCTATCTCTCTGTCTCTGTCTGTCCATCTCCATCTACTGTTCTCTGTCTGTCTGTCCTCTTTATTTCTGCCTCTGTCTTTTTCTCATTTTTGGGGGAGTTTGGATTAAATATTTTTAGAAACAGAGAACTGATTACACCTATGTGTTCAATGCATTTTAACCACAGGTCTTTTCCAGTTAAGACACTTAAATTGAGAGTGGAGGGGGAAGGGAGTGGGGAAGAGGGAGAGGGAGAGAAAAGATAGGGAGAAAAGATACAAGGAAGGAAAGACAGGTAGATGGAAAAAGAAAAAAGCTGCAACCATCCTCTAGAATATTGCCAACAAAAGGCATCTTACTAATTAAGGGTTTTTTTGTCATCAGTTTAATTCAATACAATAAATTTGTATTAAGTAACTACTACGTGCAGGGCACTGGAATGCCCTGACAAACAACAGTGGAACAGCCTCTGACCTTGATTAGATCTATCCCAGCTTCCTCCCCTCCCTGCCCAGGACAGCACAGCTGAAATCATCCCGTGCGTTCTGCACCCTTATCACAGTGGTCAGTGACATCCATAGACCCTATTCAAAATAGTCTTCTTAAGTATTTAAAATAAAATATGTAGAATTACAAAGAAAACAATTGCAGGGTTTTTAAAAAGCAAAGTTCACCTGGCCCCAGGGTACTTTACCACTACGTGGATGGGGGCCAAGGTTGAGAAAAGCAGTCTCTACGGAAGCCAGTCCAGGTAACGGCAGTGTCCCTGGGGCTTCTCCAAAGGGGGCTGCACTTCCTCCCCCAGCACCGCTACCGCCAGTTGGGACAGCTCTCCCATCTCTAAGAATTGTGTCTCTGGTAGCTCTGACTTCCTTTGCTGAGTTGAGTGACAGTGTGTGGTCAGTCAGGTTCAGATGAGGACTTTCCAACCCTGGTGCCCACACCTAACTTGGTCCTTTCTTAGCCTCTGCATCCCTGCATCCCATGTGTCGTGGATTCACACACCTTACACCCCACGCAGAGATTCCCCACAGCACTTTAGTAGGAAACCAGAAGTAAACAGTTGTCAGAAATGATGGATAGGATGGATAGGACCAGAATTGGAGTCCCGAAGACCTAAATTCAAATCCTGCCTCAGATATTCATTAGCTGAATGACCTTGGGAAATCATTTAACCCCAATTTGGGACTCAGTTTTCTCATCTGTAAAATGGGAATAGCAACACCTGCTTTACGGGGTCATTGTGAGGATTAATGGATATAATGTATGCATAATTGACAGGATTGGTACTGGTATTTATGGCTAGAAAAGTAGAGGAGAAAAGATGATGGGATAAGGGATACCTGTCTCCCCTGGCCCTCCTCCCTTTCCCTTCCCTTTCAGTCACTCTAGGAAATGAGCCACTTTCAAGAATAAGATGGTTTATAGTTTAATTTATTTGGTAATTCAACAGATGAGGAGTTTATGAGTTGAAATGAATACCTAACGAAGTGGGGAGAATCACTGAACAATTTTAACTAAAAGATTTACTGTATGTGTGAGGCATAATGGGTGTCTGATCATGAGTGTGTTAGGGTAAGGCTGGGCCCCTCCCAGCTTTCTAATGAACTGACTGGCACTAAATTCAGAGACTGTGCTGTTTGTTTCTGGGAACAACCATTTGAGCAAGATTTTAAAAAAAACCAAGTCTCTCCACGGCAGATTTCCTGAGCCCCTTTCTTGTTTCATCTCATTAGCTACCTGTTCTCTCCATTCCCCATCCCTTCCTGTGTGGCTGCTTCTCTTCCTCCCTAGTCTTGTCAAGTTTCTGCAAATAATGAGCCTAATGTGTCTTGATTCCTCAGGGTGGAAACCTTTGGAAGGACAGAGCCACCTGTAGCCTCCCTTCCCTCTCATTGGAGCCCCCAGAATAGGGCACCTCCGTCATCCCCAGGTTTCTCTCCTCAGGAAGGATTTTTCCCTCTACTGAAAAATGTCCCACTAATTGCTTCCCTGTCTGCTGATAACAATGAACTTTTAGGACCATGTTTTTGCATGCTTAGCACATTAGCTCTTTTCTCATGTGCTTGCAGTGTGAGGCTTCCTTTGAAGCTACTCGATTAACTATAATTGGAAGCCACATCACCGCAGTACCTGGAGGAAGATATTCCGACTGAGGGAGGTTTCAGGTTAAATCATTTCCAGCGCTCCCATGTTCCTGAGCAAAAGGCTAGAAGTTGTAGGGGAGTCAGCCCCCATGTCACACAGGGTGCCCAAGCCCCTTGTCCTGCTAGGGAAGGGCTGACCAACAGACTGAAAAGTCAGGAAGCAAATTGAGAAGAGTCGAGACTGCTCACCCTTCCCTGGGAAGGGATCTTTAGGGAATGGACAAGAGGCGTTTACACAGGTCTAGCTCCCCTGACTCTGTCTGAACAAAAGTGCCAGATAGAATCAGTCTAGAAAGTATGCTGTACGCCTCGGGATCCTGACTTTCTTCATTTTCCTTCATTGCCATCAAGACAAAGCCTACAGAAGCTGAAGAGAAGGAAGCCCTGGTGGTGGCTCTTGCTCAGGACTGCTCTTAGTCCTTGGACTGGGTATGACCTGGATTCAAATCCTGGCTCAGCCACTTAACAGCCTCTGGCCAAGACACTTAATTTCCATGTCCCTGTGTTCTTACCAAGGGTGTGGACCTCGTGGTCTCTCTGGTTCTGTGGCCCCTAAATGGCTTCTCACTGTATCTTCCCCTGATATCTCCCCACCATGCACATCCTCGAGGGAGATGTCCTGTGGGTGGGGCAGCTGTTCTCCCCAATGGCCACTGCCTGTGTGGACATGCACACCTCCAACGAGACCTCCATTCCTCCTTATATACTCTGCTCAGGAGTAGGGAACCTTGTGGCCCTCTGGGTCCAAACTTCATGGAACAAATCTCCTTCACACAAGGATTTCTTTTGTAAAACTTGGACTTGGTCAAAAGGCCACACCCAAGGACCTAGAAGGCCACAGTTTCCCTATCTATGTTCTACATTTTCCCTTTTGCCATGGCTATATCGCTTCTCTGGAATGGAGTTGCATCCAACTTCTTGGTCTTTGTTCTTCAAAAGCAGAATCATGTGAAATTCCATTTCTGGAATCATGGTGGTCTCTGACTTAGGGACCATCCACAAAGCAGACCACCTCTCATGATGGCATACCCCTCAACAATTTCAGGCTCTTCCATTCCTTTCATAAGATTATAGGATTGACAGCTGGATGAGACTTTAGAGTTTATGTCAACCACTCTTTTTTTTTTTAAAGGTGAGAAAATTAAGGCTCAGAGGATTTTAGTAATCTGTCCAACCTCACCCAGATTTTAGCATTGGAGCAACCCTCAAAGCTCTGCCTCTCGAGGTCATCCATAGACCTCTTAATTTGCTAGGTATGTTATGGAAGGTCTTCTTTGGGGATTATAGAGGAGGATAAAGTCCTTTCGGATCTTGCAATTCTGAAATTCTAGGAATTAGTAAAAATAGCTTTAGAACTCAGGCCTTCAGACTATAAACCCAACCAACTGATCCCAGGAACAGCTGAATACTCATTGAAACTCAAGAGTCTGTTAACTGCTACAGGGTTTGGTGGCCCCTCCCAGTCTGGCTGCAGCCTTTCTTTCCAGGATTGAGCCATTGTTTTCCCCCTTCCAGCCACCTCAGCCCTGTTGGGGTTCCCTGGTCCCACTCTCCTTTTCCATCCTCCAGGATGTTCCATCAATTCATCCTCATTCTTTATCTTCACCTCATCCTTCCTCAAAATTTCCTGTGCATATTTATCTATTTACACCTTACAGCCCCCAGGAGAAGTCAGTTCCTGGAGGATCGGGGCAGGTTCCAAAGCTAGTGCCTTGTGCACAAATGTGTATTGCATTGGATTCAAATTCACATAGAGAAGAGTGATGAGAATGGCTGGAAGGATGGAGACTATGCCTTTGAGGGTCATGTGAAGGAGTCTGGTCTGTAGTCAGAGAAGAGAAGGCTATTCTCAGAGAAGTATTCTCAGTTCATGAATTTAGAGCGGGATTCTAGAGTGCTCTTTTAGAAGGAAGATAACAAACACTTAGTATGGACCAAGGACTGGGCTGAAAACTGAGGAGAGAAGTATAAGCACAAGGCAAAAACAGCCCTGCCCTCAAAGGGCTTCCATTCTAGTGGGAGAGGTCAGTGTACAAAAGGAAGCTAAGAAGAGGGAGGGGAAAGCAGAGGTACCCACACAGGGCAGGGGGAATTCTAGGCATGGTGGAGGGGCAGTGCAAGTTGGCCAGTTGGTGCAATTTGGAGAGTAATTTGTAATGAGCCACAGTCTCCTTGGGCTGAGATCTAAGACAGTGACAGAAAGTGATGAAAGCTTCCCAATCATTATATCCTCTAGAGGAACAGGCAGCCTCACGCTGTCCCCCTCCCTCCAAATCTCCAAGCAGAGATTGGTCAACCATTTATTAGGTATGGTGTTACAGGGATGAGGATCCAACTCTAAGATTCTCTTTTACTGTACTGGGTTGATAGGATGATCAGACAGACATAATAAGCCTACATTGCAGTTGGAACATGCTACATTCATATGATGGGGACTGGGATTGGTTCATTAGCCTGGGGAATCCCAGAGGAGGAAAATCCCTCTAACAATGATGATAGGCTCTCTGCAACTTTTGGTCCCAGAGAATCACCCTCAGTATGGATAAGGGTGATATTAACTAGCATCTCTCCATCATTGTAAGGTTTGTCAAATATTTCACTAGAATTTCACAATGACTCTGGGAAGCAGGTGCCATTCTCCATGCCTTTTATCACCATTCTATGAATGAGGAGACAAACAGTAGGTCACAGGAAATGAATCCCCTAAAGGCAGATTTGAACTCAAGTCTTCCTTATCTAAGTGCTCTATCCACCATACCACCTAGCTGGCCATAAGAGGGTAAAGGATTTCTGGGTCACAGAGCAAGGATGTATCTGAGGCAGCACATAAACCCAAGTCTTCCCAAATTGGAGCCCAAAAAAGCCAGCTCTCCCTCCTCCATGTCATAGATATTATCTCCTGGGTAATTGTGTCCAAAAAAATGAATGTTCAAAATTGTAAAGATAGCTAAGATTGTTTAATACAAAAGGCATGAATTCATGACTAAATGGATTTGTTCTATTGGTGATTTGTTAACCAGGAGGGCACAATCTATCTTTCCTCTTTGGTGCCAAATATTGACACAGAAACATCAACCAGAAAATGGAAAGTTGGATCTCTCTGCCTTCCTTCCTGACAAGGCTCTCACACATACTAGCTGTGTGACCTTGCAAAAGCCAGTTAACCTCTCAGCCTCAGTTTTATCAGCTATATAATGGGGCTAGCCCATTGCCAGTCTCTGTTTCCTCAGCTATAAACTGATGATACTATCCCCAGCAGCCACCATTACAAATGTATTGGGAGGCTTAAATAAGATAAATGTATGAGCAAGTGGATGGATGGTTGGGCAGATGGATTAGCAAACATTTACTTACTTTCTGCTTACCATGTGCTAAAGTTGGGGAACACAATTAGAAAAACAAGAGTCTCTTGTTCTCATAGAACTCACATTCCATTTGAGGGACACAAGATACATAGGAGGGTGCCCTGCTGGGAGGATGCTTGGTGCATGAAGGTTTGGTGCACAAAGATATAACTGGACTTACATGGAGATTATAAGATGCCAAAGGCCCCAGGGACAGTGGGGAGTTCTGAGGTATGAATCTGCATGTTCCAAACTTGCTGTAACCTTCCTCCTGAAAATCCTAGGGGCACAGCATAATGGGAAATGCCCACTGGAAATAAAGATGGCAATGTGCCTTCTTCAGTGTCATTTCTGTGGATAAAATCATACTCTCTTCTGGCACTGAAGCACTCTTGGAGGGCCATGGATGTTGGGTTCCGGAGCTTTCTTGTCTTTATCTTTAGTGTCTGGGCTGCTGAGAAGGCAGGAGGTGCAGTATCTACCAGGGCAGTGTATGAAGCCTTTCTGGGACTCTAAAGCTATGATTACTATTCCAATGCACACATTTCCGGAATGGTTCACCAGCTGTCTCCTCCCAATAAAATAGAGGAAATTTATAATATTCTTTCTGTTAATTATAGAAGAAGAGGGGTGGGGATAATTGCAAGGCTCAGAGAACACCTACATTGTTATTTTCTCATCAGAAAGAACAAGAAATGATTGGCAGAAGCAAGACGCCGACTGATAAGACGGAGGAGAGAAGCAGGTAGGTGAGTAACTGCAATCAAAGGCATCCCCCACCCACGTTCCCTTCGTAGGACCCAACACAGAGAAGGTGGCACTGGCAGCGGAGCCATTACAGTTGGAACGCCACATTCCTTCCCAGTTAAATTTTGTTCACAGTCACACAACCATGTAGACTGAAGAAACCTTTCTGACCAGTCACTGGCCAGTAATTCCAGAGCCCTGGAGACCAGGAGCCATCTGGAATGTGGTCATTTCCCATAGTCCATCCACAAAAGATGCTGTTTGGCCAAGGCAAGGGTGCAGTGAACACCCTATAGGAGACATGATGGAGGAGCAGAGCTCACCTCCCTCCCCAGACACCTCACATTCTGGGAGATTATCTAGAATGAAGAGGGCCAAGGCTGCTCATTTCTCTTCGAACCCTGGATGCAAAGACACTCAGCAAGAGATCCAGTGGCAGGCCACTCATTCATTAATCAGGCTTCCAGAATTCAAACCCCACCCACCCCCTGGCTTCCAGAGCCTGCTGATGAAGGCAAGTGTCCTAAGCACATCCCAACCCACTTTTATTTTTAATTAGTGGAATAAAAATGAGATTAGCTAAAGGAGATTTTTTTGACTGATGGACTCAAAACTGGAAGAATATTCACCACCTGCAAAGTCAGTTGCTGAACTATCTTTGAAAATAAAAATGTCGCAATTCTCCTGTGCCTTGCAGTTTACAAAGTGCCAACCTCATAAAAACCCTGCCACAGCGCTACCATAGGCATTATTATGTTAAACACTCATAGACTATCAGAGTTCCAAGAGATCTAGTGGCCATCTAGACGCCCCACACCCCATGGGACACCCTCTCCAACAGGTCCTCACTTTGACTCGAAGGCCTCCAAGGAAGTCTGCTGCCGAACAGGAAGTCCACTCTCCTGTGGAAGAGGGCTAGGTAGTTGGAAGTTTTCCCCTGTATGGAACCTTCTTTTGCTGCTTTGCAACTATAATCCCAGTGGTTCAGCTCTCTGGGGCCAAACAGACCAAGCTGAATCTTTCTTCCATGGGACAGCCCTTCAGATATAGGAAGACAGTGGTGATGGCCCTCACCACACCAGGCTTCAACAAGCTAAACAGCCCTAGTTCTTTCCAGTCATCTTCTTAGGGAATGAAGCTAGGTCCTTCACCATTGGCTGGGTGGCTAGTACCGCAGGGAACACAGTGCCAGGCCTGAAATCAGCCTGGCCTGAGTTCAAATCTAGCCTCAGACACGAGCTGTGTGACCCTAGGTAAGTTGCTGAAATTCTCTCGCACTCAGTTTCATTTGTACAATGGGAATAGTCACAGCACCTATTTCCTAAGGTGCTTGTGAGGAGCGGATCAGATAATATCTGTAAAAAGTCCAACAAACCCTTTGAATATAGAGTGCCTAGCACAGAGGTGTTTCCTTGTCCTGCCCACCCCCACATTCTAGCTGCCTTCCTTAAGAAGCTCCCCAGCTTCTCAGTCATTACAAAAATGTGTCCCGTGGAGCCAGACACAGGACTCCAGATGCCCTCCACAAGGTCCACGATTCGTGGGACTGTCTCCTCTATGATCTGGGAACATCTGCCTCTCTTAATGAAGCCCAAGGTCACATTTGCTTCTTTTGGCTTCCAAATCACATGACTGGCTTGAAGACCTGAGTTCAAATCTGCCCTCAGACAATTACTAGCTGGGTGACCCATGGCAAGTCACCTTACCACTATTTACTTCCATTTCCTTATCTGTAAAACATGGATAATACTAACCTCTGCCTCCCAAGGTTGTCATGAGGTTGATGTGGGACCATATTTGTAAAGTGATTCATAAACCTGAAATTATAATAAAAATACTGGTTATTATGGTTAGGTACATTCTGGCCTTGTCCACCCCTAGTCCTGACTCTTCTGGACACAAGCAGAGACAGAAGAAAGCAAGCCATAGGGGTAGATAAGGGTAGATTTCCCAAATGGACATGGCCACCAATTTTACCATCATGCACTGCCTTTTTTCCTTCACTGCAGATAGACATCTACTCATTCACCAGTCCATGAGAAGAAGTTCTATATAGAAGCAAACAAGGGACCCAGAATAAAAACATGAGAAAAGGCTATTTATATTTGGAAGGGCCCAAACACAAGCAAAAATGGGACTGATGACAGATCTGTCCTCATGCTGTGCCTCAGGACACACAATCTCTGGAAAACCTTCGATCTCCTGGAATGCAGAGTCAGAGCCTTCTTTGGTAAGTCCAAATGGTCAAGTCTATGCAGAGCAAGCAAAATTTTTCCTCTTATCCAGTAATTAAAATAATTGGCTGGTAGAAGAAAGGACTGCCTCCCTTAATTGGGCTCCACTGAAGAAACATTAGGCCTTGGGGGCAGTACATATTTAATAGAAGTAAAAAGTCATTAATACAAATGGAAATCTGCAAAATGTGAAAGAAGAAGAAAATGGCGTTGGGAAAGTTGCTTGCTAAAGTTCGATGAAAGCCTTCTCTTCCTGGGCCAATCCATTAAGTGGTTAATTGATTTAAAATATTAATAAACCCCAACATTCACCAAGGGGCCCCTCTAGGTCTTTAGAGGATGCTCAGCCATGGCAGCAGCCATGATATTAGAGATCAGAAGGCATCAAGCAGCGGCATCTACACTGAATGAAAGGTCTACATCCAGCAACATAAAAGAGCTCTCTGAAAGGTTGAGATCCCTTTCATTTCAGGCAGTGGGAAGACTGAAGGAAGGAAGGAAGGATTAGTTTAGTGCTGGACACTGGGGACTGTAACACACAGTGGACACAATCCCTGACTTCCATGGGTTTATAGTTTGATAGACAGAGACAATACATGTAGGGCAGGCATGACAAGGGAAGAATAGTTTGCTTTGGAAAAGTTACAGAGCAGTAGATAGATGGCCATCCTGTATATCAAGAAAACCTAAGTTCTAGACCTGCCTCAAACACATATCAACTATGTGCTGGGCAAGTTCCTTAGCCTCATAGTGGGCCTGGTGACTTTAATAAGGTGTCAGTAGCAGGATAATCACTGGTCTCCACTTGGAAGAAGTTGGTTGCTCACCTGCAGTGCCTTGCACCAAAGAGGTAGAAAAGGAAAGGGAGAGAGGGCAAGAAAGGGAAAGGGAAGGGGAGAGAAAAAGGGAGGAGAGGAGGGCAGGGGAAAGGGGAAACGAAGGAAGGAAAGGGAGGGAAAGGGAAAAGGAGAGAAAGGAGAGGGAAGGAAAAGGCAGAGGAGAATCAACCTTAATGTTTGTATTCTAAAGCCGCATCTTTGAAAACTCAGAAAACAAAGTCTTGTCACTAGTACCCATGGCACTCTCAGACATTTCAATATCATAAACTGATGTGATTTTGTCAGTGGAAATGCCATTCAAGAGGTTGCATTACCACCTCTTTTGCTGCTTGCTGCACCCTAAGGACCCCTGGATGCCCCCATCTTAGTCACACCTGAAACTTCCTTTGTGTGTTATCTCTCCCTACTAGAATATAAGCACTTAGAAAGCAGAGAATGTCTTACTTTTCTCTGTGTGTGAATATATATCCATATGTTATATATGTATATATTACACCCACCTAATAATAATTAGCACTTTTAATTTCAAGTTTATAAATCATTTTACAAATATTACATAAATATATGTATATATTCAGAAATGTATATGTACAGAATATGTGTGAATATATATCCTTGTTATATGTGTGTATATATTATGCCCACTTAATAATAATTACTACTCATACTTTCAAGTTTATAAATCATTTTATAAATATTATATATATATTCAGAAATATGTGTACAGAATGCTTGTGTGTATGTCTGTGTACACACAGACACACGCAACAGACACACATACACTCACACCTTCTATCCCTAGGGCGTTGTACACAATAAGCACTTAATAAATGCTTCATTTATTCATGTGTTGCAGATCACTTTTAAAACAAATAGCAGAGGGTTAAAAAATTCTTATTCAGTGAGACTTCTATAAAAAGAGATCTTCTGTGGGACAATTTGGGACATGGTTTCTTTTTAAACTTGTCATCTGCAGAAACTCGGCACAATGGGAATGTTACATTTAGTTCATGACTTCCTTAAAGAGAGCTGTTAGAACATATCACTCACATACTCCATTTAATATATTCTTTCAGCCACAGATGATGTCTCTCAGTGGCAGAAGCATACAGCAAACAAGGATGGTGATTGCCCCAGAGTCTCCTCCTTTGGGCCAGAAAGCGCAGAGTTTGAGTCCTTATCATCCCCATCCACGTCTCCCTCAAGTGTCCCTAGCAAGTTTTGGACCAAGGTAGAAGAAAACACACGGGGTCATGAGAAATGTAGGATGATGTAAGATGGTGCTCACTGGGATGGCTGAGTGATCTCCACTGAGTGGGGGACAGTAGGCATCATTAACTCATCATAATGTGCCAGTTTCTGTACTAACCTCTGGGAAACATATGGCTTCCTATCAAAGACCATATGTGCAAACCTCTCACACTGAGAGGCAGCATTGAGCATGCAATGGTTGTACCAGGATTGTGCCCATCACATTTCTAACTAGACTGTACTTGGAAGGATCTGTCTTATGATGGGAACTGAAACACTAACCCTGAGAAAATGAGTAAAATAGAGTATATTCTCTTGAGATATTCAGTGGAGAAGGAAGAAGGGAAGGAGGGAGAGAGGAAACATTAATTAGTGCCTTCTGTGTGCCAGGCAGTGTGCTACATGTTAGATCTATGAAGACTGGCAATAAATACCTACACACATACATAAGTGTGTCTGTGTCTACATGAGTATGTATGCATATGTATGTGTGGATCTATCTATCTGTATCCATTTTCTTTTCAAGGAGCTCACAGTCTAATAATGATAACGACTAGCATTTCTATAGTAGTTTAAAATTTGCAAAATACTACAACTATTATCTCAATTTAGGATTTGAACTCAGGTCCAGCGCTCTCTCCACTGCCCCACCCCCCAGCCTCCTCTAGGGGGATTGCATGATAACACATGAACAGCAAGGAAAAGAGGGTTCCAGAGGGCTACAAGTTCACACTGTAGGACGATTATGAGGGAATTGGGAGAGTTTAGCTCAGAGAAGACCAGTACTGTGGTGGGAGGTTCATGGTGGTTTCCCTCCATTGGGCTTGCATGTGGAAGGCAGATCACATGTACTGTGCAGCCAGAGAGGAAATGACCATTCGATAACCCCATGTATTATGTACCAGACCCTACACTAAGTGCTGAGGATGCAAACAAAAGGCCCGAGCAATTCCTGCCCTCAAGGAACTTCTATCTAATGGAGGAGACAAAATATGTCAGTGGAAGTCTTCTCTCAAAGTGAAAGGCTTGTATGCATGGTCTTTGCTAGGGAGCCATATGTTTCCTGGAGGTTAATACAAAAATCGGTATACACAGGCCGCGGAAATCTACTGGACCTCTACTCAATGGAGATCACTCAGTCACTCCAGTGAAGAATCCCACATGATTCTGTATTTCTCAAAATCCCATGTGGTTTCTCTCATATTGATCAAAAGAATTGAGTAAAGGACGCTCGAGGGAGAAAGGGATAAGGGAGTGGAGCTGTGCTTGAACCCCATTTGTAGAATTCACTCTGCCCCGGGAAATTCCTATTCAGGTTTGGGTTGAAATAGATGACAGCCAAAGACTCTTCCAACTCTGAGATTCTATTTTTCTATGATTGTTTTTTTTCAAAAAAATTAAAAATGAAGACTTTTAGTTGAGAGAAATAGAAAAATTGTTTCACCTCCCCACCACAGTGCTCACATCCCTCATCCCCTACTGCCTATCATTAAAGGAGAAATGAAAAAAGAAGAGGATAGAGTTAAAAAAATATGGCAAAAGAAAGAAGGGTAAGGCACAACCTTGAAAGCTCTGTTTTAGGATTAGATGAAAGGGCAAAGTCTGACACTTTGTACACTATGTGCCCAAGATATAAAGAACCTAGATTTTATACAGCTGAGAGAAAAGGGCATGGAGGATTCCATGGCTTTCCATTCTCCTGGCCAAGTCAGCCCACTAAGGATAGAATGCTCTGAAGAATGGAAATCAGAACACAGGAATTGGAGTGATTGTTACAAGGAAGAAAAGGGGAGATGCAAAGAGATCAATCCTAATTCACAGAGACCTGGTTGATGAAGACAAAGGTAGACAACAATGCATGGTATAGTGGCTAATATATAGTAGGTGCTTAATAAATGCTTTTGTCTGTTCATTCACTCACTCCATAATGACATCTGTAAAAAGACAACTGTATAAAAGAATTCTTCCATCTTGCTTTGGTGTGTATGCATTGGATGATTTGTGTGATGATATATTCTTTCTCTTTTCCTCACTCTCCCCCTCACATCCCTGCACTCAGGGAGAAGCAGGGTGCTTCCCTTTTAGTCTAATGCCAGGGTGGCTCCTTTTGGCCTCCTTTGTTTCCTGTGTTGCTCTTTTCTGTGATTCCAACTACAGTATAACACAGAGCCTTAGAGATGATCTCTATATGAGGAAACTGAATGAAGAGAAGGCATCTATCTTGACGTGAGTCCCAAAGCAAGTTAGGGGCAGAAGCTGTTCTTGAACTCAGGCCCTCCAGACTCTGAGGCCAAGTGGTAATGCCATCAAACCATCTTCCCTCCATTCCTCCAGCACTACACTTTTTTAGAAGGACCCAACTTTCCAATCAGGCCAATAATTTATGTGCCAAGCCTCCCACTAACATCCTTCTTGTGTCCACTCTGTGGCCCCAGAGTCCAAGACCTTGGAAATCTGAGCAGAGCTCATTGGGCCAAACTGGAGGAGAGGAGCTGTAAACACTTTTAGTTGTGTTCAGAGAAAACTTTGTGTTCTGCATCCCTTTTTATGGCAAGCTTTGATAAAAAAATGAGCAACTGGCATTTCTTTTTTTAAAATAAAGTTTGAATTTAGAAAATATGAAGCACACAAATCTCCTGTGCCTAATTAAAAATGAAACTCAAGAAGGGAATATATCTCCCAGGATTTGAGAACAAAATCTGTAATATGGGCTGCTCATGTAGAAAGTTAGGAATCACAGATGGTTAGTCCCAGTGTAACACTAGTACCAGGGGAATGTGGAAAAGTCTAGAAGAAGGAAGGCCCCTAGCTTGCTGACAAGCCAGAACCCAGGGGAGGCTAGATCACTGTATATGAAGGACTATCAGGGGAAGAGGGATGAGCTTGGCTGTACCTGGCCTCCAAAGACAGAACCAGGAACAGTAGAAAGAAGGTGAGAAAAGAAGAATTGACCCTTCAGAGGAAACTTTTCCATCAATTACAACTATCCCAAAGTGGAATGGGCGGCCTCCAAAATTATGGCTTACCCCCTTCCTGGAGGTTTTCAGATGAAAGTGGATTGACCATTCATTTGGTCTATTAGAATGAGCTAGATAAAGCAGTGGATAGAATAAGAGACTTGGAATTGAAAAGAATTGAGTTCAAATTCTTCCTAAGACCCTTATTGGCTGTGTGGCCCTGAGCAAGTCATTTAACTTGCGTCTGCTTCAGCTTCCTCATGTCTAAAACGGGGATAACAATATCAGCTACCTTCCCTAGGGTTATTTGAGAATCAAAGGAGTTAGTGGGTGTATGTAGATTTTCCAACCTTAAAGCAGTCTATGAATGCACGTTTTTGTTGTGATATTGAAATGGGATTCTTTTTATGGTATAGGCTAGATGGGATCAAGGAGTATTCTGAAAAAGAAGGGATCCAGACACATCACTACATCTACCCCCAAAAGGTCCAAGGCACCCAAAAGATGTTGAGAGCAATGCTTAGTGAGGGAACATTCTTGCTCTCCCTTTAAATTATGACATCTCTCTTTGAAAGGAAGCATGCTATGGTACATATGGTAGATAGATGTGGATGAGGTTCCCCCACCAGTATGTGTTAAATACAGAATCTGAACCCATCTTGCTAGCTCTGAGACCAACTATTTGTTATATCACCTGGCCTCATTGAAGTGAAGCCATTTATGTTTATCCAGATACCTGAGCAGGCTGGTGTTCCATCACACTCCAGTGGGAGCCCTGGACTCAGGAGATGGAGGAGGAGGGAGTTCAGAGCAGATTGTGAACTTTGGAATCTCTGCTGGGTGCACAATCTCTCCAACCCCTTCAGGTTGATTAAAGACCAGCCAATGAAGGGGGAGAGGAGCCTCCCCCCATGAATATATAAATGTAACCTCTTCAGTGGCATTTAAGTCCAGCAGGTACCACCACGATCCTTCCTAAGTGACATTCGTAATTGTGACATCCCAAATCGCTTCTCCTTATACTGAATTTGAAAATATGAAACTAAGCTTGTAAATGCAGGAAGTGATAGAGTTTCTCTGTTAGGGACCCACTGCATCTTTTTTTTATCAAAGTGGGATTAAACATGTAATATTATTATCTCTCTTTAATCTACAGAACTAAGTCCCTATCAAGGCTTGGCACATAAATTATTGGCCTGATTGGAAAGTTGGGTCCTCCTAAAAAAAGTGTAATGCTGGAGGAATGGAAGGAAGATGGTGTGATGGCAATACCACTTGGCGTCAGAGTCTGGAGGGCCTGAGTTCAAGAACAGGTTCTGCCCCTACCTTGCTTTGGGACTCAGGTCAAGATAGATGCCTTTTCTTCATTCAGTTTCCTCTTATAGAGATAATCTCTAAGACTCTGTGTTATACAGTAGTTGGAATCACAGGACCTGGATTCAAATCTTGTCTCCATCACGTAGTACCTGGAAACTCTCTTGCAGATGTTGTCTCACAGAAGGCAGGGGGCTGCCTAAGCTATCTGTGTGGTTCTCACCCATATTCTGCCATCATTCTGCCAGAAACTGTCCACCCAATATTCTGACTCCCTTAATTGTTTTCTCTTGACTTTGTTAGGATACCAGGTAAACAAGTGGGATAGTTGCCTCTCATTCCTGTCAAATAACCAGTCCAGCTCCTTCAATATATATCTTAAACCATATCTTTCACTCTTACAGTTTTTTATGGCTCTTTCTTTCTTTATTGATTAATTACTGTTTACATCCACCATGTGCCTCTCCATTGAATGCAGTTTGCCAAAGATAACCCCGTCTACTCCCCTCCTGCATAATTCATTTCTAGGACTAACTCGTTCATTGTATGATCTCAGGTAACAGACATGGCTGTATGTGTGCACATGCATACACACTTAGTTGACATAGATATATACATACATTAACTATAAAGCTCATCTATTATCATGTATGTCTGTATATGCACGTGGATATCTATAGATACGTACAATGTATGTGTGTTTATATACATACACATATGAGGGAACTCTACCTAGTGATAGATGAGAGCCTCTAACTGAACGTCATGATCCTAACAATAGGCATCTTCATCTGCTTTTCTTGTTTTGTGAATTATTAATTGTTTTGTTAATCATTGGAATGATTTTTGATCTTCTCCAGGAGTCTTGCAATGTTCCAAGATTTGATGCAACCACTCATGTTCCCAAACACACGCACGCAAACACATGCATACATCCACACTTATACATAAATACATATATATATATATATATAAACATGTGCAGATATACATGAATGGACACATACAGCCCCCCCGACACATATAATCATACACACCTATATGCAGACCCAAACACGTCCACATGCACACACATACAAACATATCCACACACTCAGTAAATGGTAGTGGCTCCCACTAGCCTCCAGGACACAGCCTTGAGTCCTTGGGTTCTCTTTTCAGCCTGGCTCCCTCCTGGCCCCCAACATCCTCTTCCACCCCACCACTCTAGCATGCGATTGTACTGGTCCATCTGCATTGCTCAGCAATAATGCTCTGCTGTTCTTCTCCTTACCTCTGCACTGACCTTCCCCTCTACCTAGAATGGTCTCCCTCCTCATCTCTGCCTTCTGCATTTTTACTGATTCCTGTAAAACATGACTTAGAGGCCACTTTCTAGAGGAGGTCTTTCTGGGTTCTCCCATCTGCTAGTAGGCCCTCCCCTCCAAGGTTATCTTCCACCTCCTCATGTGGATGACTCTAGTTATTTCCATGTTATCTTGCCCTACCCCATGTGGATGGGAACACTTAGAAAGCAGACATGTTTTTTGCCTTTGTTTGTATTCTCAGCACTTAGCCCAGTGCCTGGTACACAGTAAGTACTAAATAAAGCTTACTGATTCATGGGCACACAGTGAACACAATAAATGTTTGCTTCTTGCTGCTTGATCAATGGATCTAAAGGGAAGATTCCAGCCTGTTGCGATGTTAATGAGAGCTATGTTAATAAGAGTTAAAGCTCTCCCACCCACCCCCCATTAATAGGCCTCAGGGGAACCCATTGGGGAAGGAACTTAAATAAAGGAAAAATTTGCTGATGTGGAGGTTTGCTTGCTTGAAGGCTCTTGCACCCTTTAGTAATTAAGCACTGAAGCTCAGGGGTTGTGATGGCTTCTGGCTCTCTCTATATTCTGAGGTTTCCATTTCACTTTGGGGGCTTGGAAGAAGGTTCATGAGCTAGATGAGACTCTGTGTAGCTGTTAAGGAGCACTCCCAATCTCCCATCCCCTTGAAAACCCAGATTTTGGTGCTTCTGTTTCTGGTAACTATGTATATATGTAATGATCAGACAGTTGGATCTGTCTGTTGATCTGTGATGTATGTGTTGCTTATGGTCAGACAGTTAGAAGCCCTGTCTGTTGGTCTTTATTTCTCTGCTTGTATTTTCTCAGGTGGTATATGTGATTAAAGAAGATTGTTGACCCCTCAAAAGTTGCTTTCCTTTTAAAAAAGCAGATCTAAGAACTTGTGTTAGCAGGCCATCCTAGAGTTATCAGGGTGCTAGCTGCTACACCAGTCTGCAGCCCCTTAAAGGAAGAAGGGAGGGAAGGTGGGCAGGGATGACAGGTAGAACATAAGAAAAAGAAAATGGTCTATGATCTCTCCTTCTGGCAGATGTTCCATGCTTGGGAGATCATGCACTCAGGCAAGTACTGAGGAGACACCTTAATTAATCCAGGACATCCATGAACCTGTTCTTTCAACATTTTGTTTATTGGTACTTTTAAGAATGAAGAACACTGGAGGAGAGGAGCAGCTGGTGGTGATTCTCATACTTTCACTGACATACTGCCCACATGGCAGACCCAGCCCAAGAATACTAAATTCCAGAGAAAATTCAGGTGTGCCATGAACAATAACATCCCAGCAGACATTGAAGCCATGAGTTCTTTGTCTAAATCATTCTTTCCTTTCCATCCATCATAGAAAAATCACTGTTCAGTGTGGGAAAGAAGCTTACATATTCCATGAAAGCATTGTCATCCCAAAGGAGGAAGATAGAGCATAAGGACAGAAGAACCCTGATTAAGGTTTATTAAGACACGGCATGTCATACTTTGAGGATGAAATCATGTCCTCTGTGATCCCATACTTACATACAGGCTGGGAAAAAAGCCTCTTAGAGCAGGGAAACCTCATCTTCCATGCCAGTATACTACAGTTATTAATTTAGGTCTGGGATAGAAGGTCAGGCAGGGGAGGAAAATACATCAGCCTGCCCAGGATGCCATCCCACTTCTACCAGAGATCTCACCACTTCCTCAAAGGCCCTATTTATTGATGGAGTTCTTAGCACAAATCTTCCCCCCATAGAAGAGGGGAGCAATGGGCCAGACCAGTCCTTGTAGCATCAACACAGATTCCACCAGAGCCTTGATACACCTTGGGCTGGGCTCTCCCAGAGTTATCCTGTTCTCTTCACTAAAGCTAAAGGAGACACTCCTTTGATTCAATGTTGATTTCCCAGGAATGAGGACCCTGAAGATGAAATGCTGTAAGCTGTGAGCTTAGCTAGCTATCTGGGAAAGTAGGGAAGATACAAATGCTCTCACTCTCATAAAGAATTTCAAAATAACCTCTCCCACTTAGAGGGAAGCACTTGGTATTATCAGAAAGAAAGGATCTTTCTAAATTATAATCAAAGACTTTCTATCCATCAAATCCATCTTCTCAGGACAATTCCCAGGGATTACATTAGCTAGGTCAGCACTGGACTTTGTTTGATGAACTGACATGATTCCTTGACATGATTTTCATGGACCAAGAAGCCAAAGCATTAGCAACCCCTAGCCACAAATTTGGCTTAGGTAACCCAAGCAATTAACTGAGATTAAAATGGAAATTAATTTTAAACAAAAAATAAATTCACATAAACTGATAAAACTATACAGTGATTTTGCATAAAACCAAAGGGTAGTATAGGATAAAAGGAATTAATTTTAAAATATGATCTCACTTAGAAACTTGATGGACATCAATTATCAATTTACAGATTGATCCCATTACAGAACGTTTCTTCTAAGCTATTTTCTTGCAAATCCATTTCAGTTCCTCTGGATTAAACAGAAAAGTTTGTCTTGTTGGGCATCAGCAAAAATGATGATCCAGCACAAATCTATAGCTATGTGTGTGTGTGTGTGTGTGTGTGTGTGTGTGTGTGTGTGTGTGTGTAATACTCAGAGGCAGAAAAAAAGTGCTGTAAAGACCTGGGTAGCACAATGATTAGAGACTTGTTCCTCTGCGTCTTGCACTTTCCAGAAGACATGTTTAAAATCATCTGAAAAATAAGAAAAAGACAGGCACCATTACCAGCAGGATAATTCAGCATAGCCAAGCAGAATTTGGCTCTCATCACTGTGAAGGTGTCAGATGAATACAGAGATACATCACAGGTAGGACACATTTTGGAAATTGCTAGTTGTTCCATATTTATTAACAAATACAAATTTTACTGCAATTCTAAGGTGAAGGCACAAGAAATACTTAGCAGAAATAAGTAGGATGAAATTTCATGTCATCCTGTTCAAAAAAGAAAGAGAGAAGTAGAGGTAGAGGAGAGAGACATACAGAGAGAGAGAGAGAGAGAGAGACAGAGAAAATTTTTCTCCCACTTTAGGGAAGAGGGGAAAAGAGTCACTTGTTCCCCCCCTCCCAACATTTATCTTTTTATTATAATTTTGTGTCCCTGGATAAGGGAGGAATAGTGAGCTGTTTACAGTGAGAACCTGGGTTCCTGATTCAAAGTGGGAGATCAAGAGAAAATCTGCAAACAAATACGATACTTAGTGAGGTTATAAAGTACCCTGCTCTATCCCTGCCCCTCAACGACACATGGTCCCACCCAAAGCCATCACTCTGAAGGGATCAAACCTGGAACCCTGGAGCGGGCCATATTTAGTTGAGAAGCAAAGTAGAGGGGAAGTGTTTCTCCCACCAGATGTCAGCAGCTGTGGCTAAACCCTGACTGAGTTCGCTGACCACACCTCTTTCTTGAGCAGTGAACCCTCCCCCCACAAAGTGTTTCTAGAACACTTTGCTTCCCTCCTTTCCTTTCATCACCCTCTCTACCTTGCACTGTGCTTATCTGTGTACATGCCCTAGCCTTTGTCCTCTAGAGAATGGAAGTCAGGACCTGCGGTTTTAATTTTCTCCAGGGCAACAATTATTTCCTTTTGTCTTTGGGTCCCCAGTTCTTAGTACAATTTCTCACCTATATTAGGTATTGAACAAACACGTGTGGGTTAATTGCCTTCCTAGCCCTTCTAATATAAGAGGAGATTCATGCATACTCATTGCCGAATCCACTGAATTGCACTGGGGCTGGACACAGTCCACATGGAGGTCTCTGCCTCAGCACCGCCTGCGTCCCCTTCACTCTGTGCTGCTGTCTGTTCGGGGGACCCTGGCAATGCTCACCTTAAGGCCCTGGGGCTTCAGTTCCTGAGGTATCACATTTCCTTTGGGCTGTGCTGTCTTGCTTGTCTCTGGTTGCAGTTCTCTCGTTGGCCACAGCCATAGTTTCTAAGGCCTGGGGACTCTGGGGCAACCCCTCTCGGGGCTGCACTTCTCCCGTGGGTGCTGGTGATCCTGGTCTGGATTCCTCCTCATCCCCCACCTCCCCAGCCTGGCCTTTCTCCCTCATGCAGTCTCCTCTCACTATGTCTTTCCACTGTTCTCTATCCCATCCTGATGCCTGCACTATGAGTCTTGTTTCTAGAAACCCTTCCTCAGTAGCTGGGTCTGCCTCTGGGGCTGTTTTCCCTGGCCCCTCCTCTACAGCTGGGACAGGTTCACCCCTTGCCTCCTCCTCCAGTGTCCCACTGCCTGCATCTGCTGTTTTCTGTAGTAGGCGCTCCTGTCGGGGCCAAGTTTCCCCCACAGCAACATCTGAGGAAGAGGAGGTTTTATTTTCCTCTGTTTTGCCCTCAGATGCTGCCTCATCTGCCAACACCTCCCCCCTCAATGCTGTGGCTGCCACCCTTCCTGAGTCCCCCATGCCTGCCTCAGCTTGTCCTTCCAAATCGTGTATTTTGTCCTTTGGTGCTTCTTTCACTTGAGATGCCTCTGTCCCTGTCCTTGGTGCTGGGACAAACAGTCCCTGCATCCCTGGGTCTTCTTCAAAAACAACTCCATGGGTCTTCACCAGCATTCCCATTTCTTCTCTCGCTTTAGCCCTCATTTCTCTGATTTCCCCCAGGGTCTCTGCCCTTTCTGTGATCAATGGTCCCTTTGTTGTGATCTCCTCCTCAGGTGTCCTCTCCTTTCTTGCCAATGTGATGTCAGGTGCTCGCTCTCTATTGTTGGCTGACCTCCTAACCTCCTCTGGTAATTTCATCTCGTATGTCCCCACTTGGTTTTCTTCCTTTACCCTGCATGTCACCTCTCTTGTGACTCCATCTCTGGTTTCTCCACCATCTCTTTCCACTTCTTTCTCCATCCCTAGGATTTCTTCTCTCCCTGATAACTCTTTGACTTCAGAAACTGATTCCTCCGGGGACAGTTTTCTCTCATTTTCAGCACTTTCTCTGTGAAACAGCACCCTCTTCACAGGCTCCAGGGGCTGCCCAACTCCTTCGTTGGTGTCACATTCCTTTTCCTCTGTCTCTTCTCCTCCATTTGTAGTTTCTTTCAATTGCTCAAAAACCTCCTTGATTTCAACTACAACTAGGGGCTTCATCACTTCCCTCTGGTACTTGGTTTCCCTCATAGTTTCAGTCAGTGCCTCAGTATCCTCCTTGGTGGCTATTTCTTCTCCCCCAGCTGCCCTAGAATATCCAGCTTCCCCACCAGCATCTTCCAGATCAACTGCCCTCATAGTTCCTTCCTCCTCTGGGGCCACAACTCTCAGGTTTGCTGCCTTTTGCCCACCTTTCTGCTCCTCTGGGTACATTCCCTCATGGACCTCCATGTCTGACACTTCTCTCCAAGCTGCCATGTCCCCCCTGGCTGGAGACACAGCCTCTGTGCGTCCTTCCTCTTCAGCCTCACCCACAGCCTCTTCCTCCCTGGACTTTTCTCTTTCCTTTTGGATCACTCTCTCCCCCAGCCTTACCTCACTCTTGCTCTGGTGCCTTACCTCCCCTGTGTCCCCCTGGCCTTCCCTGGCTGCCTTCCCTATAGCCTCCTCCTCATGTATCATAGTCTCCTTTCTCTCTGAGTCTCTGTCCCTCCAAGTTTCCTCTTCAGATCTTGCATCAGTCATGACCAGTGCTGTCCTCGCCCTCTCTGCTGCTTCCCCCTCTTCCTTAGATGCTAAGCCCTCTCCTTTAGCTCCAATCTCCTCCCCATCCCATTGAGTTCCAGGGACCTCCCCGACCTCAGTCGGTTTTGCCACTTCAACTAAAGCTCGAAGTGCTGATGTGGCACTGACTACCACCCAGCTCCTCCTCAAAGCTGCCCCAGCTTCCTCCTCCTCTACCTCTTCCCCCTTTTCTTCCTTCCCCCTCCCTTCCTCCTCCCCCTCTTCTTCTTCTTCCTCCTCCTTCCTTGATCTGGATTCCTCTGCTTCCACCTCCAGCCCAGCTTTCTTGGATTCTGGTACCAACTCCCCCTCAAAGGCTTCTGTCCTCTTCAGTTGTTCTCCCACAGGTGCATCATGCTTGGACCTCTCATTCTCCACCTCCGGCATCACTGTTTCCTCTGCCAACAAGTCCCCATCTGGAGTAACAAAAATAATTGAAGCATTATGTCAGAGGTGTGTGGTAGCTGAAGTTCTATCAGATGCTATTTTCAGGGAAGTGAAGAAAAAGGTGGGTGGAGGGATTTTTTTTTTGTTTGCTACAGTCTTTCATCAAAAATAATTCAAAACTCCGGGTAAGGGAAATTGGAAGAGGTGCCTGTGGTACCTAGCCAGGGGGTGCTGGAGCCAGTTTGAACAGGTATGAGACAGTCGATTGTTAAATTCTCAGTGTGAGCACTTACACCTCAGAAATTGGCAAGTGTCGCAAACCAGGAATTGATTTAGTGTTTTTGTTGAATATCAGGACTTAAGAAAGTATTAGAAGAAATGATAATAAGTGCAGATTAAAGTTAAAAATATGTTGTGCATACTACTCCCCTCTCCCCAAAAGCTGGTTATGAAACATTTACCAGCGCACCCCTGCAACAGACCTTCACAGGTTTTCATGCCTGTCCATCTATGCCCATTTTTCTACCAACACATTTATGTAGATGGATTAGGAGAGGCAGCTGGGGATGGTGGAAGGGGGATTGAATAGCAGAGAAAGTGGGGTTCAGTTATAGGGTTGGTAGGAATTCAGAAGACCTGGATTCAAATCTCACCTCATCCAACTAATTATGTGAGCTAGGATAAGTCACTTCTCCTCTGTCTGCTTCAGTTTCCTCATCTGTAACATGCTCCTATGATCCCCATTTTCCAGGTGAGGAAACTGAGGCAGGCATAGGTGAAGTGACTTACCCAGGGTCACAAAGGTATTAATTATTGAGGTGTGAGGTATGGAGTTTGTTATCCCAGATCACCTTAGAAGTGTTCAACTCTGCCCCTTCCCCTTTGACAGGGCAAGAAAGATGACATGTCTAAGGTGAGCCTGGTAACAAGTAGCAGGATCTCACCCAGAAGCTCTAACTCTAAATTTAATATTCTCTCACTGAACTAAGTTGGTTAGAAGTCACTTAGTCTCTGAGCCTCAGCCTTCTCACTTGTGAAATGGGGATGAAAATAACAATGCCTACCTGTCTAAATGGGATAATACAATAAAATATTTAGTAAACATTCAAGCACTACATAAACAACAACTCTTACGATCATGTAACTAGGTGACATAGTCTGGATTTGAAGTTGGAAATATTTGGCTTCAAATCCAGCTTTAGACACTTAGCGACTTAACCTTGCTCAGCTTCCGTGTTCTTATCGATCAAATGGGGACAGGAATGCCCTCAGAAGAACCACATGGGGATCAAAGAGATAGAAAGTACAGCTAGCATGGATGTCACACTTTAAGGTTGGCAAAGCACTTTCCATGATAACCTTCACAAGCAACCCTGGGAAGTAGGTGCTGTTATTATCCTTGTTTTACAGATGAGGAAACTGAGGCAGACAGTGGTTAAAGGAAGGGAAAGGGATAGATATTCATTAAGCACATGTTATCTGTTAAGCTATTTACTTTGCAAATATTATCTCATTTGATCCTTACAACAATCTTGGGAAGTAAGTTCTATTATTAACCTTATTTTACATGCGGAAACTGAGACAGAAAGAGGTTAAAGGAAAGGAAGGAAATAAACTCTTATTAAGCACCTAATACTACAGTGGATAGAGCACCATGCCTGGAGTCAGGAAGACCTGAGTTCAAATCCAGCTTCAGACACTTACTAGCTGTGTGACCCTGGTCCAGTCACTTAACCCTCTTTGCCTCAGTTTCCTCATCGATAAAATGAACTAGGAAAAGGAAATGGCAAACCATTCCAGTATCTACCTCCAAGAAAACCCCAAATGAGGTCACAAAGAGTCAGACATGACTGAAAAACAAATGTGACAGTCACTGTGCCAAATGCATTACAAATATAATCACTCCGAGTTTACAGCTGGAAAAGACTGAGTCAAACAGAGATGAAGCGACTTGCCCAAAGTCACAGAGCTAGTGGGTGTGTGAGGCAAGCCTTTCAGTGTGGTCTTCCTGACTCCAAGAGCAGTCCTCTATTCTCAGTGCCTCCAAACTTCAATAAGGAACGCAGAGCACTTTACAATATAAATTTGTGCTATTACTATTATAAGGTTGCTGTGCTTGTAACATGCCTGGCAAATTTAAAGTGCCACATTTATCACTCATTGTTATTTTAACATGCGAATCAATATTTAAGACATCTATCCTGATCCTCTCTCAGTTTCAAGCTTCTGATGAGGAGGCCATGTTGTTTAGTAGGAATTGTGCTAGATCTTACCCATCATTCCAGGGCAATTCTATGACTACAAGTTGGAGAAGAGGTGCTTATTTGCACAGGGAGAGGGAGTTCCCTCACTAGGAGGATCTTGCCCCAAACTGCACTAAGACTTTTGGGACACCCTTCTAAAACACCTTAGGGTTCACCAACTACTATCTTTAAATCATCTTCTTTGAGCTCTATAACAATCCTGGAAATTGGTATTACCACTTTCATTTTAAAAAGAAAGAAATCAAGGCCCAGGAGCAGACATGATTTTCCCCTGATCTGATAGCTAGTAAGCCTCAGAAGGATTGATTGGACCCAAGTCTTCATGGTTTAACCCTAAACCCTAAATGTACCACACTGCCTCTCAAATATGCTGCTGGAAGAGAAGAATACCCTGTCTCATTAAGCTCCAGGGGCTCCATATTAACTCTGTGATCCAATCTAAATTCCTCTGTCTGCCATGTAAAGCCTTTCACAATCTAACCTATGTCTACCTCTTTAGTCTTAAGAAACATTCCTCCCTTCATGGTCCCTTGCAGTCCAACTGACCTGACTGTTTCTGGAGCTGTCCTTGGTTCTGGCTTCCTCTTTGGTGTCCTTCATGTCTCAAGCTTTATGTTTTACAGGAGACCTTTCCTGATTCCCCCAGGAGTCAGTGCTTCCCTTCCCCTGACTGAGGACACATTTGCATATACTTATCAATATGTGTGTTATATACAGACGTCGTGTATAGACTTTTGTGTGTAAATCTCCTCTGATAGAATGGAAACTCCCGAGATCAGGAGATATTTCTCTTCTGTCCTCTCCTTAGCACTTAGCACAGTGTTTGGCACATAGATGCTTAATAAATCCTTTCTGAGAGTTTGTGTGATGATTTGGGATTATCCTAAATGCAAAGAGCACATGGCTTATGTATGTTTGTAATTAAGGTAATGATAGGATTAAAAAACAACTTAGGTAAGAGATTTAGTTTTCAATGGAAAAGCAACCAGTGACAACAAGCCCTTTCAAACTCTATCTTCAGCTATTCAGATTTTAATTAAAAATATGTTTAAAAATGTCATTTTCAAAAGTTCCCTCTTAAGTCCTTTATTTTGCTAAGCTGGCTCCCAAATTTAGAAAGCAAATCAAGGAACACTCAGGAAGCCAAAGGTACAGAGTCACTGAGCTGACAGAAAAGAACTCACTCAGCTCCAAGGTCTGGGAAATGAGGTGCTATGACACTACAGGTGTGGACCACCACCTATGAGTGCACTTAGCACAGGTGGGGCTCAGATAGGACAAAGTTCAGCTGCTGACAAGCCGAGACCAGGTCACCTCATGACAAAGAAATATTTGCAAGTAAAGAGAAATAAGGTAAATCGTATATAATTTTAGAGAAATAGCATATGCCTTACTCTCTAACCAGACATTCTAACTTCATCCACACAGCCTGGAATGGTCACTAGAACACTGAACTGGAGTCAGGAAGAGCTACATTCAAATCCTGCCCCAGACGCTCACTAGCTATGTGACCCATAGTAAAACATGTGACTGTGAATCTGTACAAGGGTAGAGTGCAGAGGTTGCCTCAATGGTCCCTTCCTGTTTTCATTCTTTCCTTAGCTCTGCCTTCCAAAATCCTGCTCCTTCAAGGCTCAGCTCAGGTGGTGTTTCTACCAACTTAAAGGATTTTCTTCCTCCTGTTATTTTCCTAGACCTCTTTATCTATATCTCCCCCTTGTCTCCACACACTTGACCTTGGATCATAACACTCTATGCAGACTAGGTGCTTAGGGTCAATGCCTAGTAAGTAGCAGGTTAATTCTCTGGGCCTGGGATAGGATAGACCAAATCTGACCTGTAATGAGTGATATCTTCCCATTGACTATTCCAGTTCCCCATCACAAACGGTTCCCAATTTTTAGTCTTATTAGCCAGACGTAATAAAAACTGTTATCTTGTTAGATAAAGACAATAGTCAAAAAACTCATTGAAACTAGAGTAATATCCATTGATTTTCTTTAAATGAAATAAACTAGGTACAATGGCCAAATGTCAATGAATTTGAGTGTTTCTGCTCCCTTTGAAGATGCCAGCTGCCCATGAATGGAGATGCTGAAATCTCCCACATGACTAAAACTATGTCCAACATCAGAGATGTATGGGCTGCATGATTCTGAATGACCTTATGAAGTAGATGCCCATTTTGCAGAGAAGGATTCTTAGATTCAAAAGTTTCTTAAAAGTTATCTCACCCAACAACTCCTCCATTTTACAAGTTAGGAGAAGCGAGGGTCTTGTTTGAAGACATGACAACAGAAAAAGGCAGAATCTGAACCCACGTCTTCTAACTCCCTTTCCACCATACCACACTGCCTCTCATCTGCATGGAATTACATTGTCTGTCTGAAGTGAGGGGAAACATCATAATATTGATGATTATAAAGAGAAGGAGGATAAAATATATATTAAAGTTAATAATAGCCAGGGGTTAGAGGGACCTAGCTATACCAGCTCAGAAGAGCCTGATTTTTGAAATTTTATTGTGAGCATTTACTCCTCAGAAATCAGGCAATGCTACAAATCAGGGTTTGAATTATCGCTTTGTTGATTATCTAGACTCTAGACCTAAGAAAATGATGAAGAAAATATCAATAATGCAGATTAATCATAGAGGTGTACTGTGCATACATTTGTTTTTGGAGAGCCGGTTGTTAAACATTTACCAGTTTAACTACTTAACATCTCTGTTAACAGTTCACATTTAGATAATACTTTAAAGTTGACAAAGCACTTTAGCTACATTAATGCATTTGAATCTCAACAACAATCTCCTGAAGATTATTATCTCCATTTTACTGACGAGGAAGCCAAGACTCAAGGAAGGTGTGACACAATCAGCCACACAGCTTCTAAGTGGCAAAATTTGAACCCAGGGCTTCCTGACCCTCAATCTAGCCCACAATTCATCACTCATTATTCCAAGATGAAAGATTTGTCAATGATCTCAGTGTAATTTTGGTATAAAGACCCATCTTGTCCAACATCAGCTGGAAAGTCAAATCCACTGGGCTCATTTCATCTTGAACTTCACAAGGAAATGAGCATCTTTCACATTAGTCATTTAAAAAGTGTGTGTAGGAAGGAAAGAATGATGGAGGCAGAAACTCCGAGATTCCAGGCACACAATGCATTAGCAACCATTGTAGTAATTGGGTCAATCATTCTAAGAGGCACTCTGAGCCAGAATACTCATTATCTCCAGTCAGGTCATATGGCAAAAGTAAGAAATTCCTTCTTGCTCCTGAAAATAAAAGTAATTCAAACAAATCCTTTCTAAATGTGTGTGTGTGTGTGTGTGTGTGTGTGTGTGTGTGTGTTCAAGTGACTTCAAGGAGCAGATTTAAGCCTCTTCATTGAACACTGAAAATGAAGACCAGTTAAGCCAGGCATTTGTGTTGGCTGACTGAATAAGACAGAGGCAGCTTGTGAAATGGGTCAGCATCTGGAGCAAAGAATCACTGTCATAGTCAGAGGACATTTTGTGATCTCATTTCTTTCCCCCTAACCCTTTTATTTAAAAAAAGAGATCAATACCCAGCTTTGAGCTTCCACAACTAACTACTGCCCCTTATTCAAGAAAGAATAATGAAACCCCCAAAAGGACCGGGAATGAAGAATAGATACAGAGATGAAAGGTGGAAATGGAGCTGCCTTTTCAAACTTGTTCTTAGGTAAAAGTTTGACCTCACCTTTGTGAAAGTGATCCAGATGGTAACTCCGGCCTTCTTGTGCTTGGCCTGTGCTGGAGTCACTAGGCTCCGTTTCAGAAGCGTATTGCTCATTCTCTTCCACTGATTCTCTTATTTCCTCTTGAATTGATTTGAGATCTTCAGAAACATTGCAAAAAATAAAACACAGGTGGGGAAAGGGGGAGGGGAGAATGTTGGATGATTTCCAGGCATTTTAGTAGCAATTAGGACAGAGGAAGATTAACTTCAATCCATTCCCTCTAAACTGTGATCATCCTTGAAAGAGGCAATAAGATTTGACAATCCCCGAGCCATGATTTCATAAGAAAAAAGGCAATAGACACAAGATAATCACCCAACAAGAAATGCAGGCAACAAAGGCAGGAGGCATGCTCATGTGGCAATTAGTCATCAGCCTCCAAAGCAGTGGTGGACTTGGCACCATCTTGGAAATGTTGACCCAAGGAAATGCCCAAGAAAGTCCTGGCATTTTGGCTCCTCTAAAATTCTGTCCCTAGGCTTGTATGTTATAAACGATGGCCGTCCTTTGAAAGTGCTAGACAAACACCAGGAGGGTGTCCCTCCTTTGTTGTATTTCAGTGGTTTCTCAAATTCAAAGTCAATATAAATGAAGCAAAGCTCACTCCTTTGCAAGTCTTTTTTGGTTTCTGTCTTTTAACAGGAAAGACAGTATTACTCTGACACTTTACCATTTAGAAAACCACAAAGAAATCCTGACAACATGAACTTTCTGATAGCTACCAATCTGGAACTACCTGAACTTAGGTCAAGAGGCCCTGAGTTCAAATTTGGCATCAGACACATACTAGCTGGATGATGCTGGGCAAGTCACTTTACCCTGTTTGCCTCAGTTTCCTCATCTATAAAATGAGCTGAAAGAAATGGAAAGCCACTCCATTTTCTACCCCAAGGAAACCCCAAAAAGGGTCATGAAGAGTTGGACGTTACTGAAAATGACTGAACGACCGCCAAGTAGTTGAAATTTACCTTCCACATTCTTCTAGTTCAATCTCACCCTTTGCCTACCCTCTAGCGACCTTTGTTCCAAAGCCCATAAGTGCCTCATGTCCCAATGCAGCACTGTACATGAGCCCACCTTTCATAAATGAAAACTCACTGACTGGATTTGGAGAACCTGGGCTAAGGTCCTCCCTTGGTCATGTATTACCTGGGGAAAGTCACTGAACCTCAGATCTTCTGTAGAATGAGGGACTTGGAATAGTTGGTCCCTGAGGTATCTTCCAGCCCCAGTTCTATGACCTGACTCCAAAATTACCTTTTTGTTAACTGATCCTATCCCAAGTAGAACTCACATTCCCCAGCTCTTCTCAACTAGCTTTCCTAAGGAAAACAAATAATGAGTTTTTATTGTTCTAATACAGCAGCTAAGTAGCGCACTGTGGAGATTGCAGGATTGGGAGTTGGGGGACTAAGGACGAAGTCAAATCCTGTCTCAGACATATATTAGCTGTGTGACCCAGGGCAAGTCACAGTTTCCTCATCTACAGAATGGGGATAATAGTACTATTTACATCCTGGGTTGTTGTGAAGATCAAACGACATAATATATACAAGGTGTTCTGCAAACCTTTAGGAGCTATATAAATGCTGACTTTTATTCTGCGACTAATACACATCTGAGACTTCAGGAGAATGTTTCTGAATTTCAAGAAAAGATAGGTAGCTTGCAAGGACTCATTAAATGAAGTGAATTGCAAGATTGCATAGTCTATATTCAACAAGTCAGATCCAAAGGGATGAGGCTTTCTGGAAGATTTGATGATATAGTCATCAATGACTCCCATAAGGAAAAAAGAAAATAGAGTTATAGGAATGAAAAAGAAGCATTTACTAAACATGGACTCTGTGCTAGGCAGTTTAAAATTGCTGAGAATAAAAATCTCAAAGTGAGAAACGTCCCTGTTCTCTCACTGAAATGACCTCCTGATGGTGGAAACAAAGCATGGAGAACCCTGGAGTTCAGGAAAGGGACCTTTGGTATGGACAGTGCCAGCCATAGCAAGCAGAGCCATCAGCCCCTTGACTCTCCTCCCTCTAGGTGTCACTAACAGTGCTGGTTTGATTATGATTCCCACAGGTAACAGTCTAGAGATGGAAGAGAAAGGGTGTAGATATAAGATGTGAGAGCACAGGCAGATGCCTGGGTGTCCTGGTGAATAACTGGACAGGTGGGAATCACAACCTGGGGCCAGCTCCACTTATGAAGTCAGGTGAATTGGTTCTCACTGAATCATCCATCAGGACAATATTCCTCAACTACGCAGATCAGCCCCGACAGAGGGCGGGCATGCTTTCTGGAAGCCTGTTGCTCTTCTAGGCAGAGAAAAGGTCAACAAGGACAGTGGTAGAGAAGATGGCAAGATGCCCAGGTAAGCTTGGGTAGAAGCTGAGTACAGCCAGAGGCAAGTTGCACATTCCAGAGAAGGCTGAATGTTTAAGGCAGTCAGGTCTGCATTTCTCAGGGGTGTATCTATATACCAGGAACTGTGCCAGGGCCTAGCATTACAAAGACAGCCATAAAATAGCCCCTCCCCTGAAAGAGCTTATACTCCAATAGGGTAGATACATCAACACAAATAGAAACACAGTCTAGAAATACAAACGTCACAGCTTTCACTCCCACAGTAAGTTGGGTCCCTGGAACATGGCTACAAGATCTCCCAGAGCTCTGGAATTAGCCCTTACTGATTTCAGGGCTTGGTTTGTTTGTTTCTAAGGCTACAATTCACAGGCTCTGACTAAGGTACTTCCCACTCTGGCTATCGATTATTAACTAGTCAACCAACCTTAGCTGGTGACAAAAGTCTCTCCCAAAGTTGGTGACAGTTGCCCCTTAGAGATACAGAGACCGGAAAAAAGTAGGCCCCAACTCAGAGACACATTGTGTGGCAAAGGGGAACACAAAGTTCTAGGTTGTTGGAAGTTCTTCGGTTCCATTTCGGGACATCTCTCTTGATCTCCATCACCTTGTGAAGCATTTATATAAAGTTCTGAGATTTTGCAAAGGGCTTTATAGTTATTAACTCATTTTATCCTCATGACAAACCCATGAAGTAGGTGCTATTGTTTTACCTATTTCATAGATAGAGAATGATGCAGACACAGGTTACGTGACATGCCCAGAGTCACCCAGCTCAGAAATGTTTGAGATAGACAAATACAAAGAAGAATGCAATATAAGCCCCTTCCCTCAAGGAGCTTACTTTCTAATGGGAGAAAACAATACAAAAGGAATCTGGGGGTGGAGGTGGGGAGAGATGAAGGTAAGGAAAATCTACACTCTGGTTCATGGGAATGTCTCCCATGAAATCAAAATCAATCATGGTCATTCTTACTAAATGTGAAAATGACTAGACCTAATGTTAACTGACATCGGAGCTGATGAGTGTCACACAGGAAGAAGATCTTGAATGCCAGAGGAAACTTGGTTCTGCCTTTGAAGTCCAAGAGAAAATATCAAGGTAGTACAGGATTCAGGGATTCAGAGTTATTAACGTCGTGCTTTCCCATCCACCACTCACACAGGCTATCAGCCTATGGCAGTGCAGTAAGGGGAGCTGAGGACAGACTGTATGTGATGAGGTATGGCAGTTTCATGCCTCCACCAGGAGACTGCCAAAGAAGCCTGTTTTTGTTTAGTCGTTTAGTGGTGTCTGACACTTCATGATCCCATTTGGGGTTTTCTTGGCAGAGACACTGGAGTGGCTTGTCATTTCTTTCTCCAGCTCATTTTACAGATGAGGAAACTGAGGCAAACAAGGATAAGTGAAAAAAGTGAAGCACTTAGCACAGTGCCTGGTGATGCTACACAAGTGCTATTGCTTCTCCACTACTCCCATTTTCATGACTTCTCAAAGATCACTGAAAGCAGCCTTTGAAAATATATCTGCCAGGTTTTTGGAGCGGAAGGGAGGTTATAGTACCCTGGAAGTCATCACATCTAAATCCCTCATTTTACAAATGAGGAAACTGAGAAACAGCAAGATTAGGTGATCTCACCTAGAGTCCTATGTCTAGAGTGTCTATAAGGCGTGATTTAAACCCAGGTCTTGACTCCAACTATAAAGCATTTCACCATCCTCAATGTGCTATATAAATGAGTAGCTTTCCTCTTCCTCCCATTCCTCCTCATGAAGTGCTTGAGAATACTGGAGTCAGAAAGACCTGAGTTTGAATCCTGTCTCCATCATTTACTAGCTAGTTGACTCTGAAAAAGGTCCTCACTCCCTTACTCTTAGTTTCTTTATCTGTAAAAGAGAGACACACATACCCCACAGGATTGTGATGACAAGGCAACAGATGAAAAGCATTTTGCAAACACTTAAAGTGTTCTTCAATTCTAGGAATCTTCTCCTCATTGTTTTAAACCTCATGGTACCTCATGGTGCCTCATTGCCTCTTATGGTGACCCGTCTGCCCCACTGTTCTCCCCCTCTGTCCAAAGTCTGCTGGAGAGAGTTGTAAGGGAGACTTAAGGAGAAGCTATAACATTCACTGTATGAGTTGCTCCAGGTACCAAGCTGGAGAGGCAGAAAGAGACACTTTACATAGAATGCACCGTTTGAGTAGAACCCTCCATTGGATTGGTAAGAATGTCTTTGGTCTGTCGTTCAGACAATATGAACGCATTAAGTGTCTACTATGTGCCATGAACTGGGCTAACTGCTGAGAACACAAAGACAGGTGAAAGCCTGCTGCCTGCTGACAAGAAGTGCTCTGTGCTGTGCACAATGCCAACCAGAGCAGTGCCGTCAATGAACTAGGCTGGCATCCAAATGATGCCCCAGGGCAGAGGATGTAAGAGACTCCGTGTGGTCTAATGAACAAAGTGCAATAGACCTCTTCTTTCCAAATGGTTTCCAAGTGAAATATACAAATCCCAATATTTTCTTTTTGCTTTTGAAATCTTAGGACCCCACTAAGCCCTGGGGTGCTCCTGTGGAAGCCCAGAGTTCCTCTTGGCTCTAGCACTTAGTATTGTGCGGCTTAGGATGAGATGACACAGTGAACTCAGGACTGTCTCTAAAGCCAGAAGAACTAGCTTTGAGTCCCCTCTGATGCTCCCTACCTGAATCAAGTCTAACAAGTCACTGGACCCCCTTGGGTTCATTTCTTTACAGGAAGAAGGAACTGTTCCAGCAGCCTCTGAGAACCATCCCTTCTAGGTCTATGATCTAGCACCATCTGCTTCATAGAGGATCATGCAGTATACCAGGCATAGTAGTGTGTGCCTGGGATCCAACCTGGGAGAGAAGGGATCCGGTAGATCCCTTGAGCTCAGCTCTAAACTGCTGTGGGGCCACCAGGATGTGTAAGGAAGGGAGAAGAGACTCAGGTTGGAAACAGAGCCAGTGAAGGCCCCAATGGTGCCAGTCAGCAGTGGGAAGGGGTCACTCAAGGCCCCTGCATTTCCAGCCCAGATGGAGCCACCTGGCCACCTGGGGCATCTCTAGAGAAACACAGGTGGAAATCTTTTTCTGTAGAGAACAAATCATGGGTTCTTATATATTATAATATTGCATTTCAAAGGAACTGTTTCTTTTATAATCTAATGCATTTTGCCTAACAAGGCACCTTCACCAGACTGCCAGAGGTGCATTAATGTGAACTCTAGGTAATGCATGCTATTGTAAACAATATTTCTGTTTCTCCCATTTGCAAAGTGGAGTAGGATGAACTCAGCAATAAAAGGAGATCAACATTCTCGTTGTCCGTTTCGTTTTGGTGGGTGGCTACTCAGGAATGACAGATGCTGCTGCACTTTTGCCCTTGTTTTCACACAAAAGAAACCATTCTCCACCTCCCTGCCTTTGCACTGCTCGTGCTCCGGGCGTGGAGTACACGGCCTCCTCACCTCTGCAGCACAGAATCCTTCAGCGCTTTTAAGGCTCCATCCAAGCACCACTTTTTGTAAGAAGCTGCTAACCCGACACGATGAAAACTTCTAGAGAACAAGTGCTACTTGTCTTTGTGTTTGCTCCCATCACAACATCTGGCACATGGTGGGTGATTAGTACATTTTTGTGACTAATCAGAGAGCTGTTTCCGTTTTGTCTTTATCAGTCAATCATTCAATGAGAATTTACTAAATACCTATCTGCATAGGATAGTGGTCCAAGCATTGGAAATACAAAGCAAGGCAAGAGTCATTCCCTGCTCTCTAGTGGGGGAGACAACATGAAAATCCAATGCATGCACAGAGTAGATGGAAGGTAACTCCAGGAGGAGGCACCACCATGTAACAGGCCTTAACAAGAGGTCATTGACATGAACTAGTATGTCTTCATTATTGAGAACCCTCTGTGATTACTGACAATAGTGTAGCTCTTGGAAGTCCTGAGCCATCCTTATCCTACTTCCATGGATGAGTCAGGCTCCAGAATCTTGCTAAATGCACCCTTTAGGGTTCTAAGGAGGCCTTGATGTGCCAATGCCACTGGTCAATCCCCCATCACTGGGCTACCCCTCTCCTGCAGTTCATTGGTGGAGAATCATCTAGTCAGTCAGATTTGGAATCTTTTTAGAAAAGTGGCACAGTGAGGTGCAATTGGTAGAAAGCAGCCCCCAAAAGTCTACCCTCCCAGAGGAAAATGGGCTTGAGCATAGAGAGTAGATGTAGCAAAGGGGGAACAAAGTCTTGACTGCCGTAAGTCCTGTCCTCTCATTGATGTGGGGATCAGGAGGTTCCCCTTAGGCTTGGTTCCATCTCTTGTCTGGACTCTTTGTTCCGAGTCCAGGAAGTCTTTAGCTCCTAGTGATGCAGAGATCCAGCAGCGGCTCCTTGGACATGGCTGGAACACTGAAGAGAAAATGGGAAAGTCAAAGCACTTCAGACCCTTCAAAACTGTGTGTCTGTTTTCTAGTCAAAGGGGATGGGAGGAAGATAGGGAGGCCGGGTCAAGGCTGAAGCTGAAGCAGAGGCCTCTCCCCACTCTCCGTCCTCCAGGAAGCTTCTTTTCAGTGATGTACTGGAAAGCCATGTTTCAATATCTCAAAAAGACTTTTTCTCATCCTTCTTGATAATTTGTAGATGACGTTGGAGGGATAACCAAATTTTCCAACCTAGAGAAATAGAATTCCTATCGGGCATCATTTCACTTCATCAAATAGTTTTTATTTTCCACACTTGGTCTACGGTGTTTTGATTTATTGGTTGATAGAGATGTGTACCCATTCAGTTAATGTGGTTTCAATAATACTCTTGCAATAATACTCTTAAGACATTGGTTTAAATTGCCAACAAACTTTTGTGTAGTCCTAAAGATAATTAGCCTTCAACATGCATCTGAAGATGAAATGACACTGGTCATGGTTACGACAATGAATTTGCACTACTAGCTAGGTATGCTATCTCTCACTCTTTTCTGGACTGTTTCTAATTCTCTCTCCTCATTCTGTTATTACTTCTCTTTCTTTTCCTTCGTTACTTAATATGTGAGCCAATACAATTTTCTCACATTAAAAGACTGTGTACAAAGGGTAGAATGAGGCTACCACATGAGTCTCCTGGGATTAGTTGCACTCTCAGGACAGGCTTAAGATTGAAAGCTGGCCAGGTCAGCTGAGAGGAAACATGGCATACGAATCTCCCCTCCCTTTCTGGAGTCAAAGTTGTAACCAGGGACAAGAGCAAAGGCCGATAAAGTTCAAAGAATTTTCATAACCTTATCTTAGAGTACAATTCTCTATTACTTAGTTTTTGCAACATAGATCAGGAAAGTTTCCATTTTCCTTATTTTATTCTGAAGGCTAAGAAAGTATAGCCATATATACTTTTTGTGGTTGTTCAGTTGTGTCTGATTCTTTGTGACCCCATTGGAGGTTTTCTTGGCTGAGATATTTGCTATTCCCTTCTCCAGCTCATTTTACAGGTGAGGAAACTGAGGCAAACAAGGTTAAGTGATTTACGCAAGGTCATATAGTTAATAAGTGTCTGAGGCTAGATTTGATCCCATGAAGAGGAATCTTCCTGATTCCAAGCCCACTGTTTTATCCACTGTGGCACCCTCTGGCTACCTAGAATAAAATACAAGCTCCTAAGCTTGCTGTTTCAAGACTGGGCCTAATCAGCCAGTCTCTATTTACTTTCCTCCTCCTTATGTCTTTACTTACCTTAGGCACTATCTCAGAAAACAATTATTAGCTGTTCTCTCACATTCTCTGGAGTTTGCTGGCCTTGGTGCATCCCCAAAGACCATCCTCTGTGTCTAGAATTCACTTCTTTACCTCTACCTGGTGAAATCCTTTTCTCTCCAGGGACAGTTGGAAGAGCACCTCATCCAGGGATCATTTTGTGATCCACCAACAGAAAATGATTATCCCCCTGCTCAATTTTTCCCTAGACTACACTGTCTGTGCCTCTTCTTTGCCAGGGTCACATTCTGTCTTATAAAATGCTTATTTATGTAGGTATCATTGTGGATTAGTAGAAGATATTTAGATTTGATGGATGAAAACCCAATTTATATGCCTATTTGACTGTAACTACTTGAAAGTAAAGACTGTATTTTTTTCATCCAGCAAGTACTTACAAAATCCCCACTGTGTGGGAGGCACTGTGGTGGGCAGTGCAGAGCCAAAGACAAAATGAAAAAGACAAGTACACACCCTGAGGGAGTTTGCATCAAACCTTCTTTTAATCCCATTGTCTAGTATGGTGTTTTGCCCATAGAAGACATATATATCATAAACGTCTGTTGAACTGAATTGAATGGAAATGATGCTAATTTCCTTCCTCGGTCCTTCTTTGGGCTCCTAAATGATGAATTGTTGCTTGGTGTTCTATATCTATCTATCTGTCTATTTGTCTATCTATCTGTATGTCTGTCTGTCTGTCATCTATTCATCCTGTGCTCTCAATACTCTATTTCTGTTCCTTTGCTCCAATTTTATATCTAGACCAATCCCATCTTGTCACACACTTACTCAGAAATAGATCACAGACAGTATCAATGCCAGGAATACTCCATGAATACTTCAGGAGGGAGACATTGCTCTAGAAGAGGAAAGAATGAGGATAAGCTTGAGGCTGCTCCAAAGACAGATACTCTGGATCTGAGAATGATAGTTTATAATCCTAAGAATATCAGATCTCAAAGCTGTATTACAAAGCACCAATCACCAAAACACTCTGGTATGAAGAAATAGAGCTGATCAATGGAACAAACTGGGTGCACCACACCCAGTGGTAAGTGACTATAGTAATCTAGGTGCAGCTAGGTGTCACAGTGGATAGAGGGCCTGGACTGGAAGTAGGAAGACTCCTACTATTCCTAAGTTCAAATCTGGACTCAGACTTTTACTAAGTTGTGTGACCCTGGGCAATTCATTTAAATCTGTTGGCCTTAGTTTCCTCATTTGAAAAATTAGCTGGAAAAGGACATGGAAAATCATTCCTGTATCTTTGCCATGAAAAACCTAAATAGGGTCATGAAGAGCCGGACATGGTTGAAACGATTGGTCAACAATAATACATGTTTGATAAATCCAAAGAACCAAGCTTTCTGGAAAAAAGCTCACTGTATGACAAAAATTGCTGGGAAAAGTAGAAATTGTTTTGGCAGAAACTAGGTATAGACCAACATCTCATACTATATACCAAAATAAAATCAAAATAGGTACATGATTTACACATAAAGGGTAATATGATAAGCAAATGAGGGGAGTATGTAAAATTTTACATATCAGACCTATGAATAAGGGAAAAATTTATGACCAAACAAGAGATAGAGAGCATTACAGGTTGTAAAATGGATAATATTGATTATAATTTTTTTTTAAATTTACCCAAGCAAAATTAGAAGCAGGAAACTGGGGGAAGAATTTTTAGCAAGTTTCTCTTACAAGGCCTAGTCTCAAAGAGATGTGAATGGAATGTATAAGAATTGGAGTCATTTTTCAATTGATAGATGATCAAAAGATATGAACAGTTATTAGAAGAAATCAAAGTTATCTATAGTCATATGAAAAACTGCTCTAAATCATCATTGACTAGAGCGATGCAAATTAAAACAACTCTGATACCGTCCCATACCTTTCAGATTGGATAACATGACAGAAAGCGAAAATGATAAATGCTGGAGGGGATGTGTTAAAAATAGGACAGTGATGCATTCTTAGCAGAGTTGTGAACTGATCCAACCATTCTGGAGAACAATTAGGCACTATGCCCAACGGAGTACCGAATTGTACATACCCTCTGACCCAGCAGTGCCACTACCATATCTGTATCCCAAAGAGATCAAAGTAAAAGGAAAATGACCTATTTGCACAAAAACAATTATCATAGCTCTTTTTATGATGATGGCAAAGAATTGGAGATTAGTGGAATGCCCATCACTTGGAGAATAACTGAATAAGTGATGGTATATAATTGTGATGGATTGTGCAATAAGAAGTGATGAGCAGGCTATTTTCAGAAAAACCTGAGAAGACTTACATGAACTGATACTGAGTGCAGTGAACAGAACCAGAACTTTGTACACAGTAACAGCAGCACTGTGTGATGATCAACCATGATAGACTTAGCTCATCTTAGCAATACGATGATCAAAGACAATTGCAAAAGAGTTTGATGAAAAATGCTATCCACCTCCAGCGAAAGAACTGATGGAGCTTGAATGGAGATCAAAACATACTTTTAAAGTTTTCTTTATTGCCATTTTTTATGTCTCTGTGTTTTTGATTTTGTTTTTTGTGATGTGGCTAATAAGGAAACACATGTATAATTTATGTCAAATTGTTTACCTTCTATGATGAAAAAGGGGAAGGAGGAGGAAAGAATTGGAATTCAAATATTTTTAAAATGTTGAAAAATGTTGAAAAATTTAGCACATGCAGTTGAGAAAAAAACAAAAAATTTTAAAACTTAATATTAATTTGAAATCCTATTCTAACCTTATGTTTTCTTGTGACCTCTAAAAGAGTTTCCTGACTTGGGTGTTTTTTCTTTTTCTGTGACCAATCAATTATCTCCCCCATACTCCACTATGATAAGATTAGTGTCAACCCTCAAGAAAGTGAAATTGTCATGACATTAACAAGGAGAAGAGAAGCCCATCTATACTTTTTTTGTTATACAAATATGTGTATATGTGCTCCCCCCCCCCAGCCATTGTTGAACATTTAATAGCACATCCCTGGAGGTAAGTGCTATTTTTATCCCCTTAGGACAGATAAGACAATGAAAGCAAACAGAGGTTAAGTGGCTTGGCCATAGTAATATGGCAAAGAAGCCTCTCCAGTAAGATTCAAGCTGTGATATTCCTGAATCCAGGTGCGGGGAGCCACATTAACATTAGCAGTTATAGCTGGGATTTGAACAAGAACTTCTGTGAACTTCAGGTTTGTCTTTGCCAAACTCCACTGATAGGTCAGTCAGAATCAGCATTTTACTTTAAATGAAAATTTTAAAACAAATGAAATTGTAAGAGAGTCAAATATTGCAACTCAATGAAAAGACTAAATTTTTCTATCATCATGTGTCTTTTCTCTACTCTTTCTAAAATGAAATATCATAAAATTAAATGAACTACAATGTACATATTTATAGGTATGTGAAGTTGTATACATGCATATGTATGAATGCAAATGTTTATATGTGGATATAAACCTATTTACATGAAACATATGTACACATATGTACATGTGACAAATACATGCGTGTATACAGAGGGAGGTTTCCCAAAAGTCTTCAGTGTAAACTGCAGTAAGATTGTGAGCCTCTTATACATACTTCCCTACCTACACACATTAACACATGTATGCATTCATCTATCCATATATGCACAAACATGTCATATTCACAATATACATATATACAACACACTTTAGTGATATACACATCACATGTTTGTGTGTGCATATGCACATAGATACATATGTTTATATGTACATGTATACCAAGACAGATGATTGATATACAAACATTTAGATATAGACATAGAGAGACAAGAAAAAAAAACAGCATAGATGTAGACCCAGAGAGATACGTAAATTGGATAAACTGGCCCAAGAAGCATTTCATCATTCTGGACAGGATATTTTCTCTCAAGTACCTGTATGAGATCTAAACAGTACATCCCATAACCACAAAGCAAAGTGCTTGGGGCAGGTAGGGGACACCATAGAGCATAAAGTGCTGGCCATGGAGACAGGAAGACTCATTTTCTTGAATTCAAATCCAGCCTCAGACACTTAATAGCTGTGTAATCCTGGGCAAGTCATTTTACCTCTATCTGCTTTACTTTCATTTGTAAAATGGGGATAACAATATTCCCTACCTGCTAAGATTGTGTGAAGACAGAATAAGGTAATATTTGTAAAGCAACCCTGCCAGTCTTGAAAAGTGGTGTAAATGTATATTTTGTGGGCTAGTTTAAAGAACACTGAACTTCTGGTCAGAGGATCTCAGTTGAATTCATGAGCACTCATGGCCATGTTCCATGTCCTCTCTATGCCTCAGTTTGTCCTCTCTAAAAGGAGGGTAGTGGACTAGGTGACCACTGAGGGGACTCTTAGCTCTTCATCTCACCTACATTTTTAAAAACTGCGTGATTATAATCGAACTGTCTTATGGGGTCAATTCAGTCCATTGATTAAGAAGGAGTTATCATGTGCTAAACATTGCACTATGTATGTTCTAGGGATACAAATACCCCTCCCCCTGAAAAAAATCCCTTTCTCTCAAAGAGATTACATTCTATCATGTGCCATTTTTCACTTTTTCCATCCATATCCCTCCTCTCCCCTGTAGCATGGAGGTAAAACCTTGGTTCTTTAGGCCAATGGAGAATGTTTGGCCTGGGCCTCCAAAAATGGAAACTCTCCAAGTTCAGAAAATCTCACTGTTAGAACACTGACCCCCAGATCTTAAGGCACTCCATAAATACTACCATTAACATCTGGTACTTTATATTTTCCATCCTAATTTTTACTGTCCTCCCCTGTGCTCCTTTTTGCGTGAAGTTATGAATATATTGGTTTGTTTGGAAGAATCTTTTAAAGTTTCTCATAGACTGTCATCTTTCATAGCAGATGTTGGGATACAAGCTTGCAATCATCTCCATAGTTTGCTTACACATTCATTACAAGGACTCTAAATTAAGGTGATCATGTATGCCATATATGATATTTCTTATTTGTGGTGGTCATATGACCTCTTCCACTTTATATACTCACCTCTTTAGAGAGAGTTTAAACAAATTGCGGTGTGGGAATGTAGATACAATAATATCATAAGAAATGATGAGGATGAGGAATTCAAAGAAACATACAAATACGTAAGAACTGTGACTGAGTCAAGACAAAATGAGGAAATCAATGTAAACTATAAATGGAATGGTTTGTAATTATGACTGACCTTGGCTCTGGAGCACAGATGTGGAAATGTACAGAAATGATGGCCTATGAATGAGTGAATGAAAAGTCAGGCATTTGTTAAGAGTTTCCTCTGTGCCAAGAAGTATGTTAAGAGTTAAAGATACAAATAGGAAGGCAAAGATAGTCCTTGATTACAAGGAGCTGACATTCTGATCAGACCACAGAGAGGCACTTGGGGCAGGGATGTACATGGATAGTAAATGAGGCTATGGGGAGATTGACATGTCTCATCCAGGAACAATGGCGGAGAGTTGAAACGACTGCGTCAAACTTCAAAAGCTGAAAGGAGGAAAAGAGAAGGAAGGAAAAGAGTACAGAAAGCATCAAGATGAGGCAGAAGGGTTTGGAAAAGAAGTTTGGAAAGTAAAGAAGAAAATTAAACATGGTGGCAAGGACTTTCCTGAAATAGTGGCCTATAGGGATGGAGTCATATAAATTCTGTCATATGTGGTTGCTGCTACTTTTTTCCTGAATTGTTTTGTTTTCTCTTAAAATCTTTGTTATAAGGGAAGGCTCACCATTGTATGTTAAAGCAAATGAGAAGGTTATGTTCAGAAATGAAGTTAATATGTAAATTCATCAATATAAAAAGAAAAAAATCAGTGGCTGGTATACTTGTCAGTCAATAAGTATTTATTAAGCACCTACTATGAGCCAGGAGCTAAATGCTGGGAATATACAAAGAAAAAAATACCTTCAAGGAGCTAATATTCTAATGGATGAGAAAATATTCAAAGCAATGTACATACAAGATATCTGTAATGTCAGGGGAAAGTAATGTCAAGAAGAGGTACAATGGGGGAGATGTGGGGAGTTGGGGAGAAGAACAAGATGGATCCCAGGAAAAGCCATATTTGATTAATATGCACAGCAGCAAATATTATTCAGTGCAAGCAAGACCTTAATGCCGAGGTACAAGTCAAATTAGAAAAAGCCATATATTTATTATTTAGTCAAGAACCCATGTTTTCCCAGTATGTCAAGAAGAACAGATCAATATATTTTTATGAATCCTACAAGAATCTCGTATGTACCTCTGGGTATATGGCCAGAGACAAACTGACTACCCACATTATCCATCATCTTCATAATGCCATCTATACTTTTTCATCATGCAAATATGTGTATGTGTGCTTATATTGTCACTATGTTAATTATATATATATATATATATATACCATGTACTATCTATGATTATATAATATATGTAGATACATTCATTATAAAATCTCAATCTAGGTTTTCTAGAATGAAAATCCAAGTATCAAGACATGGTTTCTATATCAATTAACACATTCACCTTATTTAAGTCAAAGCTTACCTAATTTAATAATTCTGCAGAATTATCCAAAAAGATGTAATTAAACTCATCAATTAAGCCAAAGTTACTAAAAAGCTCAGCTCCTTTTTAAAGCAGATTTCTAAAATTCAGTTTATAGTTTTTTGACTCAGATACTACAAAACTCTGAAGAAAGAGACTTCCTTTATGGATATGCTTGGCCTGTTCCTTTCAGCTAAGTTTAAAAAAAACACAACTAGAGAGTACCCCCTTTGTTGGGGCATGTAGATGCTCTGCTCTCTAGCAGAGCAGATAGGGAACAACTTGTTTCCCTTTGTACACCTCAGCTGTGATCCCAACACAGTTCCTGTATATTATCCTCCTGTGTGGAGAAGAAAGCTAGATCCTCAGGTAGTTGAATCTCTCCAAGCTAAAGATAATGGAGAGTGGAGACCTGAGGTGCATGGCTACTCTTCACCCTTACCAGATAGACTGAATCATAACCTATAAGTAGGAGTCAGTCCCTGAGATGAGAAATCCAATCAACCATCCAATGGACATCTAGTGACCCGATATGTCTTACATTTAGGAGGACCTTAATACATATTTGTTGAACTGAATCTTAGAGAAGCCTTGGCATTTGTCATTGGAATATCCTCAGAAGATGTGGGTACAAGTCCTGACTCTGCTAAATATTGTTTCTATGTCCTAGGATAAGTCATTCAACCTCACTCATTTCCTCATCTGCTTATTTGTTAAGGTTTCACTGATATCGGGAATTCCCAGTGAGTAAATTCCATCTACCAATACAGATTGGCACCCGTCTTGCAACATAGCCTCCAAGAATTGCTTGCAGCATTGAAAGGATATAACTTGACCAACATCACGGGGCCAGTATGTATTAGGGGCAGGAATTTCAATTTTCTTTCCAATTGGGGTCCTGTTTTCTATTCACTGGACCATGTTGTTTCTCCTCCTCTATAAATAGGGATAAAACTCCTTAAACTCACAGATGTTTCCCATGTCTCAGATGAGATATTTATGATGTTATATACAAAAACTTCTCTTTCCAACACTGATACTTCCTAATGATAAAAGATTGTGTCCATAGGAATCATTATATTCTGAACCAAATGTCAGAGACTGGAATAGGAATTCTTCAGGATCTGGGAGCATGCGTGGCTCATGCTATTACCCTGAATATTCATTAAGTTGTTTGCACCTGTGAACATGCACCCTGTTGAATATTCTCTCTGTACAGAATTGAACGCTGTGTCAGTTACTGCCAAAGCCTTCAAGGGTATGTCCCATGGAACTGAAGGACTTAGGAGAACACAAGCAAAAGAAGACAGCAAGGCCAAGTATACAATACGATTTATGTGGCACAGAGGAAAACAGGAAATAGCAATCTTATGTCTTCAGTTTTGCTGCAAGTGCATTTCCCATGCTCCCACAAAAGGTAATGGTCGTGATCAACTTCCGTTCATGAGGAACATCTCAGCTCAGCTCAGTGACTATACTCACCACCACCTTTGTCAACCTTAGAAAGCCCTGCCATTGTACCATCTGTCTCTTTGGCGTTCTTGGCCAAAGAGAACCAAAAATCCTCATCATCTTCCTTTCCTTCCACAGAAGCCTGAGCTCTGCGCCATTCACTTGCACTCCTTTGGATGATTTCTTTGAAGGAAGAGTGGCATTTTGTCTCCTGGTCTTCACAAATTCCCTCGGGGTCCGTTCTTTTTGACTCAGTTTCTCTTCCATTCATGACATCCTGGGAAAGGTGGTATTCTTCTTCATCCGTATCCCTGAAATATGGGTTTTTTTGGTGAATTTCCTCTTGGCTTTGTTCACTGTCGACTCTCCCATCCCCCGTTTCAGACATATCTTCCCCGGAACTAGAATATGTGTTACTTCTGGATGAGCCTGAGAAGGAACTTTTCCTAGCTACAAACAGGAAAAACAAGGACAACATAAGAGTTATTTTTTTATTGCCCCCTATATCATTTCCATTAACCAGTTGGTTAAATGTTCCCAGTCATTTTCATAATTTCATTGACCTCAGAACTATCAACTGTGTTCAAAAGTGCTCTGGACTAGCAGGTAGGAGCCATGGATTCTAATTTTGGCCCCATCACTTATTGATTGCACAACCCTAGCAAATAATTTCCCCTCACTTGTAAAATGAATGTGCTGGAGGCTGTATTCAGAATCAGAGGACCTGGGTTCAATCTTGGCTCTCATGTCCGTAACCTGTGTGAGTGTGGACAACTCGTTTAAGATCTCTGGGCCTCCTTTCCCTCATCTTCACAATGGTGAGGTTGGGCTGGATGGCCTCTGAATCTCTTTCCAAGATTGCGTCTATGACCCTAGGACTAGATGATTGTAGATCACACAAGGTCATTCAATTAAAGGTCATCGAGTCTGATCCCTTCATATTTTACAGATGAGGAAATTAAAGCCCAAATAAAGTAAATGACTTGCCCAAGATCACATAGACAGGAAACTGACAGAATTGGGATTCACACTTAGGGCCCCATTCCATACATCTTCCATTATACCAATCACACCACTTTCTTTACAAGCTCCTATAGCTTTAGCCTACCTGTATTCCATGTGATATTTGTTGTGGAAAGAAATCAAATACATTAGAATCCAATGAGATTGTAAACCTGCCAAATTAACCCAAATGGCTTGTTCTGTTCTAAGATGTTTTAAGAACAGTTATCATATTTTGAAGACCTGCAGTAAACATCCATGTTACAATATAATAAATCAAATAATATAATATTAATGGAACTCGAGGTAGGGTTAGAAATCCATTGGATATTAGAAGCTTAGTAAACACTTGGATTGATAAATGAATTTAATTATTTTATGGTGACATATTTACATCAGTATATAATACTAATGAAAATGGACAGGCTCAGAAGTGAACAGTAGCAGGATGAGAAGGACAGCACCAGAGAGAGTAGGCAGTGCTTTGAGGGATACTGTTCTCTAATACCAAAGCACATCTTCCAATCATTCTTCTCCTCCCATTGATGTTTTACAAGTGTGTATTCTGCTGCAGTTGTGGGGGAGCCAAGATTTCTGGTAACCCAAAGATTACGAGAAAGGTATATGGTGGTTATAGCTTGGTCCTGGCATATTACCAATGAAAACTCATGAACGATAAGTGATACACAAGCTATAGAGTTATTTGGGCATCAATGGACATGAGAAGGTTGCATAGCATGAATAAGAACAAATGATGTATAGCCCAAGGGCTGCACCAGTAAGTGAAAATATATTAAAAGAATGGAGGGTAGAGCTCAGATGGTGGAGTAAAGGCAGGGAATCACCTGAACTCTGTCAAATTCTTCTTCAATCAACATTAAAATAATGCCCCAAAATGAATTCTGGAGTGGCAGAGGTGGCAAAGGACAGGGTGAAACAATGTTCAGCCTAAGACAACTTAGAGGGTTGACAGGAAAGATCTGTCTCAGTGGCATGACAGTGGAGTGCAGTCCAGCACAGGCTACCCTGGCAAGGCATCATCCCCTGAGCCCTGGCTCAAGCCAGCAACAAGGTCTCATGCCCCTGCACCAGGAAGCCAGTAGCAGGTCATGCTTGGCACAAGCCAGCAGCAGGTTTTAGGGACCACTCAAGTGGCAGCAGTGGATTCTAGAGCTCTCAATCCACAGATGGTAAGGCGGTCTGACAACTGGTCAGAAGAAAATTACAAGAGATACTTTGATTGCCTCCAGTACAGGACTCTGTTTCATTGACCGCTCATGGTTCTAGATCACAATAATAGGATAAGGAGGAGAATTAGCAGAAGCACAGTTCCAGAGTGGAAGAGTGCTTGTGGTCATTCACAGACAACAGTGCAGGTGAAGAGAGTCCTAATCACACATCTCCTTAGATTACACCACTTTGGAAGTACTGACACTTACTGACTCCACTCCCCCACACCCCCAGAACAGCACAAAAAACCTGAAGTTCAGTATGGCACCCCCACCACACCAAGAACAAAGTCAAACTTTAACATAAAATTAAAAGTGAAGAAAAAGATTAGAAAAATGAAAAACCATTAAAAAAACTGACCATAGAAAATCACCATGGTGACAGGGAAGATGAAAACATGAACTCAGAAGACAATGAAATCAAAGCAGCTACATGCAAAGCTTCAAAGACAAATATGAATTGATATCAGGCCCTAGAAGAACTCAGAAAGGATTTTAAAATAAAAGGAGGCAGGAAAATATGGGAGAAAGAAACAAAAGTGAGGAAGCAAACAGTAAATAGCTGTTACTGTGATGGAATACTATTTTGCTATAAGGAATGATGAGCAGAATGCTTTCAGAAAAACCAGGAAAGATTTACATGAACTCGTTCAAAGTCAAATGAGAAGAACCAGGAGAATTTGTACACAGTAACAGCAATATTGTGCTGTGAATGACTTAGTTATTCTGAGAAATAGAATGCTTCAAGATAGTTCCCAAGGACTCATGATGAAAAATGCTCTCCACCTCCAAAGGAAGAACTGACGGAGTGTGGAGACATATCAAAGCAGACTATTTTTTCACTTTCTTTGTTTGTGTGTGGTGTGATGATATTTTTTGGTCTGTGTTTTCTTCCACAATATGACTAATACAGAAATATATTTTTCATGATTGCACATGTATAACCTATATCAAACTGCTTCTCATTTCAGAGAGGGAGAGGGAGAGAGAATTTAGAACTCAAAATTTTAAAAAAGAATGTCAAAATTGTTTTTACATGTAATTGGAAAAATTTTTTTTTAAAAAGGAGGTAGTTCTTCAAGATGCTGAGAAGGAAACAGGAGGCAGAGTGGATCAGGTATGCCAAACCACTGCTGGCACCTGTCCTTAGACTTTGATGAGGACAATTCTGGACCTTAAGCCCAAGAACCCTACAAAGAGTAGCACCCAGATCACCAACCCAGCCCCAGAGGCCATGACATAGGGGAATATGTGACTTGGTGCCACCTTTTGTTGTAGCTCCTGCCTCCTCAGCAGTCATAGTTACTGAAGACCTGGAAAAGAATGCTCTCCAGACAAAAATCCTTGGCACCACCCATTGGCTCATCTCCATTTATCTTTGGAACTGAATTTAAAGAAGATGCATTGCCATTTTTTTTACTGCAGACCTTGAGGCCCTCCCACTGAATCTGAAGCTGAAAACCTCCCCCTATCACTGTGTAAGCATCTTAAGAGCAGGGATTATCTTGTTTTCTATTTGTATCCCTGGCATTGACCATAGAGTTTTTCTCATGGTGGGCCCCTAATAAATGCTTTTATCATTCAAAAACATTCAAAGAATGAGAAAGAGGCCTAGAGTGGGAAGGTTGGAAGGCTTATAGGATATGGATCAAAATCCCACCATTGGAAAAGGAATGACTAAGTTCTAAGGGTCATGAATAGGGTGAGTGTCTATACTCTTGAAGAAGTGAATCATTGATAGCAGTGTCTTCCCTGTAAGGTCAATGGCTTTCAAGTCACTGCCATCACAATGAATATGGGCCAGGGCAGGAATTCCATATAACTGCAGACTCAGAATTCTACAACATGCCATCTCCCTTCTCTATACCTTTGCCTAAATCACAGAACCCCATGTCTAAAAGGTTCTCCCCACAGAAAAATACTCTCTTCATGGCTCAGCTCAAGCTATGTACTCTGTAAGAAGCACTTTCTAGACTCCACATAGAATCCCTGGTGTCCTCCCCTATCCTAAAATTACTTTGTATTTATATATTTAGATTGTATAAGTTGCTCTGACTTGACCATGCCAATCACAGGTGTTGCCAAGAGACCATTATATAGAGATAGAAACATGCATATACAGAGACCTATGCTTATACATCTGTCCACATCCATTCCCACCACCACCACTCCTGGAGAACGTAAGTTCCCCAAACTCAAGACTGATATTTCACTTCACTTTTGTCTTTGCATCCCCCAGTACCTCAGGTTGATGTTTTATACATAGTAGGTATTTTTAAAATATTTTTGAAATGGTACAAGATCTAGCAGCTTCTACATGAAGGAGTTGAAGGGCTTAGAATATGATATTCTGGAGGTCAGAGGTGCTAGGATTAAAATGAAGAATCACCTACCCAGCAGAACTGAGTATAATACTTCAGGGAAAAAAATGGACATTTAATGAAATAGAGAACTTTCAAGCATTCTTGATGAGAACACCAGAACTAAAGAGAAACATGAATAGGTAAACAAGAAAGAGAAACCATAAGAGACTTATTAAAGTTGAACTGTTTACATTTCTACATAGAAAAATGACATTTTTAACTCATGAGACCTTTCTCAGTGTTAGGATAGTTGAAGAAAGTGATAGATAAACAGATAGATAGATAGATGGCACAGGGTGAGTTGAATATGAAGGGATGATATCTAAAAATAAAATTAAAGGATGAGAGAGGAATATATTAGGAGAAGGAGGAAGGGAGAGAGAATAGAGTAAATTATCTCACATAAAAGTTTCACAGTGGAGGGGAAAGGGAGAAGGTAAGAAGGAATGGGTGAACCTTATTTTCATCAGATTTGGCTTAAGGAGGGAATAACATACACATTCAATTGGGCATCTTATCCTTCAGGAAAGTAAGGGATAATGGGGGATGAGAAAAGGGAGGGCAGATTGGGGAAGGGGCGTAGTCACAAAATAACACATTTGAAAAGTCACAGGGTCAAAGGAGAAAATAGAATAATTGGTGGGGAGCAGGATAGGATGGAGGGAAATATAGGTAATCTTTCACAACATGATTATTATGGAAGTTTTTTCCCATAACTACACCTGTGTAACCTACATTGAATTGCTTGCCTTCTCAATGAAGGTGGGTGGAGAGGGAAGAAGGGAGGGAATTTGGAACTCAAAGTCTTAAAAACAAATGTTTTAAAATGTTTTTACATGCAACTGGGAAATAAGATATCCAAACAATGGAGTATAGAAATCTATCTTGTCCTTCAAGAAAGTAAAGGGAATGAGGATAAGGGTGGGGATGATAAAAGGGAGGGAAGACTGGGAGAAGAGATAATCAAAATGCATTCCATCTTGGGGTGAGTGGAGGGAAGAGATGGGGAGAAAATTTGGAACTCAAAATCTTGTAGAAATGAATGTTGAGATGGGGAGGAGCCAAGATGGCGGAGTAGAAAGACTCACTGTATGCTAGCTCCGAACTCACAGCCCATAAATTTCCTGCAAAAAGAACTCCCCACAAATTCTGGATCAGTGCAAGCCACTCAGGAACACAGTGGAAGAGATTTCCATTCCAGAGAGCCCTGGAAAGCTGTCCCCAGGGGTCCATCACGCTCCAGACAGCGGAACCCACTCCTGTGCTGCCCTGGCCACGTGGCCCCAGAGGAGCAGATCCGAGCAGGCTTCAGGGACAGAACCTCCAGCAGCCACAAAGGTCCCTCCACCCACAAGCACTACAGGTCAGTGAGAGAGACTTCTGGGCTGGCTGAGAGGGGAGCGGGGTGTCTCCGTGACTCGGGCCTTCTCGGGAGGCAGTGGCAAAGGGAGCGGCAGAGGCAGTGGCAGCCAGGCGCTCCCGGAGCAGACAGGAGCTCTGCTCCATTACTGAAGGACTCTGCATAAACCCCCTGAGGGAACTGAGCCTGGGAGGCAGCCCTGCCCCCACCTGAGCAACAGAACTTAAGCTCACATTGAATAGTAGCCACTCCCGCCACTGAAAGCCCTGAGGCTGGGGAACAGCATTTGAATCTCAGACCCCAAGCACTAGCTGGGTGGATCTAGGCGGGGGTGGACGGGAATCTCAGAAGTCAAGTAAATGGATGGGAAAATGCCCAGAAAAGGGAAGAAAAATAAGACCATAGAAAGCTACTTTCTTGGGGAACAGATGTTTCTTCCTCCTTCCATTTCTGATGAGGAATTAGAATGTTTGTCATCAGAGAAAGACATGGAGGTTGAGGCCTCTGTATCCCAGACATCTGAGGTGGATGTCCAGTGGGCTCAGGCCATGGAAGAGCTCAAAAAGGATTTTGAAAATCAAATTAGATAGGTGGAGGAAAGACTGGGAAGATAAATGAGAGAGATGCAAGAAAAGCATGAAAAACGGGTCAATACCTTGCTAAAGGAGACCCAGAAAAATGCTCAAGAAAATAACACCTTGAAAAATAGGCTCACTCACTTGGCAAAAGAGGTTCAAAAAGCCAATGAGGAGAAGAATGCTTTCAAAAGCAGAATTAGCCAAATGGAAAAAGAGGTTCATACTTAAGAAAATAGTTCTCTCAAAATTAGAATGGAACAGATGGAGGCTAATGACTTTCTGAGAAACTAAGAAATCACCAAACAAAACCAAAAGAATGAAAAAATGGAAGAGAAAGTGAAATATCTCATTGGAAAAACAACTGACCTGGAAAATAGATCCAGGAGAGACAATTTAAAAATTATGCGACTACCTGAAAGCCATGATCAAAAAAAGAGCCTAGACATCATCTTTCATGAAATTATCAAGGAAAACTGCCCTGATATTCTAGAACCAGAGGGCAAAATAAATATTGAAGAAATCCATCAATCACCACCTGAAAGAGATCCAAATAGAGAAACTCCTAGGAACATTGTGGCCAAATTCCAGAATTTCCAGGTCAAGGAGAAAATATTGCAAACAGCTAGAAAGAAACAATTCCAGCATTGTGGAAATACAATCAGGATAACACAAGATCTAGCAGCTTCTACATTAAGGGATTGAAGGGCTTGGAATAGGATATTCCAGAAGTCAAGGAACTAGGACTAAAACCAAGAATCACCTACCCAGCAAAACTGAGTATAATACTTCAGTGGAAAATATGGTCTTTCAATGAAATTGAGGACTTTCAAGCATTCTTGATGAAAAGACCAGAGCTGAAAAGAAAACTTGATTTTCAAACACAAGAATGAGAAGAAGCATGAAAAAGTAAACAGCAAAGAGAAGTCATAAGGGACTTACCAAAGTTGAACTGCTTACATTCCTACATGGAAAGACAATATTTGTAACTCTTAAAACTTTTCAGTGTATGGGTAGTTGGTGGGACCACACACACACACATACACACGCATGCACACACATACAGAGACAGAGAGCACAGAGTGAATTGAATAGGATGGGACCATATCTTAAAAGAAATTAAGGTAAACAGTGAGAGAGAAATGTAGTGGAAGGAGAAAGGGTGAAATGGAATGGGGTAAATTATATCTCATTCAAGAGGCAAGCAGGAGACTTTTTAGTGGAGGGAAAAAGAGGGGAGCTGAGAAAAAAATATGAAGTTTACCCTCATCGCATTTGACTAAAGGAAGGAGTAAAATGTACACTCATTTTGGTATGAAAACCTATCTTACAATACAGAAAAGTGGGGGAGAAGGAGATAAGCAGGGAGGGAGGGATGATGGAAGGGAGGGCAATGGGAGGAGGGAGCAATTTGAAGTCAACACTTGGGGAGTGACAGGATCAAAAGACAGAATAGAAAAAATGGGGGGCAGGATAGGATGGAGGGAAATATAGTTAGTCTTACACAACATGACTATTATCTAAGTCATTTGCAAAACTACACAGATAGGGCCTATATTGAATTGCCTGCCTTCCCAAAGGGAATGGGTGGGGAGAGAGGGATGGGGAGAATTTGGAACTTAAAGTTGTAGGAACAACTGTTTAGTATCGTTCTTGCTACTAGGAAATAAGAAATACAGTTAATGGGGAATGGAAAGTCATCTGGCCCTACAGGACAAAAGAGAAGATGGGGACAAGAGAAGGGAGGGATGATAGAAGAGAGGGCAGATTGGTGATAGGGAAAATTAGAATGCTCGGTGTATTGGGGTGCGGGGAGGGAATAAATGGGGAGAAAATTTGGAACCCAAAATTTTGTGAAAATGAATGTAAAAAGTAAAATAAATAAATTTAAAAAAAAGAAATGAATGCTGAAAACTAAAAATAAATTTAAAAAAGAAAGTTATAAAAAAGAAACTAACCCCTAAATCTTCTATTATTTTGTACATGTTCTGTATGTGTTTCAGATCTCTTCTAGAGATAGGTGACAAGAACTGGAATCTTCACAGTCTTCTGGGATTGGGAGTATTGTGTCCACTTCCTAAGCCTGGGAAATATTGAATTGTTGAAGAGCCCTTGGAAAAGAGGGTCCATGGAGAGGAGGGAGAGGGTAGGGAAAGCTGGACCCATGGAGTAGCTACAGAGTTGCTGTGGAAACATCAAAAATGCTCCCTCCTCAAAACCAGGTCTTCTGGGAGTACAAAGGTGAAAACTAAAGGGAAGGTCTCCAAATCAAGAACCATGTTTCTTATGAGTTCTAACTCAAATGGCTGTAGCATTCAGGAAACAAAAAGAGGCCTCTTTATTCCCTTCTCCTACCTTGCTTCAGCTGGGTGGGACTGGCCCCCACTTTTATGTGGGGTCTTTTATTCTGACCAAGATTGTCCCTGACTGATCCATTGTTATTTATCATTAACACTGGTGTCTAGCCCTGTCCTTTGTACTTCCTTGCATCCTCTGTTCATGGCAAGGGCCTTCCAGGGCTCTAGGCATCATAAAGCAGATAGTCGTCTTTCAATGAGCAAGTTCCTGTTCACTAGCAGAGAGTTTTCTCTCTCTGACTGGGAACATAATCAAGAGCTTTGATATGTCTCATGCCCAAACTTCCAAAAATAGAATTCCTATGTTTTTGAATCTTTACATTTCATGCTAACATTCTAAATGAAGTCTTTTAATTAAGTTCATCTCCTCTTTCTCATCTTCTACTTTATTTCTCTTTTTTTCTTTGTATTTTCCACTCTGCAACTACAAATTGATGCTGTATCAGATGAGAAGAAGACAGGTTAAATGAGGTGTCCCCACTCTACCCTTTACTCCTCCCCTCAGCCCCACCTGCCCTGAGCCCCTTCTCTCACTGTCTCTGGATGATTTCAAGGGTCTCTCCAGACCTGAACTTACATCAGGAGTTCACAAGCCTTGGTAACCACCATTAGAACCTGACTGCTACGCACCATAAAGAATAAAGATGCTTTCAACAGCTAGACAAGTCAATTGCAATTCCAGTCTTTTCCTGCCCCCTAGCTACCATGGGCATGCACCAGACATTTCTCGGCAGGATCTCTCAGGCTCCAACTCATCACTCTATTTCCAGGACTTCTCAAGGGGCATATGGTCTCTAAATAGCAATCAAAGTGATCAAGGTCACTTCTCCATGCTGTTGTATCAGAGCATTAGGCATCATGGCAACCCCTCCCTTGATGAGAAATTTTGAAATTGTTTATAAAAATTTCTACAGTAAACAGTTTGTTTAATCAATGTTTTTCTTTAAGTACAAAAATAACTGGAATGCCAATTTATACATTCTCTGAGCTTCCAAAAATACTCATATCTAACACCTGAACATTTACATAATGACTCCCAATATTGGCTAATCGCCAGGATTGACAGAGTAAAGAAAAGTCAATATGGCAGACTGGATGGAAAGTCTTCCTCAGTCATGAAGATTTGGACTTGAGCTGTACTTCCACAGTTACTGGTTATGTGACCTTGGGCAAGTCATTTAACCTCTTAAAGTAGCCCTAGGTCTAGAAAAGTTGCCAATTTGCATTAGAAGGAATTCTTTCATTGGAGAATCCCTATTCCAATGAAATTACAAACCCAGAGAAAAAGCAAACAAAAAAGGCAAAGGAAATTTACCTTCCATCTTATGTTTCTCCAGGATCCACTAGATAGTAACAAAGAATTATGGTTCATTTTAAAGTGAGCAAAACACATTCTGCTAGATGCACCTCCAGAAAAGAGATCAAGAGAATGACCTTGGTATGTTGAGAGGAGCCACTGTCCCCTATAATTTCATTTACATTTTTTTCTCCAATTCAATGGAGTAGTTTAATTCCACTCCCACAACTTGCTCATACAGTCTCATACTGACCTTCTCACAGAGTTAAGGCATGTAGAGACCCAAAGTCAATGAGAAATAGATCCGCAAACATGGAGTCCAGCATGGGATAATAGCTAGAACCTTGGCTTGGAGGCCTGGCTCTTGATGATGTCCATAGCCAAGTCACTTAGCTTTAATCACAGAATTCATCTGGATTTGCTTTGTAGATATTTTATATAAAGTCAGAAGTCCCTGGTATACAGTAACCACTTAATAAGTACATTATTGATTAGTGTAGTAGAGAGCTGCCCATGGAGTGGGAAGATGGGGTGCAAGTACTATGTTTGATGCATACTAGTTGTGACGTGGGCAAAGGCAACTTTTGAAGTCAGTTCCACAGAAGGTGTCTGTCTGCACTGTAGAAGTCTCTCACAAGGAGCTTGTTACACTGATAAAATCGCTGCTCCATTTCAAAAGAACCTGCCCCACCATATTCACTTATTCTTATACATTTTGCTTTCCCCATCCCACCCTGACTAGACTGGAAGCTCTTGCGGACAGGGCCTGTTTTCATTTTTGTCTTTGTTTTCCATGTATCATACACAAAGCTAGGCACATAGCGAGCATCAAATAAAGCTTGTTGCACTGAACCAAATGGAATTGAAACATCAGAGATGAAATACACCCAAGAGGCTTCTTTTCCGCCCCAGCCTCCTCCTCCCCATCCAGGCCAGTACCTTTCCCCTTTGAGAGAACAGTCTCCATGCCATTTCACCCAAAACGGTGTTTGGACAGCCTGACGTCTGTCACTATAATCTTCACATCCAACCAGTGGGAGCATTGACTGATTACCACCACCTGGTCCTGGTCTCCTCTCCTTGTGACCACATATTTGTTTTGTACCAAGGGACAGGAAACACTTTTTTTTCTCTATACATACTAACATCAGTAGCACGCAAATGTGCTTTTCTTTGACAACTTTTTAGAAGAAGACAAACAAATAAAACTTCACATTTTCTTCTGTAGACATTACTGAGCAATTGCCCTGGTAATAATCCTGGATCTAAGACACTTCATTCATGTATGTATAAGTCTGCACATGTGTGTGTAAGTAAAGGCATATAACATGATTGAAAGGTAGGAGGCTTAGAAGAGATCACTTCCTTGCTACTTTTATTTAATTTTCCCTCAGAATTAAATGTAACTGTTTCCAGATATTTTCAAGAAAAGCACTGCAGTGAAATTTTTTATCCATAAACATATGTCTCCAGATAGTTTCTCCATTCCATGAGAGACAGACTGTGTGACATAGTGGAAAGAGTAAGGAAGGAAGCCTGGGGTTCCATGTTACCTACTGTGTGACCATGGACAAGATACATAATGTCTGAGTGTCAGTCTCTTCAGCTGTGAAATGGGCACATTAAACCTCTGGACCCACATCACCCACTAACCCATCAGTCCAGGCTATTGTGAGTTGCCTGTGAGATACTTCAGAGTGCTATAGAACAGTCTGCCGATATTCCAGATATAAGATTTGTACTGCACAAGAATTCAGCAAACACTTTCAGTTGTGTGACCTTATATCAAGATAAATAATAAAATGAATGTGCATTGATTGGTATGTAGAAGTCCCAGTGTGGAAATTCTCTCCCTTTAGGCAGATCAGCAGTTTGCCTAAAATCTGCAGTACAGAGTGTGCTGGGAAATGTTTGACAACTGGCTTGTCAAAAACACAAGAACCCCTTAAACGTGTAATTGGTAGCATTCACGTTTCCTGGCCACTTTCTTAAGTCCAGACAATCAAACAGCAAATCAGGCCCTGGTTTGTAGGTATTCCAGTACCTGAGCTGTAAACGTTCACCTTTCACAACCAAGGCTGTTGTTTTACAAGAACCCCAAAGTCAAGGAGTCTTTCGATGCTTCAAGATCTGAGTTTTCGTGGCTGTGGTTTAACAGGACCTAAATCCTCCTGCTAATTCATGCAGAATGCAAATTTCTTTGTACCCAGGAGACTGATGAGTAAGTTGCCTTGGTTAAAAGAAAGCAATCATCACCTCACAGGCAGATCACTAACCCTGGGCCTTTCTCCTTGGAACATTCAGATCATCCATCCTTGGGCCTGGCCTCAACACCTTCCCCACTTAGCACCATGGACATGGCCTGAGACAGGGGGTGGAAGGGTGGGGGGAATGTGTCTCTGACTTCTCTACAGAGGACATACAGCCAAGGTATCACTGTATCCAATGTAGTATGCTGTAACTTTTGAATAACCCAACTTTCCTAATCATGAAAAGCCTTAGCTTTTATCCACCACACGCCCTAACCCCTCTAAGCATGTAAGGGTTAAGTCAAATTGTCTTCAATTGGCATTGATTACGTACCTACCATGTGCTGCACCCTGTGCTAAGTTCTGAGGGGCGATGATGATCCCTGCCCTTACGGAGTTCACAGTAGGCAAATGGTTCTTAAATCACATAAAAGACAGAAAACAACAGAGACCAGAGGCAGAGAAGCAACCTTCAATTAAAATCAGGGCCTATTATTTAAGAAGAAAGAGAGATAGAGAAGGAAGGGAAGGGAAGGGAAGGGAAGGGAAGGGAAGGGAAGGGAAGGGAAGGGAAGGGAAGGGAAGGGAAGGGAAGGGAAGGGAAGGGAAGGGAAGGGAAGGGAAGGGAAGGGAAGGGAAGGGAAGGGAAGGGAAGGGAAGGGAAGGGAAGGGAAGGGAAGGGAAGGGAAGGGAAGGGAAGGGAAGGGAAGGGAAAGGAAAGGAAAGGAAAGGAAAGGAAAGGAAAGGAAAGGAAAGGAAGGGAGGGAGGAAGGAACGGAAAAAGGAAGAAAAAGAAAGAAAGGAGAAGAAAGAAAGAAAAAAAGATTTTCACTGAAGACAAAGCAAAAACATGAATTAGTCACTTAACTTGCTCAGGATGGTCTCCCACTCAGTAGTAATTAGGTCCTGAACTAAGGTTTTCCTCACTTTGAGGCCATCTCTCTAGCCATTATACCACACTGTCTGTCTGGACCTGCAAGTCCTTCAATATGCAGACCTCCCAATGGAGAAATTTAGTAGAAACTTGCTAGGGCTAATAGGAAACTCATGCATAAAAGCAGTCTTAGAGAGTCAGTTAGGGATACAGTAATCTTACCAAGTATTTATGTCACATCCACTAGACTTACTGCTGCAGACATAAAGGCAATATGGAGGTCCCTGTCCTCAAGGACCTTACATTGTACTTATAGGCAAGGTCTGCCGAATAATTGGAGCAGGGAAAGAGCATTAACCACTGTGTTTTTCAGAAAAGCCTTCATTTAAGAAGTAAGAGAGAAAAAAGTCCAGTTAAGTGAAATAATAAATCTTGTTGCCCACTAGTACATTTGCTGACTATTCAGCATATGGTATCTTGGTGAAACACACATGCAATGCTTACATGTGTACATGTATACATACACGCATGAATACACACAAACATATATACATTAACCTACCTGGTATCATGTCTCTTTCCTATCATCTCATCTATCATCTATTATCATCTTTCTGTTTGTTTATCACTATGTATCTATAATCTGTTTCATTATCTGTCTCTCTGCCTGTCTGCCTCCCTGTAGATCATTCCTCTGTGTCTCTGGTTTTGTGAAAGGAATGCCTCCAATTCAGATAAGCAGTGATTCTCCAATCACTTACAATCCTCTAGAGTTGGAGGGACTGCATGTTTATGTCAGATAATGACATGGGATTCCGCCAGGAAAGCAAGGCTTGCATATGTCAGAAGAAGGTCCTGAAACTATGTCAGTCAGAGACAGTCTAACAAATAGTTCTGCTGTGCCCAAAACCCACATGCAATGGGTCTGCCATGTTAGCATCCTTTTAAGTGGTGATTCTTGACATCATCAGTTACTCAACTCTCAGCATCCCTGTTGGTGCATTAACTGTAAAGAACAAACAAGCATTGTCTACACCCTTTTCCAGTTTGATCATAAGAAAATAACTTTGTCTTAGAAGATCTGAATCTGATCACAAGAAGGTAAGCTGATTACGCCATGCAAAAATAGCGCCCTGACTCCCATGTTTGCCACAAAATCATCCTGATTATTTATGAAATCAGCAAACTAATCATTCATTGAAAAAACACAAAATTAAGACACCTTTTGATCACAGCACTGATTCTTGCATACAAACTCTTTCATTCTTTTTTCACCTCCTTGCCCACCCCCACCCCACAACTTGTTTTCTGATTCTGGAGGTTTTTCTGTTTTCAAGAAAATAATCAAGTCTTTCTTGCAGCTGCCACCTCTTTTCCATCAAAGGCTTTTCCTTTCCCCATGTCACAGAGTTATATAAACATCAACGTAATGTTCACGTGTACTCTGAGAAAACAGCCCTTTTATGAAGCATGCAAGTGAAAGAAATATAAATGACTAGTGCTTTAAATAGAAAATCTGCCTGGTATAATGGGTACAAAAGATGTATAGAGAACTGGCAGATAGCAGTGGGTGGTTTATTCACGTTGAGGGTAAACCATAAATCTGGCTTTCAAGTTTACTGAAGCTGATTCTACCTGCTTGCTTTGTTGATATCAGATAACTCAGTTTCAAAGAATTCAACAAAAATAGAGGTTTGATTGAATGGCCTTACATTCTCAAAGGAAAGTCATCTTGGAAGGAATGGGAACCTGTCAACTCTGAAATCCTGGCGATGCAGTCGAATGTGATCTTACCAAGAGAGAAAAAGGAGCATCTCCAAAGAGATGGATGTGGCTACACAGGAAGCTCACAGATGACCCAGAATTAAAATAGATGTGTGGGAGATGGAAATATGGGTAGGGACCTGACACCCACTCAAAAGGTGAAACAGGCCTGAAAGAATGGGATAAGCAAAGGAAAGCTTAGGATAATCCAAGTCTTCACACACATCTAATTGTGTAAGGGGAAAGATGATGAACAAGGAAGAGATAGAACCACCACACCGGGAAGGTGGGATGGCAAGAAATGACTAAGAGACAGAAGAAGTGCTTGATGTCATTGTTTTGCTTCTATTTAAAAAAAAAAATTCCATATCACAACATGACCAAGCATCTGTTCTCTTCACCCATCAGCCCTCTTCAGAAGGTACATATAAGCAGCAGAAAGAGTCTGTCTGGGGTGTATTTCTCCTTCAAGGAAAGAGGTATCCTGTCATTAAATAAATCCCAAGCTCTGTGATGCACTTTCAGGGGTTCCAAGTCTGCTTCTTTTTCAGGGCAGAGCATAGAAGAAGGGACCTGAGGGTCATCTTGAACATCTCAACTTAACAGAAAAGGAAATCAAAACCCAGGGAAAGTTATGGGACTTACTCAAGGTGTTCCTGGGAGGAAGGGACAGATCCAGGATGTTGAAAGTCAGACCCTGGGACTCCATGTCTGAGATCTTTCCACTGTTCCATGTTGTTTCTCCCAAAGTCAACTCTAACTTCTTATAATATCTCCAGATAATAATAGGAGGAACCTCAAGAATACTCTAAGATTTGCAAAGTACTTTATATACATTATCTCATTTGATCCACATGGTGACCTTGTGTGGTAGTGTGGTTCGTTGATTGGTTTGGGTGTTTTGTTTTGTTGGGGAGAGAGTCCTGTGATTTCACTGGTATGAGGGAAGTCTTGGTGTGAAAATTCCTTCTACTGATACAGATAATCAGATCATCTTTGAATTATTAAGGTATTGCTTGGATCCCTGAGAAATGACTTGTGCAAGGTCATATAGCCAATGTGTCAGGGGCAAGATTTTCAGGACATCAAGGCCAGTAATCCATCCACTATACACTATGGTTTATCTTCTATTATATATTTGAGGTAACTGAAAGTATTCCGTATTGCACTGATTAGCCATTAGATGTTAGACTCCTTCCCCATAATTCTGTTGTGCTTGAAAACAGTCTTTATTAAAAGAAACCCTTTCAACAAGACTGTCTAGTTTCATTTTTCTAGGGATCATTTTCAAAAGTTGATGCTACAGTGAAAAATTAATTTCACATATGTAAGAAGAGGAAAAAATAGTTAAGCACCAGGGTTTTTGTTGTTTTTAGTTTCTGAAAAAGATCTAAGAATTTTAGTGGACCACATGCAAGTTTTATGCAAGTCATTATCATGTTATGGAAGTCAAAAAAGCTCATGTCCTCTTGGATTCCATTGACAGGCAGAAGTTTTAGGAATATGGAGGTTATATGTACTCTCTGAAGTGCCTATGGATTGGACATTGGTATATGTGTGCTACTTACAGACTGATCTCTGCCCTGGTAAGACCATATCTAATGTATGACCTTTTAGTTCCAGATCTCCCATGTTAGAAAGAGAAGGACATGGGTAAGTGAAAGGGCATCAATAGAACAGCCACCAAGTTGGTAAAAAGGCCTTGATCCAAGCCATGAGAGGACCAACTGTGGGAAGATAAAACAAATAATCCTTACTCTCAAGGAACTTATGCATTGCTTGGAGAGGGGATAGGGAATAGTGTAGAGGTAGTACAGAATAAGCACCTGTTTATTCACTCTATGATTGAACATTTTCAGAGAGTTGGCATACACAGCTTTCTAAAGCAACCTCTTCACTGAGATGGGAAGGCTATGACAACTGTCTTCACATACATCCAGGATTCATCCAGGGGTCCAGCTCTCTATTCACTATACCACATGCTTCCTCGCCAGGAAGACTTTTATCCAAAATGGAGGAGGTTGCTTTGGAAGGCTGCACATGCCAACTCCCTGAAAGTGTTCACTCAGAGGATGCATAAACAGGTGCTTATTTTGTACTCACCTCTACACTATTGCCTGTCCCCTCTCCAAGCAATGTGTAAGCTCCTTGAGAGTAAGGATTGTTTTATCTCAGTGTCAGGGTGCCTGGCACAGAGTAGGGGCTTTTAAAAAGCTTGTTTGATAGAACTAAATTCTCAATTTCAAGTCCAATTCTCCATCCATTATGTAACTTTAACTCTGTCCAAAGAAAGTAGTGTTATGTCAAAGCTGAAAATCTCAATCAGTATGGGGACTGGTATAAATTTTTCAATGACTCACATGTAGTCTTATGTTTCCCATAATTTGTAAGATTTACATTTCTGCCATAACTGAGTGACTATTCTTTGTATCCCAAGTGTAGGCTGATCTCCCTATTGGAGGAAAGCTACCTTCCAGGAGTGGCTCTGTACATTCCAAATTCTAGAGTACAATGAAGTGTTCTGAAAGGAAACAGAATCAAGGCTTCACTGGGAGAAAAGGAAGTGAGGTGAAGGCAGGAAGATGCCCCTCACAACACAGAGGAGACAGGGAAGGAAAAGAGGGATGGCAATAATGTCAACTAAAGTCTATCCAAAGCTTTAGCTGAAGAAGATAGAGAAGGATGTTCTAAGATGAAGTCTTTGCTTGTCCTTTAAGCAACAGCAGAGATGAGATAGAAGTTTGTTTCTCTTCTATAAGACAACACCCACAAAGTGTCAGAGAAGGGAGAATGATGAAGATTGATGACATCCCAGCCCCAGAATATTGCTGTATTTATCTGTTGACCTAATTGCGTCAAGAGAGGGGTCTACTCTCTTCCCAGGTCATATAACCAAGGCATATCAGAGAGCCTACCAAAACTTATCAAAATAGATGGTGATTCACCCCTTCTGGAGATTTATGTAGGCAAAAATGTCACTGTCCAATGGAACACAGAAAGTGTGATTCAATATTATAGTCTTAGGGAAGGAATCCTGAAGACCATAGGAGTATAGGATATATTTTCCTCAAAATGGTGATATTTGAGAATGGGATTTGAATATCCAGTCCTCACCTTTTAATATAGAGATGATAGGTTCCTGGCCAGTGATGGAGTACACCTAACAAATGTTGGTAAGAACGTATTTGCTTGGTGTCCTAGAAATAAATGGGGAGATCTGTTAAAAATGGTGGAGCAGGGAGAAGACTGCCTATGTGCATTCAGTAAGCTGGATATCATAGGGAGCAACAATAAGGAAAGAGAAATAGCAGCAGAGATGCACGCAAGCTCAAGAGAGACAAAATAAAGAAAGGGACCATTAGTTAAAATCCCAGCTTCAGATGGCTATATGTATATGTATATACAATTCTAAAAAGTGAGGGCAAGAAAGAACGAGAACTCCAGTTCTGATTCAATGATGGGAAAGGGGCATAAGCATTTGTATAGTATCTACTATATGCCAAGTACTTTGCTAAGTACCATTTTCTTTTTTTTTCTTTTTTTCTTTTATAAATATCACCTCATTTGATTGTCACAATTCTAGGCAGGAGGTACTATTATTATATCCATTTTACAGAATAGGAAACTGAAGTAAAGAGATGTTAAATGATTTTCCCAGTCACACAGCTAGTAAGTGTCTGAGGTCAGAGAAAAGGTACACCTTATAGGTGCTAGTGACACCACGTGGAATAAGATCTACCTTATTGCAAAGAAACAAGAGAGGTAAAAGGCCAGAGGCACTATTGTCTACTAATAAGACAAATGTGAGGAAATTCAGGAACCAGAGAGTGGAAAGCATGTAGGTGAAATTAATCAAGAAAGTGATTTTGTTATCGGAGGGAAAGAAGAAATGGATGGAGAACCTGGGAAGTAGGTCTCAAGACTGACATGAATGTAAAATACATAATGACAAGGGACTTAAATTCTCTAGACATCTCCTCCTCTCTCCATCTCTCCTTCCTCTCCCTGTCTCTGTCTGTCTGTCTCCCTGTCTCTGTCTGTCTGACTAGATTCTAACCCTAACCCTTACCTTAAATGCGCTCCAAAAATAGAGCATCCAGTAACTCTTTCTACTTGATATAATGAGAATTTTTCATCCTTTACAAGGTGGAAGAACCAATGGCTGATCTGATTCAGAACTGGTTATGTGGCTGGAGTTGAAGAGTAGTTGTTAGCTTGACAAGGATCATCAGTGGAGTGACATAAGGAACTATACTTGACCTGTGTTGTTTAACATTTTATCAGTTACTCTTATAAGGATATATGTGGAATGTTCATCAAATTTTCCAATAATATAAAGCAGGGAGGGATAGCTAACATTGCTGATGACAAACTCATGATCCAGAAAGGGTCTTGACAGGTTGGCGCTGGGTGAATCTAACAAGGTGAAATTTGAGTGGGATAAATGTGGTCAGGAGCAAAAAAAAAGCAGTATGACATTGAGGAAGTGTGGACAGGCAGTAATTGTTCTGAAAAAGCATCGGGGCTTCTAGCAGATGACAGACTTCATATGAGTCAACCACAGGGAATAAATATTCAATATTCACCTATTATATTCCAGGCACACCCCAAAGTGCTTCATAAATATCATGATCCTCACAACAACATTAGGTCAGTGGCATTGTTATCCCCATTTCACTGGTAAGGAAATCAAGGCAGATAAAGGTCAAGAGACTTGGTCACTGAGTGAAGAAGCATCTGAGGCTGCCTCTGAACTGATCTCCTGACTCCAGCCTCAGCACTTTACCCACTGAGCCATGTAGCTGCTAAGAACGATTGGCAGTGGAAAAAGCGAATGCGCTTTGGGGCTGCTTTGAGGGAGTACAAGCTCCAGGGACAGGCAGGTGACAGTCCTGCTACACTCTGTCCTTCACACCTCATTCTGGGCACCAAAGTTTTAAAAGGAAATTGATTGGAGGGCAGAGCCATGGCAGAGAAAAGCCAGGAAGTTGCCTGAGCTCTCCCCAGTTTCCTTCAGAAAAAATGTTAGATCAAACCTCTAAACAGATTCTGGAGTGACAGAAACTACAGAAAGATAGAGTGAAACATTTTTTCAGCCAAGACAACTTAGAAGGATTGAAGGAAAGGCCTGCCTCACTTGGATAAAAGGACAGGCCAGCCCAGTGCAGACAGTGTTTGGGAAAGCCAGATGGAGGCTCTTAGCCTGGCTAAGCAGGCCCATGTGGCACAGCAGGTCAGTGGGGAGGCCTCAGTTCCAGTGTAGAAATCAAGTTGCCAGTCCCTGAACCCAGGCAACAACAGGCATGAATAGGTTGGGCCACCCCAGTGTAGTGAGCAAAAGTACAAAGACAGTGACTAGGCCCCTGGTCTCCAGCACTAAAAACTTGGGACAGTGCCCTCCCCCCATGTCCCAGGAGCACAGCTCAACTTTAAAAGCCACCAAATAGGCAAAAAATGAGCAAGAAGTAAAAGAAAACCAAGCATCTATGGTGACAGGAAAGATCAAAATACAAACTCAGAAGAGGGCAACATTATCAACATACCCATATCTGAAACCTCAAAGGGGAATGTGAACTGGTCTCAAGTCCAAAATGCCTTCATGGAAGAGCTCAAGAAGGATTTTTAAAGTCATATAATAGAGGTAAAAGAAAAATTGGGAAAAGAAATAAGTGGTATACAAGAGAAAGTCAACAGATTGGAAAAGGAAGGACAAAAATCCACTGAAGTAAACAACTCCTTTAAAAGTAGAATTAGCCAAATGGAAAAGGTACAAAAGATACAAAAGCTAAATGAAGAAAATAATTTCTTAAAGATTAGAATTGGGCAAGTGGAAGCTAATGACTCTACCAGACATCAAGAACCACTCAAATAAAATCAAAAGAATGAAAAAATAGAAGAAAATGTAAAATACCTCACTGGAAAAACAACTGATCTGGAAAAAAAAGACCCAGGAAACATAATTTTAAAATTATTGGACTACCTGAAGGCTATGATAAGAAAAAGGGCCTGAAGAGCATCTTTCAAGGAAATATCAAGGAAAACTGCCTTGATATCCTAATACTAGAAGGTAAAATAATCATTGAAAGAATGTACCAACAACCTCCTGAAAGAGATCCCAAAATGAAAACTCCAAGAAATATTGTACCAAAATCCAGAATTATCAGGTCAAGATAAAATACTGCAAGCAGCCAAAAAGAAACAACTTACATACTGTGAACCTACACAGGATTACACAGGACTTAGCAGGAAACTGATTAATTGATGAGCATTTTCAGAGGAGGGCTTTTAGCATGCTTAAGAATCTTGGGTCCATAACACGGAAGATCAGAGGATGGAAATCACTGTATTTAGCCTGGAAAAGAGAAGCCTCAGCACTCAGGTTGAAAGGGAATGAGGTGAGGCATGACATTGTCTTCAAATATTTTAAGGGCTGTTATGGGCAGGAAGGACGTTCTGTTGGACTGCAGAGAGCAGGACCAGTACAATGGATGGACGCCACAAGAGGCAGACTTAAGCTTGATGTCAAGAAAGCCTTCCTAAGAATGAGAGCTGTCTCTAAGTAGAACAGGCTCCATAGTAAGTATTGTTTCCCCCCTCTTTGGAGGTCTTCAAAAAGAGAAAGTACAGAAACTTGCCAGATATGTTAGAGCATGGATTCCATTTTTATATGGGTTGGATCACTGAGGTGTCTTCCAGCTTTCCTGTTCCATGATTTTCACCAACAGGTCAGAAGTGGCTTCTGGGTGGAAAGTGACCACTCCATCACATCCATTGTAGTAGAGAATACAAAGAAACCCAGACACAGTTTGACAAGTACTTTAGATCAGGGGAAGACATATTCCAATGTTTTCAGAAGAAGCATGATTAAGTTCCCCTGGCTTAAAATTCTATAGAGGAAGTCAAGGAGACATAGGCAATGCTCCAGAATGAAATTTTAAGGACAACAAGAGAAGCAGTCCCAATGAGAAGGAAGAAAGGGAGTTATCTAAAAGAATACTGAGGATCTTCAGGAAATTCACCAATCAGCTTACATTTCAAAAGAACTGTAATCAGTCAAGAGTCAGCCTTGACAATCTTTCATTGAGGACTTAGTATGCTAAGTGCTGAAAGTACAAAGAAGGCAAAATATAGTCCTGCTTTCACCCAGCTTACGGGTGAAAGGGAAGAACATTCAAAACAAGATGCACACACAGGAGATATGCAATGTAAATGAGAAGCAACCTCAGAGGGTTGGCACTAGGGAGTTGAAGGGGTTGGGTGGGGGAGGATGGAAGAGGCCTTTTGAAGAAGGAGGGATTTGGGTTGAGTCTTGTTGGAATCCAAGGAAGCCAGGAGGCAGAGGTGAAGTCAAGAAGATGGAACTTGGGACAGGTAACAAATTATGAATATGATAGGATAGCACAGTTAAAAATAAAATAATGATAGGAATGCATGTGGTCAGAATGAGCTGAGGTTGCCAAGGGAAGTTAAAGACAACTAAAAATGTCTTAAGTTAAAATGAAAGAAAAGGGAGGATGGAAGCAAGACCTATGCTTGGGGAGGATGGGGCATTAATAACTGACGAGAGGGCGGGGCAGCTAAATTTTCTCCCACCTGTTTTCTCTGCAAAGAAGAATGAGCTTGGCAATGAAAATGGAAGAACCAAAATGACCCACAAAGAGCTGATGCCCAGGGTAGGCAAGCAGACAGACAGGGAGCACTGAGCGACCCTTGATGGGCTCAGATCACTTAAGGCAGAGGAACTAATTAGAAGGTGCTGAAAGTCCTGGCTAATATGAGGGCTCAGTCACTGCAGGTGATGTTTGAAGGATCATGGAAGACAGGAGAGGTCCCATAAGATGGAAACAGCAAGTTCTGTCCTGGATTTTAAGAAAGTCTGAAAACTCTAAACCAGTGAACTTGACTTCAAGTACTAAAAAAATCTAGAACAACATTTTAGATGCAGTAAATATTTAGAAAAGGGAGTCATAACTGACAGCACATACAGCCATTCAATAGATTCATCAACATGCTGGGCAGTCAACAAATTAAGCACATGGTATGTGCACAGTCACTTATAAGCACTGGGGATACAAGGAGCAACTGGTTGGGCATATGACAAGGGTGACTCCACTTCAGATATTTGGATTGATGGCCAGTGAGGCACTGCCCAATTCTCACACTGAGTTATTCTGTGACATAAGGATGTTCAGCCTGAAGATAATCTCTTCATGTATGTGAAGGCCATCCCCATGGAAGGCTGTCCCTCCAGAGGGGAGAACTGGGAGATCAGGGAGTAGGTCAAAGAGTCAAATTTAGAATATCAGAGGAAAATTCCTTAATTTAGGGGGATTCAAAGAAAGACTAGGGATGTGATTTCAATTTGGGGCCCTCCTATTCCTCTACTAATGCAAAGCAGAACATTCCCAGTCACTTAGCAAAGAGCACAGACACTAAAAGAGGTGATGGCTTGTCCCAGGTCATGCAGCCCATGTATGGCAAAAGTGTGACCTGAACTCATGTCTTCCTAGATGCCAGGTCTCTACCTGCTACACCACAGTGCCTTCCCCCCAACTAGAGCTCAGCAACAGTATACTGGGCCATCTAGAGAGATAGCTGGGTGTCCTCTATCAGAAGTCTTCAAACAAGGGCTTGACTCCTTGGCAGGCATGGGATGGTGGGTTTTCCTTCTAGGAGGCCCTCTGCAACTTTCCAGTTCTGTTTGATTTGTGGAGTCAGAAGGAACATTCCTGGAGCTGCATTCTGGATGGGGTGTGTGGAGAAGAGTCACTCAAAGTTGGAGATTGAGATCAAAATACAAAAAATAAGGCATGGTTTGATCAATTGTCAACTGAATTTGTACACACATGGGTAATATGGCCTGTGGGCTACACTTGTCCACAGGTGCCCCCTCCCTCCTATCATGCTACTAATGATTCCCACCTGTGCTGGCACTGAGACCTAGATAGGTGGAGGCTAAAACATACGGCCTTTGAAGTCTTTCCAGTGAGGTGGTAGAACCTCATGATTCTATTAATTTACTCCCATTTGAGAAAGAGAGCATGAAATATGGATGTCAGCTCAAATATCACTTAAGTGACCTCAAGCACCTGTTTCCTTCTCTAAAATGGGCTTACCTATACTTGGCCTATTTCACAGGGCTGTTGGGGGGAGGGTTTGGGGAGGGGGAAAGGAGAAATCAAATCAGAAAATGTACATAGTAGTTCTTTGTGAAATGTTATATTTATAGAAGTAGAAATCTCTCATGTGTCCTGCACAGGCTTTAAAACTCCAACATTTACTCGCTATCTCCATACTTTAGGTATCTGTTTTCATCAGTGCAAGAATTCCTTTGCCTGATGAAGACTGAAAATCTCTATGACTTAGAAGATGATATTTGAGAAAAACTCTGGAAAAAAAGATAAAATTAAATTAATCATCCTGTGGCTGACCAGGTTGTAAACCTCACAGAACTTTTGTAGGTGGAGCCTTGAAAGCCACAGCTGTCACCCTGCTTTTCCAGCCTTTCATGGGTAAGGGCTTGCCAGAACTGCTCTTCCACTGGCACAATCTCAGAGAGCCCAACAGTATCAAAGCAAGTCCAAAGCAAGTGCAAAGATTGCACTTGAAAATGAACACAGTGTTTTATGAGCAGGGAAGGGGAAGTGAAGAGGGGGCACTGGGGGAATAAACAATCATTTGTTTAAAGCTATCAATAAAGCACTTTTAAGAGAGCAGAAATTCAATTCAAGACTCAGTAACATTTTAAAACATAATGTACTTCCTTAAATAAACAAAAGTTGACAAAAAGCAGTTTTGCCTACAAAGCAAATTCTCGGTCATAAGAATGTCTTAGGTTCCTTCTAATAAGTCTCACTGTGATTATCTGAAAGCTAGATGAGGAGCACTGGTATCCCCAACAGACTGAGCGGGAATTCTAATGAGGAAAATGGATAGGTTCTCAGACTCCAAAAAGTCAAGTTTTCCCGAGGCCATCTCAATATTTCAATCTCTAACTTGAAATGAATTCCAAGGATATTAGGAACATGATAGATAGAGGTATACACACACACACACACGCACACGCACATGCACACACACGCACGCGCACACATCTGTGTATGTATGCATATATGTGTACATTCAAATTTAAATAAAAACAGGTACAAATTGAATTTCTGTATTGCTTATCATTTGGAATTCCCTAAAATTATGGTTTCCTCCATTAGTAAAGGATGATTGTAATTAATCTCATAGCATTTATTAAGCATCTAGTGTGTGCCATACTATGATGATATAAAAACAATCAACAGTTTGCCCTCCCACATACTTATCTGACATTCTAACAAAGGAAACATCACTCACACGTGGAAATATGTGATGTATTCTAAGTACGTAGAAACTAATTTGGGGGTGACTACTAGTGACTGACTGAGGATGGGAATCAAGAGTCCTGTAAGAGGTGGAAGCTGAGTCAAGTTTTGGTGAGAGCTAGAAATTCTAAGAAGGTGAGGAGGGAGTGAATTCCAGGTATGGGGATCAGCCTGAGCAAAGACAGAGGTGGGTGGTCAACAAATATTAAGTGCTTATTACATGTCAAGTGTTCTGGTAAGCTCTGTAGTTGGGAAGAAAGGGTAAAAGAGTCCCTACCTTCCAAGAGACCAAATTCTAATAAAGAAGGCAGTTTGTAAAAACCAAGCAGATAACATAAGCACAGAGTGATGGAAGGTAACCTTAGAGAAGAAGACATTGGCAGCTTAGGGGATCAGGATTTCTGGAGACGGTAGTATCTGAGCTGAGCCTGTATGTTGCTAGAGAATAATTGGATGTAATCAGTCTAGAAGGGTAGACTGGAGCCAGATCCTGACAGGCTTTAAGTACCAAAGATAAGAGGCTGCATTTCATCCTAGAGGACACGAGATTGATTGGGGGAATATAGGGGTGGCAGTAAGAAACATAATCTGATGTGCTTTAGAAATATCATCTTGGAAAAAATGTGAAAGATGGATTGGAAAGGGAAAAGACTTAAAACAGAAAAACCAGTGAGAAGCAAAAACTCCCTAAAAGGGGATGACAGTCTAAACTAGGAAGAACAGCCATAAGAGTGGAGAGGAGATGGATTTAATGGATATGCATACAAAATGACTGCTCCCTTTGGCTATGGAAGAGAGAGGGATGGGAGAGATGGGAAAGATCCAAGGATGACTCTGAAGTTAGAAACCTGGGCAACAGTAAAAAGGGAAGGTGGAAGTATCTGAAGGTCTCGGGGGTGGGGGAGATAATCTATTGGACATCTTGATTTTAAGATGTCTTCAGGACTTTCAATGGGAACTAAAGGCAGCTGGTGATGTGGGCTAAGGAGAGGCAAAGGCCAGATGTGTAAATGTGAAAGTCATCTGGAAAGAGATAGAAATTAGACCTATGGAGAAAATGAGATTAGAATAGGGATTCAATCATTACATTTTGTGTATAGTCCAAATCAGTGCCTCCATCTGTAACATCCCATCAAGAGAAAGCGGCCAGTGAGTGGTATAGTCAATCCAAACCCAAACTGAAAAATTCACTAGGCCACTTTGATCAGATTTTACTCATGCTGTAAATGGACAATACACATCAACTTCATTTCCATTAGCCATATGAACAAAATTCTAAACCTCATTACTTGTGCATCAGTCATTGCTCTCTTAAAGAATTAGGTAAAAAGGAGATCATTAGATGAAAATGTCAGTCAAAATATCTGTAACAACTGGCTTTGCCTACCAGGGACAGGAGAGTCAGCATTTGGATTCGGTCCCCAGTGTTCTTCAAGAAATGGCAATAAAGCAAATAAAGATGGGATAAATAGGTACACCAGACAAAGCAAACACGTGACAAGTCCATGCTGGGGGCAGGAGGGGAAAACATTGATATTTAAAAGAGAGGAGGATACTAAATCCTTAGAACCACTAACTAATAACTAAGTACCTATGGAAAAAGTGGTCACATCACTTATTATTGACACACCTGCTGTGTCAGCAAGCATTCTAGTGCCCCCAGGATGGCCTGCCAGTACAGGTTCTTTGATCTGCTTATAAAGGAAAGACAATTTCAAAGGGGTTAACAGCCCTTCTTTAACTAAACATACATAAGCCATTCACTAGTGCAGGGGAAAGGTTAACTCTCTGAAACAAGGGCAAAATAGGGAGAAAATACAAGCAGAAAAATGCACACAAAGACCAACAGACAGGGCTCCAACTGTTGTATAAAGTAATACAACATCTACATACACCACTTAATGGGAGAGAACAAACCTCTGACTAGTGGGGGTTGGGGGCTCTTAACAAACAGTTGCTCAGAGTCCCATCCACGGAATCAAAAGGCGCTTCTCATAAGTGAAACTCCCAAAACAAAATACCAACCTTCCAGTATATAAAACAAAGACTTGGCTCCTGATTGGCTCAGAGCCAGTAGGCATGAAATCTAGGTGACTCAGCACAGCTGCGAACCATCAGGGTTTAAAGGAGATCAATTCCTCCATTGTTTTCAATGAGCCTAGGAAACTGAAATCCAGAAAGAAAACTGAAAAAAATCTCACTTTGTTTGGGCTTACACATGTCTATCTCCTATCTCTACAAAATCTTTATGAGAAGTCCGCTCCCATATAATAATGAAGGTACAAGGAGGTAACAGGCAGGATATCCAAAATGCACACACACACACGTTTAGTCACACTGTTCATTCTAAGGTGTGTGAAGAAGAAAAAACTATGTGGTAGCAGTTAGTATTTGTTGACTATACATAAAAGGCTTAAGAGAAGGCTAAAGAAAAGCATTGCCTGCTCTCCCTTCTAACAGGGTAACTTCCATTCATTGTTAAGAAGAAGAATGGCATTTAAATAGCACTGTAAGATGACCAAATCTCCTCTATAAATATTACCTCATTTTATCCTTATTGGTATTTATTACCAATTTTATCCATTTTCTGAACATCTGAAGGTCTCTTGTCCTGAAATCTAGGATGCATGCTAGCCTATTCTTGGTTTTATGTTTTCTTTATCACAAATTTCAAAAGAGAGTTATCCCTCCCCACCCCAGAAGCACCGAGGCCCTCCTTGTCAGAAATGCACAGGAGAAATTCCTCTCCTTTGTTCCTCTACCTTTCGAAGAGTGGAATTATAAAAATGAGTCAGGAATTTTTCACCTTCCCTGCTCTCAAAAGACACATTCTCCAGCGGATGCCTGGGTAATGATCACAATTTGTACTATGTAGCCAGGCCAAGTCTGTGATCTTTTCCCAGAATTACTTATCTATTCCCTCTTCCTGGCCTGGTGGTAAGTAGTATACTTGGATGACAACATCATTTCTACCTCTGTGGACATGATTTTGACTCAAAATCTCTTTACCATGATTTGAGAGAGAGAGACAGAGACAGAGAAAGAGAGAGACAGAGACAGAGAAAGAGAGAGAGAGAGAGAGAGAGAGAGAGAGAGAGAGAGAGAGAGAGAGAGAGAGAGAGAGAGAGAGAGAGAATGTGTATTATTTAGAGCCATGCATTTGTGGCTGGTTCCTTTTCTGGATTTTGTCCCTGTGAATTTCTGGAAGTTATTCCTGCATTTGTTACTGTCTCTGATTTCCTTGTTGGGAATATGCAGCCAGTACTGTCCTTCCCACCCTTCCCCAACCCTGCTAAATTCATTTTCAGTAGAAAGGGGCTTTTGCTGTTTTCATTTTTAGGAAATAGATGACTGAGCTGGAGAGGACACAAAGGACTGATAAAGAGTATCAAGACCATGTCATACAGGAGCAATCAAAGAAAAGGGAGGTTTCGTCGATAGAGGAGAGAATGAGAGTTGCAGTCAGATCAGTGTCTGACAGACTTTGAGGAAGACAAGGGTTCTGGAAGACAAGGGTTCTGTTTTGTGTGATGGACACAAGCAGTAAAGAACCTTAGATTTGATTTAAGTGGGGAAAAGTCTTGCTCGGAATCAAGGCTGCTGGATGGGAAGGTCATGGACTCTCCCTCCCTGAAGTTCATTAAGAAAAACGGGGGTGGGGGGATGTGATCATTTGTCAGATCTATCATAGGGGAGGGATTTACACAGGTATGGGCTGGCCCAGCTGGGGCTGAGGTCCCTTCAATGCTGAGGTCCCTTCAAGGCTGTTGTTCTGAGAACATTCATTCTGCATTGCTCCACAGAACCTGGACCAAGTGGTAACAGGGTACAGTAAGGGGGAAGGACTCTTGGTAACAATCAGAGCCATCTAAGAGCTCATCAGAATACAATGAGATCCCTGTACTTGCCAGTATCCAGAGGGTGGGGCACCATGTCACAGGGATTTGCTATTAGAGGCTCTAATATTGAGAAGTAAGCAACTAGATAACACCTAAGGTTCCCCATGAGGCATCTCAAGAAGGCCAGCTGGTCGATGCAGAACATCGAGTGTGTGGAGGTACTTTCCATGAGATGAGTCTGGAAAGGTCATTCTGAGTTCCATAGGGAAGACTTGTAAATAGCTTTCTAACCCTAAGATTCTATTTATTTTTGAAGTTGATAGTTTACATTTATGTAACACTTCCCAGTTTTACTGTGATTGCTCCCACAATTCTGGGGACGGATTAGAGTGAGTTGGACAAATATCAGTTCCATTTTTAACAGATGAGTAAACTGAGGTTAAGTGATTTTCCTATAATCAATCAACCAGTTAGCACTATGATAGGATTTAAACCCATAACTCATGGTTGTAAGTCTATATGTCTTTCTGCTATGCCAGATTGTTTACAAATCACTGGTTATATTCACTTACACCATTCTCCTGTGATAAACTTCTTCAGTTTAGATGCAACCAACATATAAGTCATAGAGGGATTGTTCTACCTCATCTAATTCATCTCCCTGGTTTCTAGGGAAGACTCTGCCCAGAAATTCTAGCCACATGTCTGTCTAATCCATTAATAGAGATGAATTATTGATTGGTTCAATTTACATAGACTAGCTCCTAAGAACCTATAAAGAACTAATTTTACTTTTGGTCATAAGAATCAAAAATAGGAAAATAACATGTATATATACATACATAGATACATATGTGTGTGTGTTAAGAATTAAGCTATGTCCTGTGTTTAAAAAAAAAAAAACTAACCTTGTTGGTCATTTTCCAAGTCATTATCTGAGCAGCCATCAATTTCATATTTCATGTAATCAGAGGGTTCTCGTATTTCCTGGAATGAGGTTTTGCTCTCCTTTTCAAGGTCTAAATGATCTTTTTCATTATCTGAGGGTGAATTTGACCTTCCATTCATCTGATCATCAGTCTGTCCATCTTCATTACTTCTCTCATTTGATTTCTCGTCATCAATTTCAAAATCTTCATCATACTCTAAGGAAAGAAAGCCTTGGCTTTAAGGCTGAAAATAGCATCCCTCGCACTTAACCTATTCCAATTTAATGAGGGTTTTGACTTCATTAGGTCCTGTTTCTCTTTCCCTTTATTCACTTCTCTTTCACACAATTAGTGGACACAGGAGACACTGCGTGGAGCTAACAACAAATGATGGGTGATAGCAATCTAATACATAGACCCCAGTGGAGAAAAGAGAAAGCCTGACGCCAAAACCTACAGCAGACGGAGAGTTCATTTTAAAATGGACATAGTTCATTACAATGAATAAAGTGGACAAAGGAAGGCAGTGATAGGGAAAAAATAAATGAGAGAGAAATTAGAAATGAAGAGAACAGACTCATCATAATAAAAGTTAATTTGGAAGCTGAGCAACAGAGTACTTTGCATGAAAGATGATCAAAATATTTGGATATCAAATTAATGAATAGTGAAGTGGAAAAATTCAATTAATCAGGTCTAAAGGCACCAGGGAGAAATGTGGTGAATATTATCTATTCTTTGAGAAATAAGTGGACACCAAAAAGAAAAAAAGGAATTAGGGAGTATATCTCATTCGGAGTGAGAATCCTACCCATTATCCATCTTTCTAACAAATCAAATAATTATATTTCAAAGCTGGACCTTCTCAGAAAGTAAAATATTCCTATTACGGCCACTAATTTGCAACATTCTCCACAGAGAGGCAGCAAATCAATGGCAGAAAAGTAAATTGTCACATCAGATAAACTCCAGCTGTCTCTGGTGGCCATAATTTTTCACCTTTCAGATTTAATTGTCCGCCTGCTTCTTTCCACCCACATTTTTTAAATGTTGAAATGACAACATGCCAAGGAAAGAAAGCAAAGGGTCCTCATGTGGAACCAATTAAGCAAATAAACAATTACCCATAAAAATGAAAATGAGAGAAGGAAGTGCCAACCTTGGCTTGGATATTAGGGGAGTGCCATTCTGGACCTTTTACAGGGGTGGGGACGGAGTTATACAAGTCGTGCAATGCAAAGAACTAAATTATATATATATATATATATTTATGTAGAGGCAGTAAATCTCAACAAATTAGAAAGCCATATTAATTCAGAGAACCCAGCAAGGCAGTAGCAGGAGAAGAAAATCACAGAGTTCACAAAAAGAGATCCAGGGCAACTAGATGGTGGTGCGGTGGTGCAGTGGCTAGAGCACTGTCCCTGCAGGCAGGAGGACCTGAATTTAAATCCAACTTCAGACACTTGATACTTACTAGCCATATTACCCTGGACAAGTCACTTACCCCATTGACTTGTGAGAGAGAGAGAGAAAGAGAGAGATGGAGGCAAGTGCAAACTCAGCAGCATCTTCACATTTGCCCTAATCTCTCTCCTTTCAGCCTCATCCTATACAGCTCCTTCCCACAAACTGTGGGGCCCACAAAAAGGCCTTCCTGTTGGTTCTCACAAAAGACCCTGCATGTCTCCTGTCTGCACAGGCCTTCACAGAGATGGATCTGTTGGCCTGGAATGCACTCTGTCCTTCTCTCCACCTTCCTCATTAAGCTTTTCTTGGCCTCCCACCATCTCTAAAGTGCTAATGCTCCCTGGGGATCTGTTTTGCATATACTTTCTATGAACCTATAAGTGTACATAGGGATCCCCTGTGCTGGAATGTCAGTACCCCAAGGATGGGGATTAACCTTTGGCTTTGCGTTCCTGAGACCTAACTTATTCCTGGTCCACATTAGACACCCTTAATATATGCTGATTGATCAATGATCCTCAATTTCTTACTCTCACTCAGACCAATGTCCAAAGCTCATGAGTTCATATCTGCCCTATAAATCTCCTTTCCTCCACCTACAAGTCATCATCATGGCTCACACCTTCTCCTCCTCTGGCCTGGTCGATTACAACAGTTTTATCATTGGACACAATCTCTAGTCCATCCCAGACCTAGCTACCAAACAGATTTTCCCAGAGCAAGGGGTTGAACCGTGTCATGCCCATAGCCATAGAGAACAGACCTAAGATTTGACTGATATATAGAGATCTCTCAGATGAGGCCCTTCCATCTACCCATGCAGGTCAGCACCTTCTCTACCACTTCGAGTCTGAGGGAGCCCTTAGGGACCCCTAGAGACCTATAGTTAGAATGCAGTAGAGGCAGGGCTTGAAACCAGGCCTTCCAGGCAAACACTCTCTGCTACACCACACTGACTCATCATCGAGGAAAATCCAGTGGCTCCCCCCTACCTCCAAAAGCAAATGTGGAATTTTCCATTGAGTATCTAGAGCCCTTCACAACTCAACCCCTCAACTTCCACTGCCATATTAAACATTACTGCCCTTCATGTACACTCCAGGCTAGCCACACTGGACATAAAGAAAGCCAGGTCCAGAGAGATGAAATGATTTTTCCCAAGGTCACATTGGCAATAAAGGACAAGGCTAGCCCTCTGACTACAAATTTAGCACCCTGCTCTGACTATGCCATGATGAATCTAGCACCCTCCTGAGTATGTCATGATAACTCTAGCATCCTCCTGAGTATGTCATGATGACTCTAGTACCCTACTCTAAGACTATGTTGTGATGAATCTAACACCCTCCTCTAAGCCCATACCATGATTTTCTTTCCCCTCTTGCACTCCTTAGAGTAGAATCCATCATCTCCCCAGGAAACATCAAAATCAGAAAACTTATCACCCCATGAGACTGTATCAGCTTTGAAACCCACACCAGCTCAGTGCCCTCTGCCTCTCTGAGCCTCCATTTCTCACTCCCAGTCCAGCCACATCTTTACTTCCTTTTCATTTCCTTCACTTCCTTCACTTCACTTCTGCTTCTTTGAGGCACTGTCTTCCCCCATTAGATTATAAGGGCCTTGAAGGCAGGGACTGTCTTTTTCATATTTGTATCCTCAGGGCTTAGCACAGTGCCTGGCACATCACAGATGATTCATCATTGTTTATTAAGTGATTGTCACTGAATCAACCCATTCTCTGGTTGGATCCTGTAAATGTTCAACAGTCTTTTCCTATATGGATCCAGGATCAGTGGCAGCACATCTCTCTCTCCTTTCTTGAGTTACACAAGATAAACCCCCATGACAGACTTTTAAGTATCAACAGCTACTGTCACCATCTGCCCCCCACAGCTGGGAAGTTTCATACTGAACTCTTACTATTTTCAAAGATAAGTCTGGACCTTCCAAAGCCTAGAAAGCCTTTCTGCACCTTACCGTCTTTAAATGAGGGTTCTCGGTCATCGTCAGCAGGATCTGGTTCCGTCTCCTCTTCTCCCACCTCTTGCTCAACACTCTCTTCATCTTTCTTGTCATCCTCTGTTGGCGTTGGCCCCATGTTCTCCAGATCTTTGTGGAAATTCTCCCTTGGTTTGGTGGCCTCTGCCTCTTGGACAGGGCCCTCATTGACCTCCATTGTCCCTTTCTCTTTCTTTGGAGGTGGAAATGGCTTTTTATCAAGTCCCATTGAAATGATGCACCTTGGAAGAGGAACAGAAAGTCCATTACACATTTGGGATCCCCAACACTCACTTCTACATTCAGCTACTTTCCCTTATTACATATGAGGGAGGGAGCAAAACAGCCCTTTTTAGAAATGATAAATAGATTGAAACTGAAGTAAGAAGAAGACATGATCCATGAGGAATTTGCTTTGTTTGAGTATGTGTATATGTGACAAGGCTTGTGTTTTTCTCTCTGCTTATTTGTTTTCCAAATGCCAGTGTCTGGAGGTAAGAAGAGGAAATTTTTGTTAATTATAAAAATAAAATTTAATTTTAAAATGAATTTTCAAATCTCAGCACTAGAAACCCATAAGTTAATAACTTCTTAATGACCAATATTATCTAAAGAACAGAGAATTTTTAAAAGTACCATTGGATTTTAGGACCATAGATGTAGATCTGAAGGGGACCTAAGAGACCAATAAGATCCAAAGAGGCTAAGTGACTTGCCCAAAGGTCATACAATTAGTAAACGTCTGAGGCAGGATTCAAATTCACATCTTCAGGACTACAAGTCCAACGTTACCTTAACCATTATGTGCCCAGCTGCTGAGTCATAGATAAAATTTGAATTGTAAGGTATATTTTTCAGAGTTGGAAAGCACCGTGCAGCATCTACTGCTCCCTTCACATCACATTTCCCCAAAGCAAAGGAAGAATTATGCACAATCCCAGAGACAGGGCAGTTGGAGCTGTGAGAGCTGACACCCTCAGGGACAGCTTCCTCCTCTCTCTGAGCCCATCTCCATGGTAACGCACACAAGTCCAGACTGCCTTATCTCTGGGCGCGTTCCTCAGGTGACTCTCCTCCCATTGCCCTGGAGCTCAGGGTCTGAACAATAGAGCAAGGGCCCCCTTGGGCCTGTCAGTCACAGGGAGCTGAGGAGTCTGGTTACCTGGTGGATTTTTGATTACCCGAAGCATCTTTCTGTTTTGTTCTCCTGTGTTGTGTGTGCCCCTTGGAAAGCAATAGAATGGGTAATAAGTGTAGGAAGCAGCCTGAGCTCTTGGGCACAAAGGAGGGTATGGGCAATGATTTTGTGCCAGGAAAGTGAGCAGGTCCAGTAGCCTTGACAATGCTCCCTCATATTAAATTGTGTAAACAAAACCCGACAACCAAGTAACTATGCTCTAACCCTAGACCTGAGGCTCATGAGATATCCAGAGCACTGACCCAAGAGCATCCCATGCAGGGATGGCCAGAAGGCCAGTAGAGTGAGGAGCGCCTGGTGTTTGGTGCTCTTTCCCAGAAGCCTTTTCTTCATCCTCATCCTCTTCCTACTGGATGACACCTACCTGTAGGGAAGCTGTCTGGTAGGTAACAAGGAATGGGGGAAACAATGAAATAACAATCCAAAAAGGATGGAAATCATCATTTTACACTTTATAATAGTCTGTGAGACCCATATTCTCTCCGAGAGGCAATGTGGTGCAGCATGGTTAATTTAGAATTGAATGTGGCTAAATCTCGTGTTGTGTGTGGCATCCGTCAAGGGCCGCCTCTGAGCCTTGGAAGCCTCATCAGGTGGCCTCAGTTATCTGAAAGGTCCCTCCCAGCTCTAAAGCTCAGATCCTACTATTCTGAGCTAACTGGAAAGCAGTTCCAATCTGCCCCCATGTGATGTCAGGACCTCAGGTTTCTTGGGAGGTTGTAGACGATTCCAAAGCCCCTTCTACCTCTTAATAAATGGACTCCAAATCACTTCTAGATCCCATTCTCTGATTCTGAAACCATTCCCATCTACCTATTTCCTAGTTTCTTCATTCCCAGTGGGAGCAGGATGTCTAGACATCAGGGAAGTCATCATCTCCTAAGAGATAATGGAATGTAAGAGTCCATTAGGCACATATCACTTACCCTCTTAACCTACGTCTCTGAAGGGGGACTTAACAATATTTTCTCCCCCTAAATATCACAAGAGATTCTTTTGAATGATACAGTGATATGTGATGAGGGCATTTGGTTCCTTGGAAACAAAAGGTTATGGACTTTAGGCAAATTATGACTTTGCACTGTCTTTTCCAAAGAAGTACAGACAGAGTCAGAACAAGGGAGATTAGAGACAGTGGGTCCAGCTCCTCATTTTATGTGTGTGTGTGGGGGTGGGAGCTCAAGCCAAGGTCACACTGATAGTGTCCTTCCCTCTGCAGTGTCACCACCACATACATGTTCATACTCAAAACCTTGCATCAGGACCATGGAGAGCTCAGTTGCCTCCAAATTTCATAGACTCAGCACACAGACTCTTCAATGTCCATCTGCTTCAGGAATTGGGCACACAGAGTGGGCACACAGACTGTGCTTCAGTCTGGTTGTCTACAATCCTTCAGGGCATACTTCAAGGTGCTGATTTGGTTTTCTAAAGCTCTAAATAGGTGATATTCTTGTTGGTTTTGTAATGAGTTTCCTTCCCAGATTTCCCAAAAGGTTCTGAAAATCACTGGTGCCTTCTTCAAAGATTGCCTGTGCTTAACTGACAAGCAATGTGAGGCACAGGGCTGGACTTGAGAGTTGAAGGATACCCAGGTTCAAATCCTGCCATCAGAAACTTGCTGACTGGGAAATTCTGAACCTTGGGTTTCAACCTCAGATTTGTCCTCTAGAACATTCCTGGAGGACTGATCCCACAGGGTTGTTGGGAGGAAAAATTGAAGTGATAAAAACCAAGCATTTCACAAAACTTCAGGTGACTTCAGGCTAGGAAGACATAGTTTTTTCAAGACATGCTTTTGATCCACATGCCTGCATAATCTGAGCAAATGACCTAACATTTCTCAGACTGAGTTTAAATGGGAATAAGAAGAGCTGCCCCCATCATAGGGCTGTTGTGAGGATCAAAGGAGAAAGCATATTCAGTCAACAAATGCTTACTGTGCAGAGTATCTTACAAACATTAACTTGCTATATCAAAGTCAATTATTTATCATTGAGACAGGTCACCACTAGCTGTTTCGATACTGACAACTAAGAGCTAGCATGGTGAACACATCCTGTTTTCTAACTGTGTATATGACACAAAGGAGGGATGGAACAGGCAACACTCTGGATAACAGAGACATGATTTAAAAAAAAAACAGGTTCTGAAAGCCTAGAGCATTGGGTTGAATCCAATGTCAAAATGGTATAAGTATTTATTTAAAGCCTTACACACACATTGGTTTGAAAAATTACCTTCATGAGTACAAGATGGGGATACAGTGGAAAGCATGATGATGTTTGGGGGGAAATGGTGATTTTTGTTTGTTTTCTTTTGTAGACTGCAAGAAAAGCACAGCTTTGAAAATAAGGAGGGGCATCCGATACAGTCTCTTTCATACCTGGTCCAACCAAATCTAGAGCACTAGTGTTTGGTTCTGGGAATTCCAGCTTCAGAAGGACATTAATAAGCTATAGAATGTCCAGAGGAAGACACCCAGGATGGTGAAAGACTTTGAGATCATGAAATATAGGGCTGAAGAAACTAGGATATTTATCAGAATGAAGGGAAGACTTTGGGGAGATACCCAAACTTTTGCAAATAGGGAATCATTCTACTCTTTTACTTTTATCCCTAGGACCTCGCACAGTACCTAGATCATAGTAGGCACTCAATAAATACTTACTGACCAATTGATCTTCACGAATTTGATGGATTAAGACATAGAAATCAATCAAGAAGACTTTATTAAGCAATTACTATGTGCCAGGCACTGCACTAGACCCTGAGGAGACCAAGAAAGGCTAATGCCAGTCTCTGCTCTCCAGAAGCTCAAAGGCAAATGCCAGAGAGCTTAGATATAGAAGAGGGAAGAGACATGTTCTTCTTGGCTGCAGGAGACAGAATTAGGATCAAAGAGGCAAACTTTTGCTTGATTTCAAAGATTTCAAATTTGTTGATTTCCCAACAGCTGGAGCTTCCCAGGAGACAAATGGGCCATCTTGGGAGATGAGGGTGTGCTCTCCTTTACAGAACATTACAGGCACAGAGAGTGTGGCCCCTTGTGGGACATAGAGTAGAGGGGCTTCATTCAGGATGGGCTGGACTAGAGGTGGTCTCTGAACTGCCTTTAAAATCTGAGCCTTTTATTTTGTGAATCTGTACCTAACATGATAGATGTAAGGTAGCTTTAAAGCTTCCAAAGGCCTTGCACAAATATGCTTCTGCTCATCAACAATCCTGTAAATTATGCAACAGAAAATTAACTTGCCCAATGACAACAATATTATATCTGCCATAACTAACCCTAAAAATGCCTTGCAATGCACCCCCTGCTGCACCCCTAGGATTTCTGGACCTTTCCATGAGCCCTACAGCTATGTTGTCTCCCTATTAGACTGAGGAGCTCCTTGAGAGACAGCCTCACCCTTTGTGCTAGTAGCTCAGTGTGTAACAGGGCTGTGTGCACAGGAAGTATTTAATAAATGCACTTTCACCTGCCCATCCACTCATTCATTCATCTGGAGCTTCTTGACTTGGAAGTCCACGTGCTGACAACTAGAATTTAAAACCATGCTCAGAGTCAATACAGCCTGCTGGTTAGACCACACTTGTGAGATGCCATAATTATGTCATGTATCATCCTGTTTGTTCCTGTAGAACCTAAAGAGTGTAGAGAACAAGATTTTCTGTCCAGATCACCAGGCTAGGGAGCCAGGGGTTGGAGATCAGAGCTTGATCCCAGGGCTCCAAGCGTCAAAGAAGCAGTAAACATAGGCAATGTCAACACACACGTGACAACTCTCCCAGTTGGGCCATGTTAAGGTCTGGGCCTGTGATTCCATTTGTCCTAAGAACTCCCAGGAGAGGACACACTCTCTATCACTGCAAGTCAACCAATTACCAGCAACTTAAAGAGTCTTTGGTGAATTTCCAGGGTCCCCAAAGAGTCCAAGTAACTTGCTGGGGTCACCACAACTAGGATGGGTCAAGAGTGGAACTCCAGGTCATAGGATCACAAACCAGGGACCCCAGAGGCCATCTTGTCTAAGCCTTCATTGTACAGCTGAGGAGACTGGATCAGGGAGGCTAATAGATCACATGAACAGAGTGAAAGGGACCTTGCAGTACATCAAGTGGAATTCCTCCTTTTATACATGAGGAAACTGAGGTGAGTGACTTGTCCAACTGGTTAGATGAAGGCAGTAAATGTCAAAGGTGGCTAAAATATGAAGTGAGGTCTTCTTTATCCAAAGGCATGTTTGCCTTCCATCTAATCTAGTACACCAACAATAAAGAAGGAATGAAGTTGAACAAAAGTTTTCAGGATAATTGGGGAGATATTCCTCTCTTCTCCCTCTTCCCCCATCCCTTCCATCTTTTCAATGTGGACTGGGAATCAAGTCAGAGCAAAGGAACCAAGACAGAACAACACCTTGATTTATGAGTCAACTCATATCCCCTATGATGCATTAGGGTTCGACATTGCCAATCATGTGCCTTGAAGAAGTCTCTGCCCCTCTCTGGACTGTACAGCAAACCTAATCGATGGAAATCCAGAGAGATCAAACAGATGCAATTGGGTCATTTGTCTGCTCTGTGAGGGGTTCTGGGCAGGATACTTCTATTTTTATTTACAAAGACCCAAGAGAAAATATAGAGAGTACAAGAATCCAAAGGACAACAATATTAAAAAGAATTAGCTGCAAAGAAAACTCGTGATTCTGGGCAGTCAAGGCTGAAGCATGTCCCTCCCCCCAGGCTCAGAAGAGAGGTGCACCCTAGGACTGTCATTCATTCCTTGCTATTCATTCATTCATTCATTCCATAAGCAAGCCTTCCTTAAGTCCCTACAATGTATGAGACATGGTTAGGCACCAGAGGTAGCAAGAAAAAAGCAAAATCATCTTTGCCCTCAGGTAGCTCACCTTCTATGGAGAGAAAAAGTGTATGAACCAATAAGTAGATATTAAGTGGATACTGATTAAGTCCAGAGCAATTCTGAAGAGCACTAGAAGGGGGAGGAGTCTGGGGTTGGCCCTGAGTAATAGGGAGCCCTGGAGAGGGAGTTGGGAATGGAGTCATGGATTCCCACCCACAGGCACCGAGGGAGGCCAGCTGAGGCAGGAGATGGAACTTCCCACCGAGGCACAAGACAGAAGCTGGGTTTGCTTGGACAAAGTTTGTGGTGGGGAGTAACAGGGAATGAGCCAAGAAGGGTGGGATGCAAAAGACGGCAAAGGGTCTTTTGGTTCTTGAATCCCTCTGTTAATTTGTTAGAAGGAAGGGCATAGTGGTAGAGGGGCTGAATGCATATCAGCTGTAACACGGGTGATATAGTGATAACAAACGTCATATCCCCTTAAATCTGATGGCGTAGAAAGGGAGAGTTGATAAACACAGGGACCAAACAAGATCCGCTAGAAGAGACAGCCACCCACTGCCCCCTCCCCATGACCTCTCGTGTCCATACTTGTAGCATGGAGAAGCTCCCTCGATGTCGACAAATCCAAAATATCCATTCTTGCCTCCGAGCCTGGCCCCTCTGCGATGCTTAAACTCACAGCACGAGCTCAGCCGGTCCAGCTGCATCCCATTCAGGAAAAATGTGAGGCTGAAGGGGAAGCCATAATGCCGCTTGGAAATGAACTGGAATGTCTCTGAAAACAAAGAAAAACAAGCGTGAAAGAGCCATGGAGGAGGCCTCTAGGTTGGCTTTCTGTCCCAGGAATACTCCAGGGGACTTTGGAACAGCTAGTCTTAATTTATTTTTTAAATTATCTGTGGAATCATCATAGGATCACAGAAGCTGGGTGGTGCAGTGGATAGAGCCCCAGGTCTGGAGTCAAGTAGATCAGAGCTCAAATCTGTGCGACCCTGGGTAAGCCATTTCACTTTTTTGCCTCAGTTTCCTCACCTGTAAAATGATTTGGAGAAGGAAATGGCAAACTGCTCCAGTGTCTTTGCCAAGAAAACCCCAAGTGGGGTCACAAAGAGTCAAAAGTGACTGAACTGTCTCAACAACAATGAAAAAAACAAGGGCCTAAGGAGCTTAAAGAACTAGCCTAGTAGTGAGGATTCAAACCCAGGACTTCTCCACTTCTCTCTTTTCTACTGTACTCCAAGTCTGAGAAGTCCTGTTCTGGACAAAGACTCCAGAAACGAGCAGCTACCTACCAGACGAGGGGGTTAGAGCATGTTTTTACAACATGGATTTTACCCCAATGAACAAAACAGCATAAAAATATCAGGTCCTGTTTACAGTAGCCCTTTCAGGTTTGGATATCAAGGCAAGGGGCTCAAAGGCCCAGGGAAGTTGGAGCCATGCCCCAACACAAACAGGTTTCCTCCACCACCTTCATGACTGTCCAGTGTGGAGTGAGCACCATTCAGGGACAGCTCCATTTCCTAGGCCTTCAATTTCAGGAAGGAGTTGAGCCAAAGAAGGGGTCAAGAGTGAGACATGGCAGGATCCTTGATCTCAGACTGAAAGGGACCGAGTGCAGATGGAGGAAGAGCCTTTCACTGTGCTTCGAGGCCACAGTGATGTGGGGACCTGACAGGGCCTGAGCCAGACACTTCCCCAAGCAAAGAACTTCCAGACCAATGTAGAAGGTGGTCAATACCTTCTATGCACCTGTTGTGTTAGAGCTGTCCAGAGCACTGACCAGGGAAATGGTCAGGGTCAGGTCCGTGGGCAGTAAGGGTCACATGGGCAGTAAGGGTCACAGTTCTTGAGTCTCCCCCTCACAAGGCTGTCCAGCCATACTCAGACTCCTTCTCTCTTGTCAACTCAGCTATGACAGTTCTCTCACTGCAGTCCTATATCAACCATGGGGCTTTATGAAGCCCAACTAGGTGCTGGCACTGTACTGAGCAAGGTCTGCTTCCCCAGGGGAAGGGGGGGGGTGGGCCCACTGCCTCCAGTCTTTACCAGTCGGTCCTTTAAGTCTCTGTGGTCTCAATCTTGGCCCCGCCACATAGAAGCTACCCCTTGAAATTGCCCCTGCCATAGGACAGCGCTGGGCTCAGCCCTTTGGGAAATAGCAAAAAAAATGCCGAGGTAGTACAGAGTCAGTGACAGGCCGAGTCCTGCCTTCTACCAGTTTACCATCTAACTGAAAGAGGATATATATGTCAAGATGAAAAATGAGAGGGCAGCCAACAACCTGGGATGGTGCATGAGTCACTACCCAGCTGCCTAACTCCATACTCCAGATGGTCAGAGCGGAAGACTGGAAGGAAGCAGGGAAGAATCCAAAGAGGAGATAGAATTGATTTGGGACTTAATGGATGAGTGGTGTTGATAAGAAGGAGTTGACCTTCCAAGTGAGAAGCACAGTCTAAGAAAAGAGAGAGAAGGAATCAAATCTGCATGAGTGTGCATGGACAACGAGGAGATACAGCAGACCAGAGGCGTCTCCCAAAGTTTCGTACATAGGAAGCATCAGAACTGGGGGGAGCATTTCAGTCCTCCAGTGGTCAGCTGGTTACCTCTCCTGGCATCAGAAATGCACCCATCTGAAACTCTTTGCCTTCCCCTCCCAACATTCCTTTCTTTGTCAGTTTGAAGTGACAGGAAGAAGGTGGTCTTGTCAGAGGTGGGGGGCCTGGTGAGGAAGAGCAGACAGAGGGCTCTGACTCTGAGCAGCAGGAAAGAGAGAGCCTCTGAAGGCTGATGAGTAGGCAGGCTGAGATCCAGGATCAAGCAAGGTCATCTTCCTCAGTAATGTGCTGTGATGTGGATTTGAGAGCTGGAGCCTGAGAGATCTGAGAGTTTAAGAGGTGGCTAGAGAGAGGGGGAGGGGAGCTAGACATGAGGGCTCAGGTGCTCAGGACACACAGGTGAGGGAAGACAGATTGAGAGGGAAAAATCCACCAGGTGGAGGGAATGACTGACTGTGGGGGATGAATCCTAACACAGCACACTGACAGCAGGGACAGGTCATCCATCTGACCCCTTCATTTTAGACAGGAGACCACTGGAACTTAGAGAAGTGCAGGGACTTTCCCAAAATCAGCTTTGTAAGTGAGGGAGGTAAAGGAAGAGTCACACTTGTCTCCAAAGGTCTCAGTCTGGAGACAGGGCACATGACACCAGATTGACAAAGATAGGAAGGCTGGGAAAGGGAGCCCATGTCTGTATGTGCCTGTGCATGTACGTGTGTGTCTGTGTGTGTGCACGCATGTGCATGTGTGTGAAGATTGAATTAGGCTTTAAGCAAGTTGAGTTTTAGGCAACAGCAAAGTATTCAAGTAAAAAGTTGGCAAAATGGAACTTGAGCTCAGGTGGAAGAACACCAGCAAGGAGTTAATATTAAGATAACAGGAAAGGAGATCTGAGGTCATCTAGTCTGATTCCCTCATTTTACAGACAGGGAAACTGAAGCCCAGACATGATATCAGAAAGGTAGTAACTGGCAAAGGCAAGCTTCGTGTCCAGTGAGGAAGCAGCCAAGATAGGAGGACAGGAACAGGCCATGCCATTCAGTTGTCCCCACAGTTCTTCCACCAAAGGCCCAGGAAGAGGATCTGATGAAGGCAATCAGGAAATCTAGGGGGAAAGGGTCCACCCAGAGGCAAGTGCTCCAGGCAGGAGCTAAGCAAAGGAGCAGGCTGGAATTGGACTTGGAGCAGGGCTGGGACACAGCACAAATAAGGACAGGTCTAGCCAGAGACTTCATGACCAGCTAGAAAAGTCCAGTGCCTCTGAATGGGAGTTTGAGACAAGAATAAGTCCATGAAATAACCAATGCCTGGGTCACAGGCATCCCTGACTCACAAGGGTTTCACACGTTGAAAGAATTAAAATAAAAATGATATGGTCATTTCAAGATTTTTCAGAAAGGCTTTCGCAGCAGCCAAACTTGGACAGGATGGCCTGCCAATGACTCTGCCATCTTCCCAATAGGGAACTAGGTATCAATATGGAGGGAGGGAAGGCTAAGGAGGACTAGTCTCTTGTGTGAGGTAAAGGGTGGGACTGGGTTACTTTTTCTACCTGCATCCTCAGTACTTAGCAAGGTGTGCAGCCCCTTGCAAGCATTTAGAAAACATTTTCTCATTCACTTTGATTAGAAAGGTACCAATGGAGAATATCACTGACCTGGAAGGACAATCCCCTAATGCAACCCACTCATGACGCAGCTAAGGAAATAGAGTCATATAGAGGTGAAGAAGTTGGCCAAGACTGGGCAGCTTGGTGCTAGTGGAGATGAGAACACAATCCCACTTTCCCCATTTCAAGTCTTTCTCCTCTGCCATTTTCTATTTTTAAAATGACTCTATTCAACTTGTGAAAAATAGCTTATGACTGAGGTGGCAGGAGAAGAAGTCATTTGAAAGTCCAGGACCGAAAACAAAGGGGTCAAGCACCATGATGGAAATGAAAAGATGTATCTTTTCATGGAAAAAAATGTGCCTGTCATGTGACTATGAAATTATCTTACTGTGATATCCCATTGAAGCAACAAACCATATTCAGCTGCCCTGGACCAGCCAAACGATGCACTGATGGAAAGATCTTGTTTTTAACGGAATTGACTGCGCAGGGCGTTGAGCGCTGAACGAGCTGATTGTGTTTCACCCAATCACTCAGCGTGATCTGGGGAAAAGGGCAGCATCTTTTCAGCCCAGCTAAATTGATCCAGTGGCAGAACCCAGAGTCGGCTCTGGATTGTGCAATTTTTCAATTCTGAACAATTACTGTTTTGGCAATCAAGGGGCCCTCAAAGGTAAAATCATCAGGGGAGCAGGATCCAATTATACCCGTCTCCATCCTTTGCCATTGTGTGAGTCTCTGTTAAGCCACAGCAAACAGCGGTGAGTCCTGGGATAAGTCTGTGCACGCTGGGTCATGGAGCAAAGGACTCTTCTTTCTTCTGTAACCTTAAATCTGACTTCTGTCTCAGAGCCTGAGTACAGCACACAGGAGAATTAATCCAGCTATATCTTGGGCCTTCATTCATTGGTGTGCATCAATGTTGTCTGTAAATTTTCCAAAAACCCCATACACATTCTGCTGAATAAAACATTATCTGCCATGCAAGGCTGGCTTAATTGTATTAATTCCAATTTGAGCCTACAGTTTTCAATAAGTCTTTTAATAGAGGTACTTGGAATTACGTTTTGTGATTGCATAACAGGAAGCAGGTGCTGGATGACTTGGCACTCCCGTGATACTCTTTGGGAGTGACTCGATGTCCCCAGCAGAAGCCTTGGACATTTAAGGGAGCTGACATTCTCATCTCGTTTGGATCTCATGAGAAGTATGGAGCCTCGGAAGCTGCCACCATGTTCTGCAAGCAGGAGCTCAGGCTCAGACAGGTAGAGGGATTGGACACGGTCTCACTGCTAGTGTCAGCCTTAGGATTTGAATTCCTGTATATAAAAGCTCCCTGAGGGCAGGCACTATTACATTTTCTCTCTAGATCCCTAGTTCATAGCACAGAGTCTGGCACACAGGAGAGAGAGAGACAAGGATTGGACTTCTGATCTTACTGCTATAGGGAACTCCAAGGTGAGGGAATTTCTACCAATGAAAACTGGCAGCTTTTCTGCCATCTGGTACCCTGAGAGATTAGGTGACTTACCCTGGCCACACAGCCCATGCTCTCTAGCACCAGACTGAACCCCCTCCCCCAGGGTTTTTTGACTTTGAGGCTGGTTCTCTGCTCACTCTGCTATGCCTGGCCATTGGAGGGAACTCAATAAATAAATGCCTGATGATCAATTCCTGACTCCAACTCAGTTCTGAGCGGGACTGAATCCAGAACTAAGGGCAACAGCATTCCAAGTTCAAGTCCCAGCTGACCAGGTGACCCTGACAAAGTCATTGCCCCACTCTTCACTCTGGTTTGCTCAGATCCAAAATGAAAAGACTGGAAACATGATTGGTGGTCTCCTTTCAACTCAAATCTTCCATCATTGTAACATATATGAAAGAATTATCACTCTGCCAAGCTGAATTCTAATTCAAATATGTAATAGGATAAAATTCAAATCAAAAATCCATAAAAGTATTTTGTATTTAGTTGAATTTAAAATAAAATGCTTTGTAGGCCCCAAAATGTTGGCTTAGTAACAGTCACACACATAAAAAACCATACTGAATTATGTTACTTCTATTTAAACAAAACCTAGAAGACAGTTTTCCTCATCTGTAAAATGAGGAGATTAGATTAGGGACCTTCCAACTCTAGACTTCTGATTTTATGGGGAAAGAAATCACGGAATTCAATTTTTAGATCAGAGGACCCTGATCTGAGAGCTAGAAAGGACTGAGGAATCATCGGGTCCAACCCAACCATTTAATAGATGAAAATACTGAGGCCTAAAGAGCTCGAGTAAGTGTCCCAAGGTCACACAGGTAACACCGAGTGGAAGAACGTGAAGGTCTTTCATTCCCCAGCCCATGTCCTTTCTCATATGCTGCTACATATTGGTCTTGGACTCACAAAAATGAAAACTCATTAGGGTAGGAAATGGGCCTCCACAGTCACTGGGTCCTGCTCCTTCCTCCCCACAACAATAACCCTAACCCTACTTTCCCTGGGGGACCTCCAGGGAGAAGGAGTCCCCGACATCACGCGCAGGCCCATTCCATCTTTTGATAGCAACCATCGACGGAGCTTTTTTGTGACAGTAAGTCTAAATTCACCACTTTCTCCTCACATTTAACCCAAAGTTGCAAACTCAATCCATTTCACTCTTCATTTTCCCCTTTTACTTTTTGTCAAGGAAAAGCTAGAATGACTGAAAGGAACAATTTTCCCCATTTCTTTCCTGCCCCACCATTACATGAAGAATACCAAATCAGGAGAAAAGTTCCTATTTGAATGAATATCTGGAAACAAGTCCTTAAAGATGACATTCTTTCTAGACATATTTTCACAAATAAGCTATTAAAACTCGAATGTCTGAGAGAAGTAAAAGCACAGCTACAACTTTCCATTTCACTCTTGTTCCACATGGCTGGATATGTGAGAGATATGTGGTTTCATCAGCACTGAGGAACTTCCAGTATGAGAGCTCCCTCTGCCAACAGATTGTAACCTTAGGACGTAGTAAATAAATCTTCAAGAATCGCCCAGGGCTCAGAAAGGTTAGAATACTTGCTTATGGTCACAGAGCTCTCCTGAACCAGGGGGGCTTGAACCCATATCTTTCTGTCTCCAAGGCCAATCTTCTCCCTATTATAACATGTTAAAAACTCTAATGCACAGCTGACTATCTAAAGCCAAATACTGAGATTTAGTACATGAGAAGTTGTGTCAGCGAGCAAGCGGTCTGGGGCTAACTCTATGATCAAGTCATGATGGAAATAAGACAGAAAACAGCATATATCCCAGACCCCAAACTTGCCCACCATACATGGGGCACATTTCACAGTGATATTTATCAGGTTTGTGATTTGAGGTCAAGAGAATCTACAGAGAGCCAACCATCATCCTGGTATATTGCTCTCTGAATAAGTGACGGTATCATTCACAATGGCAGCCCCACCAGGAACTACGGCCTTCTAGGACAGCTTAGCCCTGCAACCTTTGGATAATCTCCTCCTGGAATTAATCTATTACCTGATTAAATCATGCCACCTTCTTTCCGAAACAGTCAGGAAAGTCATTGCTGCCTTAATTCTACCCGCTAAGAAGCGGTAAATCCCTATTTGCTTTACGGCAGGAAGTCTATAAATCCCAGGGTGTGCTCCTGGAGCAGGGCCAGTTGTTTTTGTCTATAGCCTCACCTCCAACCCCTGTGTGAGGACTCTCCCTAGTGGGACAGATACCTTTTTCAAGGAGTTTGCCTTGGAAGACACAAAGGTTTTCCCCGCCACAGTGCTGCTGATAAATTTTGATCTCATCTTTGTAATTTACATCATCGTGATTCAGGTGCACACTCTTCCCCCAATAGATCATGGTGATGAAGGCATTACTGTGCAAAGGAGATTTGTGATATCTTCCTGGATCCTGGAATGAATCAAGAAAGTACCCATTAACAAACCAACAAGAAAAGGGTAGCCCAAAGTCCATCCTCCGCAGCTCTTGATGGCAGACCTAAGGAAGCTGCTCTTTACTACCCAGTAAAATGAAGCAAAGCCTACTTTTTTTTGGAAAAGTAATCTGTCTTTTTAGGCAAGATGAATTCCTTTGAACGACCACACCCAATCCACGCTTCTTGGGTGTATGGGTGGATTAGACATTCATGAAGCTCTTTTCAACTTGCAAATTCAACTTGCAAAAAAGGAGGCAGCACCTAATCCCAAGCCTTGACTTGACCCAAGGCTTGCAAAGGATGGAGATGAATAAAGAGATCGTTCCAGGCATAGGGGCCCATCTGTACAAAGGAATTGAGGTGGGAAATGGGATAGCATATATAGGTAACACTTTGCAAGCTGTAAAGTATGAGGTCCACCTACAAGAGATCATGCGAATGATAAAGTGGCCTGGTGGGGGGCGCATCACTCCAGGGTGGATCCCATGGGCACTGGTAAGCATGAATGGGCTGCCTTATATGACACAGAGGGAAGAGGAAGCAGCATTGGAGTGAAAATGTGAGGAGCCACAGTGGCCACATGACAAGAGGTCAGTAGGGCGGAGAGTCTGTCCACATGCTCCCCACCGGCCTCATAGCACAAGGAAGCAAGAATTTATCAAACTCTTACTGACTGTGCCAAATTGGATAAGAGACAAGGAGGGAGATTTTACCCCTAAGAAGCTCATGTGCTAATGGGTGAAAAGAACATGTCAAGGGAGAGTTGGGCAATGTGGGGACTAAATACAAAACAATGTGCATAGCTCAGAGCCCTTCTCTCTATTACCCATCTAGGTACTGACTTGTCCCCTCTGTTAGAAGGAACTTGTGACTGAAGGATTCTTCCATGGATGACATTTACACCCACGGGGCCTGACCCCTACTAGATGCTTCAGAAATGCTCAATAGAATTGATTTCAAGACAAAATGGTTGCCCTCAGCTCTGTGGGTAGACTCCAGGATGGGAAGCCACGGATGACTTGGGATCTGCATTGTTTTAGGGGACTTCTATACTGATGAGATCACAGATCCATGAGAGCATTTCAGTGTCTGAGGAGAATTATTTAATTCATCCATGAGGAATGTCACATTGGGTATGCCCAGGCTGCCATAAGAAAGGGGATTAAGGGAACAAGCTTTTATCACACACCTTCTCGCTAAAATGTTATGAAAATGTTGGAACTTTCTTCTCTAGTTTTCTATCAGTAGAATCTCAGTAGCAATTTCTGTTTATTGAGTAAGCAAAGTTATAGCTCTCATTCTTACTCCTGAATTTAGCATACAACGAAAGTGAGAGAGGTCATTTGGCTTCCTAGCAGACAGTGCCCATTAGCAGTTTACCTGGCTCTTAAATTCATTCCTGCCTCAGTATTTTGAGGGATTAAGTCTAACAAAATGTAATTAATGCCTCCCAAGAACAGAAGGAGAGACTCTTCAAGATGAGGGTCATATTTGACTGTGCCTCATTAAAAATCAACTTTAATGTTTGACCCAAAGGCAGATGCAGCAGAAACTTCTGACACTGTACTAAGACATGAGTCAATCAAAAGGAGTGGTTACTTTGGAAGTAGGTCTGGATTACTGGGTGGTTTTTGTCCCAAGACTCTCAAAACAATTCTCTTCCTAAGGATGGTGAATTGGCTATCCAAGCGGACTGCTCACAGCCTGGATTTCTGTTGCACTGGAGTCAGCAATTACATTTAGAAAATTGATTCCATGTCTTTGCACTGGCCACTCGGCATATCATTACCCCAATTTTCTTCCTGTGCCCTTGAAAAATCTAGCTCTACACCCTGTAAATCTGCAAACAAATTGGTTCCATAATTACCCTGTGAGGATCCGGGATGTTTGGGGCTGTGGTTGGACGAACTCTTCTCCTCCATGCCTCGATTCGACTTCTGTTGACTGTCTTTTCATTTCTTGGAGACGGTGGGGGTGGCACAGGCATCAAATACTCATTAATGATGGGCAACTGATATGGAGCCACTCCGTGGGGAATTTCTGAAGGGTTCTTAGGCCTTTCTCCCTGAAAACATATGTCCTGACATTAGAATTCATTTAATAAAGGAGATAAAAACCACCCAGATTGAACCAACTCACACAAATAGTATATTCAGTATCTAGAAGTCCTTCTGATAGTCTGGTCTTGAGCTCTAGGCCAGTTTCAGGCACCATCATTGCCCCTCACTTTCTAGGTGACCATGAAGAATTGCATCTCTCTGAATCTCAGATGTGTCAAATGAGCAAACAATGCCCACGCATAGGTACCTCACAGGCCCATAACAAAGGTCACATTAGACCGTGCAGACCCCAGTCTTGTGTGACTTAAAAATGAGACATCAAGCTGAGGATTCAGGCCTAGGTCCCACAGGACAATGACTTGGATGTTTCCCTCTGACACTAAGATTCTGAGACTCTATGTTTTCTCACGTGGTCTGTGTAGCTGTTGATCACACCCATCATTGCATCAGAATTATTGAACCCTGTCTTCTCTCCTTGTCAATATAAAGGAAAGCATAGGAGGAAATCCAGTGGCCACACTTTCTTGGAGATAGGGTAACTTCTTTCTGGGAACCAGAGACAGGGGAGCAGCCTAGCCAAATGCATTTAACAGTGGTGAAAATTCAGATTTCTGATGTGCCAACTCATATATGCGGCCCTTTGGCAAATATTTAACCCATTGGTGGCCACATTTCAGTTTCCAGCCATTCCCCTGGTGTGGTTGCATACCTACACTAGGAAATCCAGAAGGAAGTATTGAGATCATGGGGGCCTATTCCCTTGAGGGTCAAGTATAGACTTAACTCCTCTTTTTGGCATTCAAAGCCCTCCACAACCTGGTTGCAGCCTCTCTTACCAGCCTCATTATACAAACAACCCCTCCCCACACTCCTCAGTCTAGCCAAAATAGCTTCCTATTATTTCCATCCCCAATATTCCATCTCTCACCTCCATGTTTCCGGATAAGCTGTGTTCAATACACACAATTCACACCCTAAGAATCTGTACTTTTCTCCAAAGCTCAGTTTGAAGACATTCCTACACAAAGCCTTTCCTGATCCCTTCAGGTATTGGCACATTTGTCCCCATTAGAATTTACCCTGTGTTTATTTTGAATGTGGAAACTGCCTGAGAGAGACTAGCCTGCACAGCTGGTCTCAGAGCCAACCCATCTTCCCAATCCACCCTGGCAGCATGACCTTTCCTTCCCAGGGTTCATCCTCACACCTCGCTATGTTGTAGAGAAGTTGTCAACCTGCAACCTGCACACCAAGGAAATCCCCGGGTCAGATCCTCCAATGCACTTGCACATGGACAGGCTTGCCAACCCTGGGTAGAATGAGAGTGCTTTGAGGACAGGAGCAGAGTCACTTGTATTTTTGTATTCCTGGCATCTACTGCAGTGCTGCTTCCCAGGAAGTGCTGAATAGATGCCTGGTGACTGATTTTCTGCTTTAGCCATTTGTTGTCAGAACTGCTACCGGACATGGATTTCTCACAATATATCTTCACTATGAAGATGAAAGCTATCAATACCTTCCTATAAAGGACATGTGCCCATGAAAGGAACCACTGTCATTGTTACCCTCTGTTCCCATTGGAGGCACAGTCTATACTGCTTTAGGCAGGGCAACAGGAGAGCCCAGAGTTGGAGGGCACTCTCAGGCATCACATAGCCCAACCCCCTAATTTGACAAAAGAAGAAACTGAGGCTCCAGATGTCAGAGTTAACAATCTTCCCAGGTGAGGGTTTCAATCCAACAGCCCTGACTCCAGGGCCACTCCTCTTTCCTCTGTGCTATTCTGAGACCACAGTTTGAATCCTGGCACTCAATAACTTGTTATGATAAACAAGTAAATTCATCTTAATCCACATTATCGACAAAACGGGGATACTAATACACCACTGCCCCTCAAAGGAGCAAGAAGAAAACGGCCTGTAAAATCTAAGGGAACATGAGCCTTGAAAGGACTTGTGATTCCATCAGTGCAAGGCCACCTTGCAGCCTCCCCCTCTCAGACAGATTCCTAACTAGCCCCAACTTAGTAGGCAAGTCTTAGGAAGGGGCTGGAAGTACCACTGGTTCAGTAATAGTAAGAGTTAATTAATAAAAATAGCATTATATTACATTGCTAAGATTCACAAAACACTTAACAAATATTATCAACCTTTTTATTATTTCCATTTTACAGATGAAGAAACTGAGGCAGAGGTTAAGTATGTGACCCCCCTGCCCACATTATTGTCTGAGGCCAGATTTGAACCCAGGTCTGGACTCCTGCCTCTCCAGCTGACCAGGATCCCTGAGCTCAGCTCAGGAGTGCCAGAGGCAGGATTTCAGTCCCAGTCTGCTAACTCCAAGCCTAGCCCTCTATCCAGTACACCATGAAAGCCCAAGGGCCTATGGAAACAGAAATTATCACAGTGCCCCCCCTCTCCACAGTGAGTGTTTAATAAATGATTACTGGGGGACCAGCTGTGACAATAAAGAACAATGACCAGCACCTCCATATCAGCAGAAAATGGACGAAATCTTTGCTGTTCGTTCATCTGCACACCTAGCTCTTGGCTTCTGACAGTATGGAGAGAAATGCAATAGCCTGACATTCACTGAGGTCATAATGAGATTCCTTTGGTCAACTGGGGTGATTTCTTTGTGTGGATTTCACAGCACCCACATGTAACTAAATCTCCCACAGCGCACATTTCCTCAAAGGGACCCAAGTCCACCCAATCCCTCCAATCCAAAGCAATGAGGATTTTCTTTGGGTGTGTCCCACACAGAAGGCTGTCATCATCTTACATTTATTTAGGTCCATCCCTAATGAATGGGCTAATTATTCCTCCCTGTTTAGGGACTTCCTAGTTTCTGACCTCCTCTTAAAATCATCAAAGCATTATTATCACATCTACTCAAGTATGTGAGCTATACCTAAGCCATCACTTCAGAAAGGCAACAAATCAAAGGATTGGGGATGATTCACTGGCACTTGGCCAATGGAAAATACTTATCCTTTCTTCATTGTTCACCTTTCTTACAAGTCAAACCCCAAGCAATTTCATACATTGATGGGAAACAAGATGATATTCGAATTGCATCTATTTCAGGGCTTCTCATTCCCTTGCTTTTGTGAATCTGTAGCACCCCTCCCTCTGGAGTTGTCCCTCCCCAATGCTGAGCCCAGTAAAGGGGACTAGTCTGCAGAGCCAGAGAGCAGGTGGTCCCAGGAAATATACAGCAAACGGTGCCCAACCCCAGGTCAAGGAAAGGGACTCAGCAGTCATGGTAGAGGCGGTTTGTTCCTTGCTAGACTAGACATGAGTCCACTCCTTCTGCTCTGTGAGGGCTGCCTGCAGCGTCATGTCAGAGGCAGGAGAGTAGGGAATGAGATCAATCACCCTCAGCTGGCCAGGGGAGAGGGGGGTAGCTCTGTCCTCTCTTGAGTCCACCCAGATCCCAAGTGCAGCCACCCCCTCCCCCAACCATGAGTCCCAGGTCGTTTACTGAAGACTGGTCCTGCTGGATATCTAAGTCAAACACATCCGTTTGTTTCCACGTCTCTGCTGTTTGCAAGCTACCACATTCAAGGAGGAAATGAACAGACCTGAACTGGCCACATCTGGATCTCTAGTCCAGATCCATGCACCCTCTGAGTTTCACCAGATTTTAATACATGTGGTATGCTAATAATTATGTAATGTTTAACTTATCAGTTCCAACAGTAAAAACAATTGCAAGGCATCATCCCAACATGTTTGTTTCTATGAAGAGTCAGCTCACTCTGCTGATGTAACATGCCTAGGAAACCCTGAGAGCAGCCAATGCAAAAAGGAGACTGTGCCTAGGCTGTGTTGGGTGGGGGCTCACAGCTGACCCTGTTCTGAATAAATCCACAAATCTCCATTCCCCAAGGTGAGATGGAGCTGAGAGAAAGAGAGAGACAGACAGAGAGACAGAGACAGAGAGACAGAGAGGAGAGAAGAGGGAGAGAAGAAAGGAGAAATAGAGAGAGAAAGAGAGAATCCGCTGGCACTCTGAAGACCAGAGAGGGACTGCTAGGCACATGTCCAGGACTTCTGCCCAACAGAGTATGCACAAACTGCCAAGATGGAAAAGGGTGCCCCGGGACCCAAATGAACTGAGTTAGACAGGATCAGAGGGTGGATGTTGATGCCCCCGGCTAAAATTTTAACATTTGGAAACAGCACAGATTCTTTTTCTTTTACTTTGGGTTTAATCCTTCAAATGCCCTTCTCCTTATTTTTGGTCACAACTCAGGACTCTGTCCCAGGACACCATTTCTTTGTCTCTCTTTTTCCTCTCCCCAGCCCACCTCATGTCTCTGTCTCTGTAAGTAATCTAAAGTATGTGATCTATACCTAAACCGTAACTTCAGAAAGGATGGCCAAGTGTTTCCCTACTGAGCCACCTGGCCACTATAGCAGTAGTTTCCTAAGTAGTCTCTCTGCATACAGGCTTTTGCTCTTTCCAATACATCTCCCACACAGCTGTGGCCCAATTAATATCCCCAAACTTAACTGTGAGCATGCCACTCTGCTGCTCAAGAACATTCAGCGCTTCTCTATTTCCTTTAGGATAAAATGCAGGTGCCTCGTTCACTATTTCTCATGCCCCACAGTCTGGCTGCTAGCACCTTTCCAGTTTCCTGTACATTACTGACCCTTCAGACAGATGTGCTATGCTCCAGGCAAGCTAGATGACCTATTATTCCCCATATCCAACATTCTATCTCCTACCTCCAGTCCTTTGCACAGCGCCTCCCATAACTCCATAGCCCCTTTCCTTGTACACCTATGGGAACCTCGTCTCCCTGTTCTCAGCTCCAGATAAGATCCTACAAGAGACCCTTTGGATTCCCCCTTTTTAAGTGTCCCATCCAAGGAACTTGTAGTTACTTTGGATGTCTTATATTTTTATCTGTGGACATGTTGAACCACAATTATCAACCACCACTCAACTGAGATGTCAGGAAGACCTGGGTTTGAATCCAGCCTCAGACACTTAAGTTTGTGTCCTTGGGAACTCCCCCCACCATCTTCTCTCAATCTCATTTTGCCCCTCTATAAAATGAGGACAATAGCAGATCCTATGCCCCAGGACTGTTGTGATGAAGGAAGAAGATCCTGCATGTAAAGTATCTGAGAAAACCTCTAAAAATCTACGCTAAGGGCGGCTATGACCCTCGTCATCCCACTCTGGGACTGACTGACACACAGTAGGTACTTCATAGATGCTTACCAGATTCAGGAGCAAAGGATTATTTTTCAATAACCCAGAAATAGTAGGATTTCCATTCCTAGGGAGCTTGACTGACACTAAAAAAACAAATTTAGATGAACTCTATTATTTTACAAAGGTTTCTAAGACTTCAGTGCTTTCCAAAGCATTAGGAAACATTCCTCAAAGAAGTGCCTCACCCCGTTGGGAAATCGACCCTCTATCTCTGCCTGAGACAGCCTTGACTTGGACACTGATGTTGACTTGACAGTCGCGCCCGATGCCTGATGATTGAGGATAGGCTGCAGTCGACTTCGTCGTTGCTGCATGTTTGCTGGGGCAGTGCTGGGTCTTCCTGGGGCGGTATTTGGCCGAGGGAGAGCCTAAACCATCAGGGGGAGAATTGGCTTAAATTAGAATCTAGATAGAGTTCCAAAACCAATTAACAGCCCAACAAATTGCCTAGAGTAATTAAAGTTGTTTTTTTTTTAACTGAACAGATTAAACTTTAATTATATTCTTCCATTATACCCCCTTGTGACCCAAAGTATTTGTTCCAACAGTCGGTGCTAGCGTCCTTTGCATAAGCAGATGCAGCAATTGCAGAGGATTCTGAACACCAGAGATGCTCTCTGATACCTTTCGGTATTTTTATTCATCCTGTAAACCCAGCAACAATATTGAATCTTGGCTGGGAACAGGATGGCTGACAGCCATGCTCAATAAACACAGAAGAGCAAGACGTTCAGATTTTGGAGCCCAAAGGACTGTCCGAAAATTAATCTTTTTCTGCTAAAATGTCATCAACATAAAGGATTCTAGTGGACTCTCCAGGTCACAAATCTGTCCAGGACCAGAGGCATGCCAGAGTCTGTATCTAAATCAAAATTCAGAGTTTGATCTTCTGCAGCATCTGACGAGTGGCCATCCAGTTTTGGCTGAGGGCACCCAAGGAGCCAAAGTGAGAAACCCAGCCCTTTGGCCCGGACAGTCTTTCAAGCTCTCCAAGAGAATCGTTACTATATTAATCTGTGCCCCGCATCCTCTTCTGCCTAAACATCTTCAGCTCTTTCCCAGGAGCCCACCCAGCCGTATCCTGAGAAGAGAGGAGCTCCAGAAGGACCGAATCTCCTGCAGGGCAACAGTGCTGTCCTCTCAGAGTTTGGTGAACTGAGCTGACTTCAAGAATCACCAAAATCGAGACATGTAAGTGACCTACACGGATGCTTGTAAGACTCAAGTCCAAGTGCATGTAGGTTGGGCAAGCAAGCATGCTGAAGAAGGGTGTACAAGTGACCATGGCCACAGTGACCCCAAAGAGCTTCTGTGTGCCGAGGCGGCTCTGAGGATCCAATGGGATGCGGTCTGTAAAGTGCTTAGCGCGTAGTACGCACTATATAGATAGTTCCTACTGCTATGACTATTGCTGCTGTTATTATTATGATAAATTAGTACAGTGCCTGGCACACAGTGGGCGCTAGAGAGATGCTAATTACTGTTGTTACATTTCCTGGAACATCGTAGGTTCTATACAAATACGATTTGCTATTATTATTTATTATTACATAACTATCATTATTATATTATCATTAATATAGTGCCTGACACCTTTGTTCAGTCATGTCCCTTCATGACCCTATGGACCATTCTCATGCCAATACCGTCCATGAGATTTTCTTGGCAGAGATACAGGATTGGTTGGCCATTTCCTGCTCTAGCTCATTTTACAGATGAGAAAACTGAAGCAAACATGGTTAAGTGACTTGCCCAGGGTCATGCAGCTAGTAAGGGGTCTGAGGCCAGATTTGAGGTCAGGTCTTCCTGACTCCAGGCCCAATATTCTATGTCCTACTCAACCTAGCTGCCTCCACCTGACATATGAGAAGTGCTACGTAAATTATAAATATTATTACCATTATCATTCTTTTTTTTAAAGTGCCCAACATGTAATGGGATCTACATAAACACTAGAAATTATCATTATCGTCATTAGCACAATGCCTGGCACATCACAGGGACTATATAAATACTGTTATTATGACGGCGGTGGTGGTGGTTATCTACATTTTCTCAGGAATCTTACTAACTTTGGAAGGAGGCATCTGACCACTGGTGTGGCCATACATTACCAGTGTGAACACCTGTTTGAATGTACTTCTAACAAGGGAGGATCCTGGGGGGTAAGAGGGAAGGGAAGACATCTCTTAGCAATGGTGAAATGGTGATGTGCAGATATAGAAATAGAGACATTATATGTATATGTGTATGTGTATATGGACACATATGTGTGTGTATGTATGTATGAACATATGCACACACACACACACATATATATATACACACACATATGTGAAAGAAAAGAATTCAGGGACTGCCAGACATCCCAGAGTAAGGAACAGCCATGTTGACACTTCTGGGTATTATCAGCGTGGGTGGCTAGATAAGCAGATTACCCAGTGAAAGACTCACAAGCAGGGGAAGTGGGGTGACCATGCATGGTGTCTCACAACAGTGAACTATGTGATACAGTGGATGGAGAGTTAGGCCTGAAGTCATTAAGTACCAAATCCAGCCTCAGAGCGCATTTAGGGTTAGGGTTTGGACAAATAAATGAATGTTTACCTCAGTTTTCTCTTCTATAAAATGGTTGTAGTGAGGATCCAGTGACACAATATTTGTAAAGTACTTAATTCAGGGAGACTGGCACATGGTACTAAATAAACACTAGCTACAATAATTGATATTATCATTATATTATTATTACAGCCGGACAGGGAAGACCACTGAGAATTTGGTTCCATGTTGTCTTAAGCCCAAGTCATATGGATGAACAGTCCCTGGGTTAGTTATATAATTATTCAACTTCCACTACTTCTACTTATTCAGGTATTAAGTCCTGAGAAAAAGGAAATTCATATCCAATACAGGAATTCTTAATCATTTGGGGACTCATAGACTCTTCCGGCAATCCAGGGAACCCCATGACCTACTTTTTTTTTTTTAATTTATTTATTTATTTAACTTTTTACATTCATTTTCACAAATTTTTGGGTTCCAAATTTTCTCCCCTTTTATCCCCTCCCCCCACCCCAATACCCCAAGCAATCTAATTTTCCCTATCTCCAATCTGCCCTCTCTTCTGTCATCCCTCCCTTCTCTTGTCTCCATCTTCTCTTTTCTCCTGTAGGGCCAGATGACTTTCTATTCCTCATTAACTGTATGTCTTCTTTCCTAGTAGCAAGAACAATACTAACCAGTTGTTCCTAAAACTTTGAGTTCCAAATTCTCCTCATCCCTCCCTCCCCCCCATTCCCTTTGGGAAGGCAGGCAATTCAATATGGGCCATATCTGTGGAGTTTTGTAGCACTATTTTCATATACATTAAAAATCAAGATGTAATTTTTCACATCCAAGTTTGCAGATCCACTGAACTTTATCCCAAAGGATTCACATATCACAGGTTAAGAATCCTCAGAGGGAATAAGGCAGGAAGCAGTCTAGCAGGATTGATCAAGCTTCTCTCATACGCTAAGCAATGTGCTGGGTACTGAGGAAACAAATACAGCGAATGAAAGAATCCTTCCTCTTTGCCACATCTGTCTATATTAACAAGGCCAAATCCCTTTGGCTGTGATCTACTCGCTCTAGTCTGTGATTATAGGATTGCTTTGGAGTGACCATAGAAATTATTATAAAATATTCTACCCTGAAAGCAGTGGTAGAGGAGAGGATGGTGGAGAGAGTCAGAGGATCTTGGTTGAACTGGCAGGTCTGCCATGTACAGCCCATGTGACCTGGAACAACGGCAGACAAGGAGCTCAAAAAAAACCTATTATGGAAGCACCCCATGGACTTTGGCCATGAACATGACCTGCCTGACTCTCCATACTGTCCACTTTTTTAATGCATTTGGGGCTCCTTCAGAGGGACTGTGCTCAGACTCTGACAATACCCATCTGGGCAAGCGGAAGCAGTCGGCCCAACAGATGTGAGCAGAGCAATATTGTAGGTCTCCATCTGAAGCCATCTACAGACAACTATGTTTGGACATCTCCCTCTCTATTATGGTGGCATAAGCAGGAGTCTCATAAACCAGCAACCCTGGAAAAACTGCTGAAGGAGACAACCTGGAGATGCCCTAGTCAGCTTAGCATGACAGTTCTTAGTAAAGAGTTCTTTGGGAACAAACATTCCAAAACCACACTGCACTTTCATGGAGATCACGCAGCTGAAACTGGATGTGCTGATGACCAGGAAGCGTACATGTGATTAGAAGCAAGTGTAAGAACTCTGTGTTGTTGCTTTTTTTTTATTTTATTAGATTTTTCTTTAAACCAAAAATGCCCACAATTGTATAAGGGATCATAGGACCACAGAGGCAGGTAGAAGGAATAGGAGAGGCCACATAGTCCATTCTCCTCATTTTACAGATGGGGAAACTGAGGCCATAAGAATATAAGTGACTTACCCAAGTCACAGAGGTAGTGAGAATTAGAAGAAAGATCGAACTCAAGGTGACCCAAAATCTAAGCAATCAGGTGGTTGACCATAACTGACCAGATGCAATTATCCTGGGCAGGCCACATCCAGAAAGCTCTAGAGCCATATTTTAGGATGGAAATTGATGAATTGGAGACATCCAGAGCCAAAGAGCTAAGGATCAAGCTATATGAGATGGATTGGAGGAAACTAGGAATATTCATCAAGGAGAAAGGAAGGTTCAGGTGAACAAGGTGGTTCTCTTGGGAATGAGAAGGGCTGCCCTGAGGAACACAGATGAGATGTTCTCCTTGTCCCCAGAGACCAGTGCCAAGATAAATGAACAACAGGTGGTCAGTTAGTCACTCAATCCAAAGGCATCATGAAACATCTACTATGTTTGAAGCACTCTGCTAAGCCCTGGAGATGCAAAGAAAGCTTAAAACAATTCCTACCCACAGGAGTTCACATTTTAATGACAGAGACAACATGTTAGTAACCAAGTATATATAAGATACATACGGAGTAGCAGAAAAGGTATCTCAGGTAGGAAAGTATCAGCATGTGGGAGGGCCTTCTGCACAAGGGATGTAAAGTGAAATCTGAAGGAACCCTGGGAAACTAAGAGACTGAGGTGAGAAGGGAGGGCATTCCAAGAAATAATTTCCCCAGGAGTCACATAATTACTGGATGGCTCAGATAGAATTTGGATCCAGATCTTCTTGACTCAAGGTCCAGCGTTCTATCCACTACCAAGTGGCTACCCTATACTACATATAGACATAGACATAGTATGTGTGTGTATATATAATATAAAAATATAGACAGGTACACACACACAATTTCCATATATGTAGAAATAAGAGATAACATGATGGATTGGAGAAAGAGCTGGCCCAAGAGTCCGAAGGGGTGGGGTCATGTCTAACCTCCGCCATAGAGCAGCTGTGGGACCCTGGGCAAGCCCCATGACTCTTTGGGGTTCTGGGTGGGGACTATAAATGGGAGACTACTAAGACTCTAAATGGGAGAAGAGCTCCCCATCTGCTTTGAATGATAGCGCTTCCCTCTCAGTGCTCTTTATACCAAGTCACATACACACACACACACACACACACACACACACACACACACACATTTACGCATGCACATGTTCAGAAAAGGCTATACTTAGGACTTCTTTGATAGAACTCATTGGGCAAGTAACTCTCTCATCCAAGGCTGTTCTACAATCTATGATCCACAAGAATTGCCTAGAGCATGAAGAGGTTGGTATACTTTGGAATCTCATGAGTTTTGACTTGTTTCTCCCAATGTACAGGACATGAAAATGGCCAAGAACCCCTTGCTTAGGGCGGGCCTAGATCCCTGGGACTTGGGAAGACATCCCTCATGTTCCTAGACAGCTAAGGGGACAATGAATTAGCAGAGAGCTGGCCTTGCTAAAGTTCCGGGGAGCCCATTTGGACTCAGTATAAAGAGAAAAAGGTGCTTGGAGCCATCAGAGAAGTGAGTCAGCCTCCTCCCCAGGCAGTAAGCCCCTCCCCACTGGAAGTTTCCAGGCAAGGCTGGATGACCACATGCTGAGGTCGTAGGAAGAGGACCTGAGTGAGAGCAGGGAGAGGTGGCTCCCTCTGCCTCTGTATCCCTGGTGTGTAGCACAATGTCTGACATACTTTAATGATTAGTAAACGTTTGTTAAAATGAACTGAATTGAACTGTGGCAGGATTTGGACTGGCAAACTGCCAAAATCCTCAGTCACCTACATTTGGTGCTAGGAGACCTTCACAGTCCAAGCTTCTATTTTCCATCATTTTTTCAATTATTTCCAGATTTCTGCTACTTGCTGACCTCCTGGACAGAACACAGACTATTCACCAAAGGTTTTCAGCTAGAACCTAGTAAGGGTTAAAGGAAGAGATAGAAATATCTTCCGAGAGATTTCTTCTTTTGTCCCCTTCCCATCCCTAGTGACAACCCTAAATTCAAGCTGGATTGGGTGACTGAGACTGACTCTCTTTCCTGCCTAGTTGCTGATCAAAGGTTACACAAACACAGACAGATCTGGCTGACCCGAGAAGGGAGCTGAGGAGTAGAGGTCTTGGGCTTTATGTGATGGCCCCAAGCTCATTTGCTTTTCCTCGGTTTCCCTTTGCTTTTCCTGGTAACATTCCACTTATATAAATACTGTCTAAACCCAGGAGTCATTGCGATGAGGAAACTGACTATCGGATTTCATACCAGAATACAAAAGATGAGTCAATCAGGATTTACCACACCCATGGTAGCAAAGATGGTGCAATTCTGGAGACATACTCCTTTGGTTAAAGTACCCTTAGCTACCTCCAAGCAACTAATAACTTTAGCTAAGGAAGTTAACAAAGAGCTAGGACAGAGTTCCAGTTACATTCAACAAGACATGTCCCCGCTGTGACCTCCCCTGAACCTCAAACTCTAATAGGCTCGCTGTGTGGCCAAAACATCCTCTAGCTTCTATTATATGACTCTAAACACACCCCCAATCAACTCTAATTTTATAATTGTTTTAAGCTTTTTAATCGAAAATGCAAATAATTAATCCTATTTCTTCATGATTAGACCTTTGATTTTTTTTGAAAGAAGACCTCAAATGGATCCTTGGAATGGTGAGTCCTGATACAGCCCTGTGCACAGGCACCTACAGTCTCAAAGTCACAGACTTAAATCAAGGAAAGGATGGGGCAATAAATCTGTAATATGGGTCTAACGATCATCTCTATGTTGATCATTTCTAGCCTCAGTCTCTCTCCTCCCTATTAGTCTCACATCACCAACTGCTTTGTAAACATCTGGAGCTAAATACCTGATAGACCTCTTGAACTCCACTTTTTCCAAAGGCAGTGTTCACCAGCTTTACTCTCCAACCTTCTCATTTTCCAAATTCCCCATCATCATTTCAGTCAAAGCAGGTTCTAAATTTCAGTCATTGCCAATTCATTCTTTGCCCTCATCTCCCAGATCAGATGTTACTAACCTTGTCCTTTCTACCTTCACAAAATATCTCAGATAGGTCTCTAGTGCTCCAAATGCCATCCAATCTCCTCCCTTCTGGACCATGACAATAGTCTTCTCATCACCCTCCATAGCCTAGGTCTCCCTCCTCCCTCTGAGTCCCCAAAGTGGTTTCCCTGAAGCACAGATCTACTTCCTCTCTCTCTCTCTCTCTCTCTCTCTCTCTCTCTCTCTCTCTCTCTCTCTCTCTCTCTCTCTCTCTCTCTCTCTCTCTCTCCCCCTCCTTCCCTCCCTCCCTTCCTGTGTCTCGCTCTCTCTCTCTCTCTCTCTCTCACACACACGGAGTACCAGCAACTAGCACATACAAGCACTTAGTGAATATTCCTAGAAAGTCTAATTCTGAATAAAGAAGAGAGCTGCTGTTTTCAAGAGAAGATTTTTAAGGCTATAGCGACATCCACCTCTAGATTCTAGCTGGAAACTGAGCCCAACTTCCCACATCCAAACATCACATGAATCTTCCCTCCCCATCTTCCTGGGAGATGCACAAGGAGGCTAAGAATGACAAAAGGGCTTGTGCTTATTTGATTTTATTCAACATGCAATCATTAAGTACCCAATATCTGCCAAATACTATGCCGCATGCCAGTGATATGAAATACCCCCAAAAATAGACCCAAAAAGAAGGAGCCTTGGCCTCCAGGAGCTCCTGTTCACTTCTACAGAAGAAGGGGCATTCTGTCTCAGAGGCATAATAGCAGGGGGTGGGGGGAGAAAGATGATGGCAGCTGACTGAGGCAACTACAAGAGATGTTATTACCTATGAACCCTCAAATTTGTCTACTTTTTTTGTTTTTAATAAAAGCAAATGTGAAATATGCTGTCTGTGTATAGTATTTCATTTCACAACCAAACTGACTACAACAATAGCCATGAAGATGGTTAGAAAGAAACTCAATTGGAATTACAGATCAATCAATTTTTGATTCTTTAGTTTCATTTTTATGAGTCAGATTATATTCCCCTGCAATAGTGATCTCTGTCATTAAAACTCGGAAACTTATATTATCCTGGAGGATTCTTTTTGTTCCAGACTCTAACCAAAATTGGCATGTTTATTGCATATCTCTATGAATGCATAATATACGCATCTGTTTCTACATATGTAAATAGAGATATAGAGCATATTACACAATGCATATGTAAATATATGCATTATATTGCATTACACATCTATTCATACACATGTAAATGTAGATGAATGAGTTATACATTTATCCAAGTGCTATCCATGGGATGGGATGGAATGGGATAGACTGACCAGATGAGAGGGCTGGTGCTTACAGTGAGCACAGATGCTTGGTTCCAAGACAAGTGGCCAAGCAGAAAACTTTATTGGAGTCTATTTCTGACTACGTGTGCTAAGGTGTTGGTTTTACTTGATAACAAAAAGTGTTCTGTTTGGCTTTGGAGGTGGGTGCAATGATGACGCAGGGGTGGCTGAGTTGGAGCTCAGTGTGAATGTAAAGGGGTAGCACATCCACCATGGCTTAGTCTGTCTTCTTCGTAGTGATGGCAGGAAGACAGAGCCCTGGGCTATATGGAGGATTAGGTGGGGGATACTTTTCCCCTTCCTCCCTCACACCCTCCTTGGTGGGGAGGGCCAGGAAAGGTAGGAAGGAAGTGAGACATGTTATGAGGTATGGGAAGGTAGGTTTTTGGGTTAGGAGTTGGACAGATTTTCTCATTTGCTTTTTTTTCCCAGGAATCAGGTCTGTAATTTTTACCAACATTTGGCTGTTTGGCGGATATCTTGAGAATCAGTACTTCATTTCCTTCCCAGCTGTGTTTCCTCTAGCACAGATCTCTGTTAGGAACACTTGGCACAGTCCAGCTACTCTTCCTTCCCATTCTCCTTTTCTTTAGCAGAATTAATTTTTTTTTCTCCCAAGTGTGGTGCTTCCATGACCATCGGTGGAGAAAAGGGTCGGTTGAAGAAATCTTCTCAGATCTTTCTATTTTTCATGCACTTGTTATCCCCTTTCTGATTTTATCCCTAAAGAACTTCTGGTAGACCTGGCATAATTGATTCTCTCTCTAAATTTTTCTGTGAAGTTGATTTTCCCTCCCTTGTTTCTTACTGTTCTATAAATAATGCTATCTATAATCTTCCACAATTTTTCTCCATAAGATTTTATCAACAAGCTTCTAATTAATATAAATGAGTGACACCCTTGACTGCCTTGTTTCTCACTTGGACAAGGAAATCAGATGAGGAAGTTTCTAAACTCTTATTCTGTTGACTAGGAGGATAATTAAATATAACTCATTAGTGATGGTGATCTGTATTAATTCCTCTGGGCATGTGTGTATGTGTGAGTTCTTTATGAATTTCCCAAATTCCCATTTCCCAAACCATGTGTTTCAGTAGGTAAAGGTCAAGGGGCCACAACTGGATTTAGTCTATTTTTCCTCTGATGGCACCCAGCTCTCTCAGCCTCTATCACAAATACTGAGAGGGTCAGCAAGGAAAGTCACTTCCCCACCAGATTCCCAGTATTTTCAACCCCAGCAATCAGGTTCTCTTCCTGGTCATGTCCTCAGACCTCATGTGTAACAAGAGGTCAGGATGGGCATGCTGGTTTTCTCCATTGCCTTTTTGGTCACTAGATAAGGATGCTCTATGGCAAATAAAAAAGTCAAATTCATATTAGTTAGAGTCAAGGTGGAATTTCCTAGGTGCAGGCTTCCAATTCCCACCTTCCTCTGGCAGATTCTTGAAGAATTGCCTGGGGCACTGAGAGGCTGAATGACTCTTCACTCACTTAACCAGGAGGCCTGTTTATAGGCATAGGAATCAGGACTAGATCCCAGGATCAGAGACTTGGAGATGGAAGGAAACCTCAGGGCTAGCTAGTCCACTCCCTTCATTTTACCAAAGAGGAAACTGAGACCAGGAGAGGTTTAGTGACTTCTCCCAGGTCACACAGGCAAAAGGAGGTAGAGGTTAGATTTGTTCCTGGGTTCCCTGGATATCAGTGTAGCGCTCCTATAGCCTTGAAAAACAGACATGGTCTATTGCTGGGACTCAGCCTTTTAGAAGGATATCACCTGAGATATTAGAAGGGAATGCTAAGGAGCACAGGACCAGAGGACCTGGCTCAGAGGGGACCTCAGAGGCCAGTGAGCTCTATTTCTTCATTCTAAAGATGGAGAAACCAAGACAGGTTATGGGACTTACCCAGGGTCATGCAGGAAGGTGGTAACATCAATGGAATTTCTCTCTAGGTCCTCAGATGGATGGCAGAATCTTTCCATTGACCACCATTTCTCCCAAACATTCTGATAATTTTTACAACTTATGGACAGATCCATTTGGGCATTGAGCCTCTATCATCAAACTCACCAGTTTTGCAGAGCTGGAATACACTTGGTCAATCACAATACATGATCCATGGTTCGCTTTTGAAGTAATTGGAGGATGAGGAGACAACACAGGCATGTAATGTTCAATCGCCCTCCGGGAGCGTCCAACCTAGAAGAAAAGAGTAGCAGTGGGTGAATGCAGACACCATGGCTGGTCTAATCCAACCCTACCACACATCTTGTTTGTGACCCATTAGATTACATAGTCCAAGAGGATAGTCATGAGCATTTTAGGAGCATTCATAGGTTAATTAGAATTATTATTCTAAGAGCTCACAGGGTTCCAAAATTCTTTGTAGATACTCTCACTATCACACTTGTGTTCCACCTTTGCAAAGGGGTCACTTCTGATGTCCATTAACTATGTCATTCTCCAAAAGGCAGAGAAAGCAACAAAAAGGAACTTCAATAATGAACCCAGTTCTGACTCACAAGCAGGAACCTATTGCTGAAAGAGAAATAATGAAAACCTTGGAAGGAAAAGACACTGACCTCTTAAAAGTCTGTGGCAGGTCATTCAACTCAATTCAATATGATACACATATGCTAGGTGCCTATCATGTGGCACTTATCTCTGGTGCTAGAGATAAAAGGCACAAATCATATAACCCCCACCTTCAAAGATGGTACATTCTCCCGGGAAGTGAGGAGGATTGGGGGTGATGTAACATGTATTCTGAGAAGTAAACTCAAGCTATATACAAAATACTGTCAGGAAGCCAAGATAACTGGTAACTAATGTTGGCATCTGGACTGGGCTTCAGAAGAAATAAGGGACTGTATAAGGCAAGAATGGATTCCACAGAGGGGAGGAGAAAAAGAGGACCATTTGTGCAGTTACTTCCAAAACAATAAAATTTGACAACTAATTAGGGTGAGGAAAGTGAAGAACCAATGATGATACCATGACTGTGGACCCAACATCATCCCCCAAGCCTATGTCCCTTCTGCCTTCTTCAGGGAAACACCAACCCTCTACTCATGCCATTAAACCAACTCCTTCTGGATTCTCCATTTATTATTTCCTCCTCTTCATTTTCAAAATCTATATGCTGATTCTTGCCTTAATGCCTGAAAACACTACCAGATCTCTCATAAAAACCTTACCACATCCTCCACTTACCCTACTATCTCCTCAAACTATCACTCTGAGGTCTCTCCTTTTTATAGTCAAACTCCTAGGAAAATCTGTCTACGCATACTGACCCCCCTTTCTGACCTCCCACCCACAGCTCAAACCCATAGAACTTGGCATCTCTTTGAACCCACTACTCAGCTGGACCCACTCTCTCCAAAGTTCCTGATGGCCTTGGCTGCTCATTCAATGGTCTTTTCTCGGTCCTCATCATTCTTGGCCCTTCTGTTGTGTCTGACATTGTGGGCCACTCTCTGGTTCAGGATAGTCTCTCTTCCCTTGGTTTTCACAACATCAGCCCATCATGGTTCTCTTTCTATCAGTGAACTGTTCCTTCTCGATCTCTTTTGAGGGTCACTCCCCTTCTCTTCTTCATGTGGCTTCCAAGGCTCTGCCCTGGGTCCTCCTCTCTTCCCTCTTTGCACTCCCAGTGAAAGCTCTTCTCCATTCAAATTTCTTCTCAGCTCAGACGACTCCCAGGATTCTGCATTCAGCTCCCTTCCCTCCGATGAGCCCTAGTCCTGCATTTCTAACTGCTGGACATTTCTGCTTGGTTGGCCCATAGGTTACTTCAAACACAACTTCCCTCTTCCTATTTAGATTGTCACCATTGTTCCCATCATCCAAGTTCTTGATCTACAAGTGTCTTCATCATCTGCTTCCCTTTCTCTGCCTGCTCCCAACATCATCTTTTTCCAAATCTTGTCAGTTCTACTTCCTACCTCTGTCACAGGCGTCACCTCCTCTGGGCTCATAGCAAAGCCACCCTGGTTCACACATCCCCACCTCAGCCCCACCCCACCCCAGTTCTCACATCCTCCATCCTGGTTCACATCCTGGACCTATCACAGGACAGTTGCAATAATAGCCTCCCCTTCACCCAGGCTCTCCTGTCTCTACCCTATCAACCACACAGCTGCCAAGTTGGCATTCTTAAATTTAGCATATGTCTGACACTTTCCTCCTCTGGTCTAGGAGCTTCTGAAGCTTTCAACTGCCTTTAGGATATAAAGTACAAAATCTTCTGTGAGCTAAATTGAGCTTCTAGTATACCAGCGTTCTTTTCTCCATCTTAGTGAGAACTGTCCCCAGGCCTGGAAGTTTCTTTACCTTCCCTCTGATCCATCTGCTTTTGGGGAACCCTATCCCTTCAAGTATCAGCTCAAAGTCACCTCTTTTAAGGGGCTTCCCCCAGTTGTTCCTGACCCATCCCCCCAAACATTGTATATTCAGGCAGTAATCGGATGGACAGATAGACCTGGAGTCACAAAGGTTTGAGTTCAAATGCAGCTTTAGAGACTTAGAGGTATGATACACTAGACAAGTTACTTAACCTCTATCTGCCTCAGTTTCCTTGACTACAATATTGGGATAACAGCAGGAACTCTCTACCACGGTGTGGTTGTTTGTAAACTTTCAAGTGATATGTAAACGATAATCAGCCTATCAATAATTGTTAAGTCTCTACTGTGTTCCCCTACCATGCTGGGCAAAGAGAATAAAAAAAAGTCAGAATTAAATGTCTAGATTGAGTCAGAGTATACAAGTGCTCAGGCAGGAAGCAGGAGGACTTGAGTTCAAATTTAACCTCAGATACTGCCTAGATATGTGACTCTGGGCAAGTCTCTTAACCACTGCGGTCTCCTCAACTTTCTCATCGGTAAAATGGGAACAGCATTAGCCCCTCACTCCCTGAGTGGGGGCAGTGAGGACTAAAACAGATACTTGTGAAAAGCATCAGCACAGTGCCTGCCCATGTATGGAAGAAAGTGAAAGAGGAACAGTGAGGAAACATGGACACATGGAGGTATGGACAAGTGTAGACAGGGAACAGAGTAGGGCAAGGTGAGGACACTTATGTGGTCTGGGGAATTGGGAATGGCCCCTTCCAGAAGGGATTGCTTCAGCGGATCCAGGAAGGAAGGCAGGAATTCCCCTATTACAGTGATTAAGAAAGCCACTTCCATTTTTACCAGTGTTTATTAAACAGCTCCTATACACAAGCTCCTGTGTTAGGCGCTGGCCCCAAGTACTCAACATAAGGTCTGGCACATAGTAGGTACTTAATAAATGTTGATTGCCTAACTGACCACAAAGACTAAACCAAGGGTCCTTATCCTTAGGTAGCTAACATTCTACTGGAAAGATACAAGAATTACAAGTACTACTCATCTTCATCTATATCATCATCATCATCATCATTGTCAAAGCTACACCAAGGAGACAAAACTAACAGGGAGAGAACCTGTAGATCTTTGGTGAATGGCTGGCACCTGGCCTGTGCTTTAAAGTAAGAGAAAGAGTCTGGAAGAAAAGAGAAGGAAGTGTGTTGGTGGCCAGGGAGTTGACAGCATGGCCTTGCACTCCTGCCTCTGGTGTAGGCTAGCTGGGGACCAAGGCTGACCATTTCACCCCTTAGAGCTCCAGGTAAACTCTCTAAGACCAAACCCCTCAGACAAACTCCTATCGAGACATTCTCCCAAAAGACAAAGCCATTGGCCCAGACAGAACAAGCCAATAAAAGTCCCATCATCCATAGCATTGCATGGGTCTCTTACTCCTTCTACCCAGCACTGTTCTGTTCTTCAAAAAGAAAACAGAAGAAAGATAACAGTGAAGAAGTTCAGCCTTGACACCATCCTCTATCATCATCATTATTCCCAACCATAAAGAGGAACTAGTCCTCTCCTTTCTGATTCTTCTCTTTTCCCCAACCAGCCCAAACCAAAATAAAAGCCTTTTTGTTACTAGTTGGCATTAACCATCAACCTCAGCTCATTCTGAGTTTCAGAGCTCCTGATATAGTTCTTATGGGATCATCCTAATCTTCTGCATCCATCCTCAATGACTTACCCTTGGTCTCCAGCTAGACATGCATTTTTTCTGAGTTTATCTGTGAGATCCCTATGAGTCTGCATAGGTCTCTGTAAGAAACTCTCCCTTCCTCTTCATCAGTGCCCTTTTCTGTTTATTTCTTCAGTATTTCATTTTCGAGAGCTCCTGTCCCTTCCTGGGTTGATTTTTCCCTGTAGAATTTTATTTTTTTTTCTGGACTCTTTAAATACTACTCTCCCCAAATTGTGGTTTTGTGTAAGATCATTGATGCTTCCTTTCACCTCAATCACAAACACTATTATGGGCTGGTTATTCCTTTCCCTATCACTTCTACCTTGACAAACAATCCCTCCCTGTTGGACAGAGTAGGATTTAGAATAACATTTGCCCATTCACTTCCCCTACTTTGGAACAATCATTTAAGCAAGCGCAATATTTGCTAACTTGCTTGGTTTTTGTTGACTCAGTACCAGATAACTGGTGTCCAGATAACTGAAATCTCCATCACTACCATATTATCCTTCTACACCAAGTTTGTGATGTTCCCCAAACTCCTCCTCCTTCTGTTTAGTCTGTCTGTACTGTACCCCTCCAAGAGCGCCATTTCTATTTCGGACATCATTCATCCTCACCCAAATGTTTTCCACCATGCTTCTCCCAATGGGCTCCTGCTATGCCTCAGAAAATCAGCTACTGAAATAAAAAAGTACAAATGTGGTGGTTCCACTATCGTCCCTGAGGAGAACAGAAGACCATAAGAAATGCCAGTAGATCTGTTACATTTCACATCTATTTGCTGTTTTCTTTCCAGTTTAATCCAAAAATGCAATCAGAATGATCTGGCTCAGCTGAGTCTCATGTCAAGGCTCCAACAGTCTTGTTTTCTCTTTGGCTGCAGCTGCTTTTGGCTGTTTTGTGAGGCAACACTGCTTGGAATCTTCTGCTGCTTTGTGATGTTTTGCAAATCAGTATGCTCTAAACCTGGGTTGCCCTTGGCTGCCTTGTCAAACCATGGGGAAAAAAGATCAAACGTAACCTGACCAGGTACTTTCAACACATTGATGCCTTTCCTTGTTGTGACCACTACATATTGACAACGATTAGGTTTCTCCAAGAAATGGATGGTCAATATCTTTACTTCTATCCATTTCCCAATTTCAAGCCAGTAGCCTGTTTAGAAAGGTCCAGCATGAGTTGCTGTAATATGCAATGTTATATTTGTCATTTCACCTAAAGTGCCAATGATTTTTCCTTTGCTTTAATAGCTGGCAAGCACAATGCATCCATACAGCTGGGTCAGAAAAAAATACGACATGAGAAAATGTTTATTCTCTGCCTTTGAAGAGCAAATAACTTCTTTTGTTTGCAACATTGTTCAATGCTCTATGCTCTTGAAGAACGTACTCAAGAAACATAGGCATGAAGCTATGAGTGGCTTGCCAACCTTTGGCCTCTAATTTCTTGATCCTAAGTTGTATTTTTAATATTGCCCTCCTAAAACTGATTTTTCACTGTAGTCAAACAAGTACCAAGGCATATGTTGACTCAAATCCTTTTGTGGAATGTCTACTTCTTAAAACACTACAAATACTGGCAAACCAGCTACAATGACCTTTATAGTGTCTGATTGCTTATGCTCAGTAGGAGTGCTACAAAGGGAAATGACCTAGCATCCCATAAAATAATATTTACTTTGAGAGCTCTCTGAAATAAAACCTATAAACTCCTTTATTTGCCCCTAGAAAGACAACCTGTATCATCCTTCTATTTTTCCTAGGTTCCTTATAATTTTATTGATAATTTTATTGATAAAATACATATGAACATTGTTAGATTCCTGCAGGAGTGAGATTCCTTGGTCTTTGGACAAAGATCTCACAATAAAAGTACCCTTACTGAAATTAACTTTTAAGAATTGGTCAAAGAACTCTGTGATTGATGGTGGCCTCTGTATGCTTTCTCATCCCTCTGCAACTTTCCCTGTAGAAGAAGAAAGTGAAAAGTAGCCACTTGGTATTTTTAGGTTTCATTGATTTCCATAGCTCCCAAAGCCATCAGTTTAGTGCCTAAACTACTGGTAGTGAGCCTATCTGCACTTAGCTAAATCTCAGCCCTGAAGAGTGGACAATCTCTTGTTAGATCTGTAGTTGTAGCCTTGTCACCCCCTTCAAGAAGCCTTTCCCAGTCTTCCTGAATTCTAGTACCTTCTCTTTGAGCATCAGTGTCTGAGACAAGATTTGAACTCAGTTCTTTGGGATTTCAAAGCCAGCATTTTAGAGATACTTAAAAGTAGGCTTCCAAGGTCTGTCCTTCCTTACCTTGACTCTCTGCACTCGTTCCTTCTTTGCTGTGGTCTCCAGACGCCTCTTGAGCTCCATCTGGTAGTTGCACTAAACAGAAGGGAAAACGAGGTGGGGGGGGGGGGGGGCGGGGAACGAAGCCTTCATTAGAGTCAAGAAACATTCATGAAGAAATCCCACCAGACATGACTGTATCAGAGAGCTCTCTTTAATGACTCCCAGCTCCATAAGATGATAGGAATCATGTTTATCCAAGCGGAACCTGTGAAATCCTCTGATTAAAGTTTTAGGATGTTTTCTTTTTATTCTTTAAAGCATCTTCCTTTTGGTAGTATACATGCATATGTGTACGTGAAGAGAGAAGAGAGGAAGGGAGAAAGGGAGGGGGGAGGAAAAGAGCAGGATAGGAAGAGGGGGAAAGAGAGAGAAGGGGAGGGAGGAGAGAGAAGGAGGGAGGGAGAAGAGAGGAGAGGGGGGCAGGGGAGAGAGACCTTTTCTGCAATTTATAGTCTCGGAGAATTGTCTAAAGCACTGAACGTTTAGATCAATCATCCAGGGTCGCATAGTCAGTCTGTGTGAGAAGTAGTACTGGTTTCCAAGTCAGTCCTTTAGTTTCTAAACCCTGTTGCTTCTCACAGAAAGACAGACAACACAGAGACAGAGATGGGTAGATAGATTAAAAGATAGACAAGTGATCAGTGAGAGACTGATGATAGATACATAGATGGAGATCCTTGTTAGAATGCATATGTGCATGTATGTTTATTTAAGCAAACATTTAGTAAATGCCTACTGTGAGCCAGGAGCCATTCTCAGTGCTGGGGGTGCAAAGATCAATTCAAACTGTGCTTGCTCCTTTGGAGCATGGCATCGTGGACGACATGAACATGTCTAGATAGACACAAAAAAGATGAAAGTGCTAGAGCCTTGGCAGGCCGTGGGAACCTCAGTGAAAGGCTCCCTGGCAAAACCAGCACTTGAGCTGAGCCTGGAGACATGGCACAAGGAAGGAGAGAGACTGCCATACATTCTGGGCACAAGGGACAGACGGTAAAGCTAAGGAACAGGTGAGGTGGCAGATGGAGGGTCATTGACAAAAAACAGAGAGACCAGTTTGACTGGTCGGGAAATAATAGGGGAGCATGGAAGTGATGTGCAGTAAAGGTGGGGAAGTATAGAGATACGAGGCTGTGCTATATTTAAGTACTTTTGTGTAAGTTATTATCTTTAAGCACTTTTCTATAACCTTTACATTAAGCAGTTTATTTAAATTGCTATATCTGCATTCTTTTCTATAGCCTTTACGTAAGCTCTGTACTTCAGGTATTTTATTTGTTATCATATTTAAGTACTTTTCTATGACCTTTTATAAAAATGTGTGTGTAGTGTTTATCCACTACTTAATCATTCTGGGCCTCAATTTTATCTTCTGTCAAGTGGGAGGGGCAGATTAAAGGACCTCAAAGGCATCTTCCAAGCTAAAACAATGATCCTATGATCTTAATTTCTCTTATGGTTTGATTTCCCATTTTTGACAAGGGTGTCTCATTCTCAGTGTTTAAGATACAGAATGGGCACCATGCGACCCGATCCCACTCTCTGCCCCAACTCCCAGGACCCTCCAGCAAGGCAGCCATGGGCCACTTCTTCCAGGGGGTTTCCCTTTCCTTGAAAGCTGATGTATCAATATTTAAGCATCAGTTGCAGCTTCTATCAAATTAGAACAAAAGCCACAAGCTCTCTACCTGGAAATAGACAGCTCCTACTCAGATGGCAAAGACTCAGGAGACAACAAAATGTATTGTTTCCTCAATGCAGTGACACCGTGGCAATAATTCAGACCAGCAGTTAAATATATTTAGGATTCTTTTACAGGCAATTCTAGAGTCGTTCATAAATGTTGAGTGAATTCCCCAGGTCAACAGTTTTATGAACCAACTTTTATGATTTACTGCTCTGTGTTCAAGCCAAGAAGTGATCTGCTTTTTCACAGAGATGAAAATGCTGTCCATGCTTGAAACTACGAGTTGCTTGGGGTAAGCCCGAGCCACTTTATCAAATTATTTGGACACACCATTAAAAGTGTCATGATAGATAAAGGACATTCGTAGAGTGTTCAGTGCTGGATGAATATATGTTGACCAATATGGCCTAAAAAGAGAGGATGTGTTCATGCCAATGTCCCGCATGATGGGGCAAAAAAAAAATGGAATCTAAGACCTGGTTTCAGGTCTCAGACACTGACTACTTGAATGGCCATGGGTAAGAAACGACAAGGACTCCGTGCCTAAGTTTTTTCCTGTGTAAAGCAGGGATAATGAGGCCTGTGATACCACCTTCCTTCCAGGGCTTTTATGAAGCTCAGATATAGCCACGCTGGCCAGCTGCTTCATAAACTTTCAGCACACCAGAGAAATGCCACTTTATTACTGAAGGCTCAAAACAGAGAGGAGTCCTTCGGTTAATGGCCACAGACTTTAAAAATGAAACCCTAAATTAGCAAGCATGAATACGGAAATGTCAACTGGTCTACCTCCATTTCAAGGATCTTTTTGAATATGGCATGTGTTAGATGTTCTCTGGTGAATTTGTGGTGATCCTTCCTCATGATGTTTTGTTTGTATTCTTTCTCAGAGAGTATTCTTCCACTTCTTGTAATCTGCAATGAACAAACAGATACACAATCAGAAAACACCCCTCGTCTCCCTGCACCTCACACACAGCTTAGACACTGCAACCGGGAGACAGGCGGTTTCTAAGTGAAAAAAAAAGGATAACAATAGCTGATCAACTTTCATTGTTAATGAATATTTCATCAACCAAGAAGGAAGACCAAAAATGAGGGTCCTCTCCTCTCCTGCCATTCTGAGGGGGGCCAGGTGGTATATATGAAATGTGCTACCGAGTTTTCATTTGCTTAAACAGGTTCTCTTGATGGAGCCCAGGTGTTCTTTGCACCAGACTTCTGTGACCATCCCCATAAGACAAGATGATTTTAAAAGAGCACGTTGGAAAGTTAAGAAAGCTGTCCAATATCCTGAGCCACAGAAACATCATTGGTGTAATATGTGCACAGCCTTACAAAAGTTCTAAGCTCCACTGAGCATTTATTAAACACCAAGTATGTGTAAAGCAAAAGATCATGGTGCAGAGTTGAAAGGGTGACCTTCAGTGTCAGGAAGACGTTGGTTCAAGATAGTCTCTGCCCCATACCGGCTGTGTGACCCTGGACAAGTCACTCACCTCAATGACAATTCTCTAAGGCTATATAGAAGAGGCAGAGCAAATGTGTGTTATATACATGCATTTGCATGCATATTTGTATGCCCATGTACATGCATATGTATACATATGTGTATGTCTGCATTGTATGTATGTGAGATGTGGGTATCTGTATGTGGGTATAGATATAGGTATGCATATGCATATGTATGTATACATACCTTTGATTGTCATACCACAAACATATATATATATATATATGGAATATATACATGTATATATGGAATACATACTTGTATATACTTGTAGGCCTTAAACTAAGTAGTAGGAACGAGACCAGAAATGGATAAAATGTTTTAAGTTTTGCAAAGCACTTTGTCCAAGTGATTTCACTGGAGTGTATTAAAGACCCTGTGAAGTTAAGTACCACAGGTATTTTTATCCCTATTATACAAGGAAGGAAACATGTTTCAGAGATGTCAAGTGAGTTTCCAAGGGTCACACAGCTAGTTGGTGTAGGAGGCAGCATTTGAATCCAGAACCTTTGGACTCCAAATCCAACTTGCTTTCCACTGTATCATACCACCTCTCTAGAGTTAGGGAAACTATTAAAGGATGTCATGGGAGAGAAAGATTAAACTTGATCCATTTGGTTACAGAGGAGAGAAATAGAAATCAGGAGTGAAAGGTTCAAAGAGACCAGCTTTGACTGGATACAGGAAAACCTTCCTATGGATCAGGGCTGCTCACGGAGCAATGAGCTCCCCCTTCCTGTCAATCTTGAGGCTGAGACCAGACGCCCACTAGTCAGGTGTGTTACAGGGAGGATGCCTTTCACATGTGCACTGGATGAAACCAAAGGTTCTTAGCACAGTGCCTGGCACACAGCTAGCAGTACATACATGCATGCTGTTAGCTATTTGGCTAGATGGCTGCTGGGATTCCTTCTCATTTTGAATTCTCTGCTCTTGGGCTCAGCACTGGTAGAGGAGGTTTCCTCCTGCCCTGAGGAAATTTCAGAAGTACTGAGACTCTCAGGGGAGGGCTGATGATGCCAAGAAAAGCTGAAAACTAGTTCTTGCCCTCAAGCAGGTAACTTGCCATTAGAGGTGGGCAACACATAAATGATGAGCTAGTTCAGACTGTTTATTTTTGAAATAGCTTTTCATTATATTATCAAACTTTGTTATTTTCCTGCCTCGGTAAATATAAGATAACTAAGACAATTTGTGGAAGAGTATGGGACAATGATGAGATCACAAATCCACTGAAGAATACTGTCCAAGGGGTCCAGATTCACAGAATCATAGACTCACTGAGTCCAGTTAGTAGAGACCTCGGGCAACCATGTGGCCCACTCTCACCTAACAAAGACTCTCCTCCAGCACCTCCAACATCCAGACAATGCTTGGAGACTTCCAGAGGGGGACCACCCAGCTCATTCTGCTTTTGGATGGTGCCAATGGTTAGAGCATTTTTCCATATATTGGTTCTAACGATTCAAGATTCTGAAGTCTACTTTGATTGCATAATACTGTAGGTGCAGACGGAACTAGTCTAAGGGATTGGTCTGAACCCATATGGCTCCTTCATCACCTGCTGTAAAATGTGCTAGTTTAGGTTCTTCCTCGGGTCTAGTCTCATGTGGATGGCTACAGAGATGTCTGGCAGTTTTGTGATTCTGTAAAATGAAGGAACTGGGGAAGGTCGAGTCTGAGAAGAGATAGTCTGGTTTGGCTGGTGTTAAATTTTCAGAACCAGCAATTCATTTAATATGTCAATCAGGTAATGAGAAAGCTGAAGAACTCAGGAAAAAGGCTGAGAGTGGGTCAGTAGATTTGGGGCTCATTGACATACAAGTGAGGAGTGAGGCCTTGGAATTTCGAGGGGTGCATTGGAGAACACAGGGCCTGAACTCAGTCCTATCTCTACTACTAATCGCCAGTGTGATTTTAGTCACGTCACTTAAACTCTCCAGGTTTTCTCATCTCTAAAGTATGAGGGTTGACCTAAATGATACCCAGTGTCCCTTCTAGTCTAAATCCTTGATCCTATTTTTTGGAAGCAATTCTAAGAAACAGTGTAGGAAGAAAATGGGTTCAACCTGCCCTGGTTATGAGATGATCATACTCATCAGTCAGTCACTAAGCATTTATTAAGCACCTACTATGTGCCAGGATAGTGCTAAGTGAACAGCCCAAGGGATTGAGATGGAAGAATCACACAGAGAGGGAGAGAGCCAAGATAGAAGAATAGAGTCTCAGAAGCCAAGGGAGGAGAGGTCAGCAGTATCAGGTGCTACAGAAATGTCGAGGGGGATGAAGACTCAGGATCAAAGCCAGAATGAAGTTACCAAGGGTCTGGATGAGGAGAAAGGAGGGGAGACCCAGAACTTCACCTCACCTACACTTCATCTCCCACATCCCTGAGTCACCTCCTCCCCCAAGAGCTGTGGTCCTTCCAACTGCTTTTCATGGACTTGAGCCTTTCTGCCATTTTGCCTGGCCTTTTCAGGATGCTCTCCAGCTTATCAAAATCCTTCCTGAGGCACCCAGACCTGAATACACCCACCTGGGGCACCACAAGGAAGAGGCCAGGAGCTGTCACCTTCCTCTTCCTAGATGCTCAGCCTCTCCTCTCTAGTCCAAGTTTCTATCAGCTATATATTAGACACCTCATCATATCGCTAACCCAAGGTACCTTACAGTTTGATAAAACTAAAAGACACTCTTGTCTAATCATTTCCAAGCCTATCTGGTACTGGAGAGGTCTACTTTTGGAACCCAAGCACAAGACTTTACATTTATCTCTATTAAATTTTGCCTTATTAGATTAAGTTAAATTTTGACCCTGCAAAGGTCCCTTTGGATACTGGCTTTCACCCAGGGTGTTCAGTATCCCTCCCAGCTTTGTCATCTTCAGATCTGATTCACATACCCCCTATGTCTTTGTCCAAGTCACTGATAAATGTTAAACAGCTCAGAGTCCAGTACAGATCCTGGTGTGTTCCACTGGAGGTCTCCCAAGGTGACATTGCACCATGAATACTGACTACTCTTGAGTCTTCTCATTGAACCAGACCCAAATCTATCTAGTCGCACACTAGTTGAGCACCTATCTGTCTCCTTCGCTCTCTTTTCTACAAGGATGGCTTGAGAGACTTTGGCTAATATTATCAACAAATCTAGGAAAATTCTATGGCATTCCCTAATGCTAGTCATCCTGCCAAAAGAAGGAAATACAGTGAGTCTGGCATGACCTGTTCTTGTGACACACCTGGTGGCCCTTGGTGGTGGCTACTCCTTTCCCTAGATGTTCTCTTGCCATCCCTTGTACATTCTAGAACTTTGGAAGGAGTTGTAGTCAAGCTCCTTGGCCATTTGTTTTGCAGATTCTATTTTCTTCCTTTTCCTTTCCCCCTGAATTAAGACATTTCCCCCTTCCCATTCTCTGTAGTCTTCCAAATATCACTTACAGTGGCTTACCAGTCATATTTTCCAGTTCTGTCAGAATCCATCCTGGGTTCATGGGCTCAGAGATCTAGAGGTGGAGAAGTCCCCTAGTCCAACCCCCTCATTTCACAGTTGAGGAAACTGAGGCATGAGACAGTTGCTATTTTCCCAAGGTTAAGTCAGGTAGCCATCCTCAGAGAAGGACTGGGAATGGACCCACATTACCTCCAAAGGTCTAGTTCATATAGGCCACCAGCTCTGATTTATCAAAGTCAGTTTGGAGTCTCTTCACTGTGTCCTTACTTATCTCAGGCCCCACCCACCCCCCTTAGCCATTTTTGCTTGGTTTGCTCCAGTCCAGTTCTCCTTCTTGGTAGAGAAAACAGAACTGAAATAAGTATGGAGGGCAGTCTTGTTCACCCCACCTAGCCTGAGTCATCTGTGAGCATGATTTTGTACCCCCAACAGAGGCAGTCTTTAACTGTCCCCAAAAGCCCAAGCTCATTCTGAGCTTTTATTCCTCTGACACAGGGTCATACCACTATTGAGTGTCTGAGGTAGGATTTGAACTCTCAGATTTCCCTGACTCATAGTCTAGCATTTTATCCACTAGGAAACCTGTTTTTAAAGCCTTAACTTACTTAAATCTTACAGCCTCAGGTTCCTCATCTGTAAGAGGGAGATGATTAATCCTTTGGTAACTACCTCACAAGGTTGAGAGACTCAAATAAGATAATGTACATAAGCATTATGTAAAAAGTCAGTGTAGTATTAACAAATTAAATTAAAATTAATTAATTAGACTACTTTTCCAAGACCTTTTAATGCATATCTGTAAGAGCAAGCAAAGTAGGATCTTTGTCATTTTCTTTTGGGAGTTCAGTTTTCCAGGCTCATTGAAAACATCTGAAGGCTCAATCTCTTTTGAACCCTGGTAGTTCACAGATGTGCTGAGTCACATGGCTTGTGATGCCTTCTGACTCTGAGCCTATTAGTTGAAAACTGTATATACTGGGAGGTTAGTGTTTTGCTTTGGGGTTTTTGCTTAAGAGAAGGACCTTTTGATTCCTTAGATGGGACTCTGAGTACCAGTTTGTTAAGAGCCCCAAATTCAGATGTTGTTGGTGCTTCCCCACATCCAGTGGTGTATGTAGGTGGTTATATTACTTTGGCAGATAGTTGGAGCTTTGTCTGTTGATCTTTGCACTAATTTCTCTGCTTATGTTTTCTCTGTATTTTCTCCACATTCACAATGTTAACCTTTCCCTTGAAGTACTGAATGAATTATATATGTTTAATTAAAGAAGGATTATTAACCCCTTTGAAGCTATCTTTCCTTTATAAAACAGATCAAAGAACCTGTGTTAGCAGGCCATCTTGGGCATACTAGGGTGCTTGCTATTACAGGATCCTATATGGATATATCTATCAGGACATGAAATGTAGGCTTCTAGAAATCTCCAAAGAAGAAATATAGAACAGTAAAAAGAGAAATGGCTCTGGAGTCAGAGATCCTGGATACAGCTCCCCCTCTGTCACTTTTCAGCGATATGGCATAAGTCACTTCCCTGGACAATATGGCTCAGTTTCCTCATCTGCAAAATCAAAGGATTGCATTAGTTGACCATGAAAGTCCCTTCTAGCTAAAAAGCTACCATCTTGTGACCAGAAAATCAGGGGCTACCAAATATTTTCCTCATGATGACTCATGATCCATGAACACTACAAATATACTCATATGGGAACCACAGGACAACAGAATGAAGGAAGCCATCACATTCTGTAGACATAGGAAACATCTGGAGCAAAGCCATTTCCTAGAAGGATCAGATGGAAAGGTTATCATTTAATCTAGTCTGAGGAGGAAATGAAGAAAAAAAGGGTGGAAAAAGGAAAGAACTAAGAAAGAATGCAGGGGGCAAAGTCTCAGGGAAGACCAAGAGAACCCAGAAGGCATCAACATACAAGGACAGCAACTTAATGGAATCTTATGTAATCAATGAAGAGCTTCCAGGGGCAGGAAGGAAGGACATCATCAAAGAAATGTGTGCTCTGAAGAGGGCCTGGTCACATGATAAGGATTAGGGGTGACAAGGGGGAAGGAAGAGCACTCTGCTGGTGCCCCAGACATGTCAAGAGCAAGCCAGGAAGGCCTCTGGCAAGTGGGGTGAATCTTTTTGTGACCAACTTCTGGGAGGACACACACCAGAATCATACAAGATGGGCTACTATTCTCATGTTGAAGGAAACAGCTTTCATATCTTGTCACATGGCCTTTTTACACTGAAGGAAAGTAGCATGAAAAGTCCCCTCAAATCCATTTTTCAAGACAAATTCAGTTGAGTTTGGAATGAGGGTGGGACTGTAACCTGGGACATGAGGAACCATGGGATAATAGAACCGGGGCCACCATTTTGCTGCTGAAGAATGGAGCCTACTATAGGACTGTGTAAGGGAGGAGCTCACCTGGAATATGGATGCCAGAAGGAAAAGGAAACAGCCATCTGATAGCTCCCTATCTGAACTAATTATAATTATCCCTGCTAAACAGATGCTAAGTTCAGATGTTTCTAGATTGTTGAAGGACTGTCCTCATGAGATCATATCCCTAGGGTTAGAAGGAACATTGGAGGTTCCATAGTTCCATCTCCTTATTTTATTGATAAGGAAACCAAAGCCCAATGTTGTCCAAAGTCATTCAGATAGTGAGAGAAGCGGGGTGTGAAGCCCAGCCCTCTGACTACACCACCAAAGCCCTGTCCACTGTCCCACACCATCAGTGCCTTCTCTATCCCATGGCCTAACCCTCCTTACAGCACCTTGATGGAAGAGAAGGGTAGTTTACTTTGTTGCTTCTGGAAAAGGGAGCCTTGGCAGCCAATGGTTTTGGGTGCTTCAGTGACTGACCCCAGCAGCCCCTGCTTCCCCCAGTGTCATGAAAACTGCTTCCTTGTATCAAGCAGCTTTTCTTTGCTCATTTACAGAGTCTGATGTGAACTTCTTTAAAAGATTTATCACCTGAGGCCTGAATGCATAGATCTTAATGTTCTGGAGATGACCAGAAGCAGCCAGAATGTGCATAGACAAACCATTGGTCAAAGAACAACATTTTTCAGAGAAACTATCCAAGTTCATCTTGCCTCCTCCCCACATATCTCCTCCACCAACCTAGACAATATTTTCCACCATCAAAGCTTGCCCCCTGACCAAGGAAACAAGTCATCTTGCTCCATCCTCCCCTTTGCTTGTTTCTGCCCATCATCACCTCTCCTCTCATTTAACTAGACCTCACCTAAAACAGGCCTAAAAGACTGAAAAGGCTGGTAAGATGAGTGCCACTGTGACATGAAAGGTGAAATGAACTCCCAGGAAGCCTGCTAAGAATGAAACGAAGACTTACCAGCCCCGATCTTTGGAGATGTCTCCTTATTCTTATATTGCTGAAGTAGCCAACTAGGTGTTTGTCTGTAAGGCTGTTGTATGTTGCAAGTGGTCTGAAAGAGTGAAAAACAAACCTGATGTTAGTATCATGAGATTCCAATGGATAAAATCCCCAAGTGGAGTCTCCGAGTTCAGGTTTCAAGAAGCTGCTTGCAAGGATCAGAACAAGATGAGAACGAGACCAGAACGAGACCGGAATGGGACCACTGCCCCAGACTAACAGAGCCATTTCCCTGCTCCTAAGGGGCCGTGAGGGTCTTCTCTCTAGATACGGACCCATTAGGTGTTGCCCAGGCCCCATTTTTCTGAGCTCACCAAAGGAATCAACACAATTCTGATTTCTCTTGAATGGCCCTGCTCCTAAGGGTCAAAGTACAAGCTTCTTTTCCATTCTTTAAAGTGACGACATTGTGGATCCTGCTACTTACTCAGAGTGCTTTATGGTAGAGATTTTTCAACTAAATAAATAGGAAGGATCCACACCTGGCCTTTAAAATTGTTGACACTTTCATTGAAGCATGTCTTGAGCACCTACTGTGTGCCAGGCATTGTGCTAGGCCCTGAGGATACAAAAATGAACAGCCCTTGTTCTCAAGGAACATAAAATCTTCCCCGGATTCTCCAGCGCAGCTGACTGACCTTGCCTCCATACCAAGACCTTCTTGGTTAGCCTGTCCCACTCAGTGCTGCCCTCTAGTGTTGAACCTGTCTTCCCCTTGTCAAACACCACCCTGGATAATCCCTTCCTTCCTCCTTTCCTCCTTTCCCTGCTCCCAATGCAGATGGAGGAATTTGGGCCATGACATCTTCTGGATCCGTCACAAGTTGATGATATCAGTCTCAACTGGGCTTTCTTTGCCACTGAGAAATCATTTTAAGCCTTGCCTGTGAATCCTCTCTCCTCCTCCTCATAGCTGTCACCCTAAACCTTCTTTTCAGTCTTCAAGCCTGCCATGATACTTCCAGCCTCCATCCCCCACCCTGAGGACTGAGAAAACAGAGGCAATCTGCCATGAGTTTTGTGTTCTCTGCTTCTCATAACCTCTAAATATGGCTCTGAATGTGAGCTGGCATTTATTCTCATGAAGATCAATCACTTTCCATGTATCCTTGACCACCTCCCCATCCTGTCTCATCTTCTCCTGCCAGGTACCCCATAATCATTCTGAGTCATGATAATATTCAACTTTCTTCCATCTACTGGATGCTTCCCTATGGTCTACAAAGAAGCCCCAGGCTCCCTTATTCTGAAAAGCAAATGCTCAGTAGACCATGCCATCCCCTTAAGGGGATTCTAGACGTCTTCTCTCTTTCTCAGCCAAACTCCTAAAAAACGCGGTCTCCTGTACCTACCTACACGTCCTCTGTTCTCACCTACTTCTCATTCAAATGAAAATTCTCTCCCCAAAGTTGCCATTGAGCTTTTGACTCACTCCTCATCCTTCTCAGCCTCTCTGCAGCATCTGACACTGCTGACAACCTTCTCCTTCTGGACACTCTTCTTTCTGGGAGTCTGGGACAAATGCTCTCCTGGCTCTCCTCCTTTCCACCTGACCATGCCTTTCCAGTCATCTCTGGTATATCACCATCCACATCAAGCCTATTACATGAGGGTGTACTTCCAGGCTCTGGCCTGGACTCCAATTTTTTTTCTCTGTGTACTCTCATCTGATGACCTCATAATCTTCCACATCTGTAATGACCATCTCTATGCAGATAAATCCCAGATCTGGGCTCCCTCCTGAGTAATAGTTCTAATCACTAAGTGCCAAACTGGATGTGCACAACCAGCATCTACCTCTTTCATGCCCCAAAATGAATTCTTCATCTTTCCTTCTAAGCCCAGACCACTCTTGCTGAGGGTATCACCATCCTTCCAGTCATCCAGGTGTCCAGTCTCAGAGCTCACTCTCTCTCTCACTCATTCCACATATCTCATTAATTTCCAAATCTTATCATTTCTTCCTCTACAAAAGTTCATACATATGCCCCCTCCTTCTACCACATCTCTGCCCCCCCATATTCTGGTCCTCACCACCTCTCCCCTCGACTTTTGTAACAGTTTTCCAATTGGTATTTCTGACTCAAGTCTCCCTTCACTCCCTGGCACAGCAGTTAGTGTGATTCTGAAAGTACACATCTGACTGTATCCTCCTCTTCTCAAGAATCCCAGAACCTTTGGGCCAAATGCAAACTCCTCTCTTGGACATTTAAAGTTCTGCCCAACTTGGCCCCAACAACAAGGATAATAAAATATCAGTTCCTCTGACCTTTAAAGGCCTTTCCCAACCAGGCCCCATGCTACCTTTTCATACTTATTACACAAGTCCTCTTCCAAGTGAGACAGGCCTTCTTCCTATTCCTCAGACATGGCAGTGTCTTTCTCATGGCTGACTCCCTTAACTGGAATGCACTTCATCACCATACAGCTCTCTTAGAAACTCCTTCAAGACTTGGCTCCAGTGTGACCTCCCCCAGGCCACCTTTCCTGACTCCCCCTCCAGTTGTTGGCACCCACTCCCTCAAATCTTGTATGTGTATTGGCTATATTTTGTGTTTATTTATGTGTGCTGGTTGTGATCTTCCTGGCCTCAATGTCCATCTGCTAAATTCCTCCCTCTCTTCCCAAGACCCAGCTCAAACATCACCTGCAATCAAGCACTTCCTGTTCTCTCGAGCCAGTAGGGAGCTTTTTACTCTTCTGACCCTTCAGGATGTGGAACTGGCAAACTTCTCTTAGAACTCCTTCCATTCTATTTTACTTATGCCTTCAGGCCCCTTGTACACTCTCTGAGGGTGGGGACTGGGTCCTCTTCACCCTTTCACCCTACCTGGTACATAGGCTGGTGTCCCGCACCTGCTCTGTATGCAATGCTATTTGTGGAAGGAAGGCTGAGAGTGAGCAGGAGTGATGTCCAGACTGGCCCGGCGGTCACACAGCATACAAACACTGAGGATGTGGAGCACTTGTGGAAAGAGGTCATAAACACTAAAAAGGGACAAAGAGGCACCACAAGCACACACTTCCTGCTTAGGAAAGACTGTGCTGAGGGGAAAGAATGAATGCAAGAGTGAATGAATGAATTGTTCTTACATTGTGCTTTGAGGTTGGCAAAGTCCTTTATAAATAGCATTTCACGTATTCTTCACTGGGGAGGTTCATGCTAGTTTTAGCTCCATTTTACAGATGAGGAAACTGAGGCAGGAAGAGATTAGGTGACATGTCCACAGCTAGGAGGTGTCCAAGGTTGTATCTGAACTAGTCATGCTGATTTCAGGCCTGGAAATGTATCCACTGCATCTCCTAGCTGCCAAAGTATTTATCAGGCATTGACTATGAAAGGCAATTTGTCAGGGAGGTCTGGATTGGAGTCCATTTCTGACACATCCTGGTCCTGGGGTCTTGGGCAAGTCATTTTACCACTTGCCCTAGGCTAGTCTCTAAGATGATGAATCATAGAGGAGGTGCTATTTTATGTTGGCAGGCATTTCCTCGCCTGGGAGTTCCCATACCAACCCTATCTCTATATGCTTATTATGTGTGTTAAGGTCTGGAAACACAAATTTAGAAAAATGAATGGAGAAGTCCCTTCCCTCAGAAAGGTTACAGGGGAAGACAATGCCCAGTACATGACAGCCAGGAAGAGAACTGGCCTCCACTAGCTCTGCCTTTGCAGACTCCGTGCCAAGTTTACAACAAGAAACGTGTTTTGTTCAGCGCTGCCTTCTCTTCACACAATGGCAGATTACCTTGGCTCTGGTTGACCTTGGATCTACCTTGGATCTCCTATAGGCTTGACTGAAGAAGCCAAGGTGGAATCTGACTGAGCGAGATGCCTCAGGACAATGCAAAGCACTACTCCAAACTCAGGCTTTCATGTATTTCAGTTTTGGGTCTAGATTCCTGGTAATAACAACTGACATAGTGTTGACCGTGACTAATTATCTTTTCAAAAACATTGCTATCTCCTGGAGTCTCATTAACAAACCAAGGAAGTATGAGGGAAGCAAGAAGTAGCCATCATTCCCATTTCACAGGTGGGAAAACTGAAGTGAAGCCATGCCGAAAGTCCCAGAGCCAGAGGAAGAAGAGGCCCCGGCTTGAACCTGGTCGGTCCAGTGCAATGCACTCTGTTCTCTCTGGCTCGGCTTTCTGCTGCTCTGCTTCCAAGAGGCTTAATCTCCTTCCAAATCTGCATTTACATCAAAGGTGCTCGTGTTTTCACCGAGCTTGGGAGAGCAGAGCTGTCTTTGTATTTTTTCCAAAATGCCCAAGAGCCACATTTCCAAGAAGACTGACTGATGCTACCATGCTCATCTTGTGCAGACAGAAAGAGTTCTGAGGGGGCGATCTGAGGTGGAACAGGAATAAAGCCCGGATCAGGCCTATCACCGTCACCACCCAGGACATTGTGACCATCACCATTGTCATTGCCTCCATCACAATAGCTCATGTGTACATCAACATTTGCAAAGACCTTTGACACGCATTGTCTGAAGCTTTTCAGTGAGCCCGTGAAGAAGAGGCTTCAGGTGTATCTCATGTGAGCTCATCTGACAGACAGGGAGAGATGCTCTGAGAGGCTGACATCGTCCAGTCAGTAAGGAGGCTCACCAAGGAATCTTAGCGTCTCCAATGTAACAAAATTTTCTTTTGTCCTCTAGGGATGAAACAGTGGCCTCAAAGCTCAGAAGCTGGGATGTCACCTTCAGGGCTGAGGATGCCCAGGCAGTAGGAATAAAAATTCCTATGAGCTTACATCATGCGTCGACTCTCCGAGGCTGGAGACTTTCAGTGATGTAGGTACCTCCAAAAACCAGCGGTAAACAGCACTGAGGTGCTCTTCAGGCTTCCCTGCTGGCCTGGACAAAGGTTTCTTGCCACTTAAAGGTCCCCCTTTCCAATCCTTACCCTTTTCTATTTCTTAGAACATCTTTTCAGTTGCTCATCTGCCGAAAGGTGAGGTGTCCTTCACTCCTAACAGTCCTGATTCCACGGTTCGCAGGCTTATAAGAGAAATCATCAGAGTACTGTGATATGAATAGACTTATTGCCTCTTTTTCTGACTCAAATATCTTTAATCTCTTTGCAAAGTCATGTAAACAGGAATGCTCAAATGTTGATTAAAGAAACTGGGGGCAAGAAGTTACGCCACTCCTTGAATGCAGGAGGGAGCTTGTCCAGTGGCTTTATGCTTAGACAATATTTCTTGCTTTAATATGGTCTGGAAAGTAGTTTTCACAAAAGAGTTCCCCTCAGATCTGCCTGCCCAGCACTGTTCCCTCTCAGATCCACCACCTTGCACCTCAGGTCTTTTTTCTACTCCTCTTATCAATGGGCCAAGGGATCACAATAGTCAAAAATCTACAGCAATAAGTCAAGAGATCTCTTCCCCAAGGCTACCCCCTCCCCCCCCAGCCCATGCTTTAGTCTGACCTTAAAGATAGATTCCCATGGAAACCCAACTAAAAAGAAAGGCCTCGTCATCACCACCATCATCAATAGACATTTATTGAGCGCATACTGTGTCCATAGCATTAGGCTAGGGGCTGAGCATACAGAAAGCATATGACTTTCTGCTTTCAAAGGATTTAAACCCATTTCATGAGATGGAAAAAATACATACAAATATGTATTGACTAACTGCACGGTCATCTGATCTAACTACCTGGTGTCTTTTAGATAAGAATGATTAGTAATGATATTTTTTTAGATCTGAGGAATTGAAGTCACTACATTTTTAAAAATATCTATTCTCCTTTTAATTGAGAGTCAAAATACCTGGGTCTCCTCAGAGCCACCAGGCTGCATGAAACTGGACAAGTTGTTGACCTTTCCAGACTTCGGTTTCTTCATTTGTGAAAGGAGGTGGGAGTGGGGCAAGGTGATAGCTCATATCTGTCCCTGTGGCTCAGCTTTCCTATGAGGGTAGACCTGCTTTAGAACAGATTTCAGGACACATCATCTCCAACACCCCACCAAGCCCCACCAGTCCTCAAGGATGGGAGCCGGGTCATCAGCCACAAATATTTAACTGTGCCACACATACTCCAAGAGCTTGATGAATGTTTTAAGTACCTTGTCTTTTTTCTAGTTTCATTAGGGAATTGGCAGAGGGCCAAAATAAATGTTACTGTCCCAAAAGTAAGTCAACTTTACTGGATAGAATGGTGTTGTCCAGGTTTAATGGTAACCCCTTTAGGGCTTCTTTCCTCACTTTTTGGTCCTCTAAAGCCCCACCCTTTATTGGGGGGAAGTGATGGAATCCTGGACAACTTCACTCAGGCTGGCCAGGCTCTTCCAAAAGGAATTAGTTTGACCAGTTCATTCACATAAAGGATTAAATGGTCAAATAAAGCTGTTGGCAAAATTCTATGAGAGAAAGAAATGTGTGTATATGCATTGTGTATGCATGCATTTATGTATCTGTATGTATGTGTTTATACATACACATTTTGTATCCTGTAATAGAGTCATAGGTAGCTTTCTGGGCCTTGGAAAATAGAACTCATTCTCTTCTACTGACCTGCTATGTGACCTTGGTAAAGGTATCACTTGACCACCCATCAGTTGCATTTCATAGTTATCTAAGGAGAGGACTCACTATCTCCTCTGTTCTCATAACAACCATGTGAGTTACAGAGACAGACATCTATCTATCTATCTATCTATCTATCTATCTATCTATCTATCTATTTGTCTATCTATCATTAGACACGTTTTCTATACACACATTCCTCACTAGCATTTTCCTTTAAACATGTGCCCCCACTCTCCATGTATGCTGGGGATATTTTTGAGAGTTCTCCCCAAAGAAATGTTTTTCATTGACTGTGCTAGTTATACTATCTCACTAAATGTCTTGCCTAAACAAATCTATATGTCATCTATCTATCTATCTATCTATCTATCTATCTATCTATCTATCTATCTATCTACCTATCTATCTATCTATCTATCATCTACCTACCTAATATCAATCTATCCATCCATCCATCCACCCATCTATCCATCTATCTATCTATCCACATAAAGGGAGATAGACTTCCTTATCTCCTTCACATGTACATGTGTGTAGATATAGAGCCATAAGGAATTTACAAAACAACTCAGAGTTGGGTCCTTACTGACAAACCATCGTCACTCGGGCGATTTTCAGACACACTGCAGCACAGCTCTGGATTCACAGCTCTGAGAAAGTCAAAAAGGAAAACCCAAATCCCCAACTTGTCCTTCCAAGGAAGTCTGAAGACATGGAGAGGCTGCAGACATAGAGGGTTTTTATTTTCCATCCCCAAATAAGGAGCCACAGTACGGCAACTGAATTGAACTATAAATAAGACTACGTGGCCCGCATCTTCCATGAGGTGACTGAACTGATATGAGATAAATTAGTTTATATTAGTTCATTTATTTTTTATCTGCATTTGGAGCTACCAGATTGCAGTGATTATGCCAAATATTGACTTACTGTATCACTCAGCAAATTCTAATGATATAGCCTGGGGAGAACTTTAATATTATTTTATTTACATTCTTAATATGTCTGGGTGAAATAACCAGTAAAAAAAAAAAACCACCAATCTCCATCTGTGCGCACTATTGGCAAGCTAACATGCAAACATTTTGTTTCATGAGCAACATTTGGGTGGAGCCCACCGTTGATTTAACTAGCTCAACATATAATTTTGAGGAAACCTCCACAGTTTCTAAGAAGTGCTCAGAATTCTCTGGTTTGAAAGGGACCATGTTTGCCCAGAAACCTAATGCAATCTTAGAACGGGTTTTCACCCCACAATAGAGGAATACCAGCGAGGGACGAGAGAGTCACTGATTTAGAGCCCAGTGGGAAGTAACACTTTAGGGGAACATCATGGGGGACTACATACGGGAGAAAAGGATTTCTATTGTAGAAGCTGTCACTCATTAGACACGTTTTCTATGCACACATTCCTCACTAGCATTTTCCTTTAAATATGTGCCCCCACTCTCCATGTATGCTGGAGATATTTTTGAGAGTTCTCCCCAAAGAAATGTTTTCCATTGACTGTGCTAGTTATACCATCTCACTAAATGCCTTGCCTAAACAAATCTAACTAAAACTAGCTGGTGAATTGTTATCAAGGAATCACATCAGTGCAGGCTTGTGAGAGATAATACAGCCCCTCAGGAATACCCCATAGAACAGGAATTGTCCCTCTTAGACTGCAAACCACAAATGCAAGGGGAGCGAACCTAGAAGGGGAGCTCTACATGAATAATAAGTGAACGACGACCACACAAAAATGGTCCAAATCACCAATAAAAAAATGAAATTCAAATTGAAACAACTGCAAAGACTCAACTCACATCCATGCAATTGCCAATGAGAAAAATCAGAAGTAGAATGGATGGGGCTACAGGAGTACAGAAACAGGTCTAAACTGGTGGAACAATTCAATTTTTCTTGATCATTCTGGAAAATAATTTAGAATTATACAAGAAGAGTAATTAAATAATGGGGAATCAGGTATGAGATGATTGGGAAGATAGGATAGGACCAGGTGACAAAAGACTTTTAATACCAAAGAGAGAATTTGATATTTGACCTTGGAGGTAGCAGAAAACCACTGGGGGCGACATGGTCAGACTTGCACTCCAGCAGCTGAATGGACCATTGACCAAGTTCATCTCTGTTGTTACAGTCTTCAAGGAATCTTCAAGGAATAAAATATCATTTTAACATGTGTACAGATGTTTGGTGGGAAATGAACCTCTAAAACAGTAGCCTTTGCTCTATTAAACTGAGTGTTTTTGTTATATTCAACAAACAGTAGGCATAATGAGATTGATAATCTCTAAAGGCTTCATTCAGTTACATTCTGGCAAAATAAATTCATTTCTACAAGTCTGCTCTTCCCTTCTGATGCCTTTGTCAAGCCTAACCTTGTGGTATGGATGGATGGATGGATTGTTCCCATGAAAACCCTCAAGAGGAGAAAAGTTATCAGTTACTGACATTCTTTTGGTCAGTATTTTTTCACTTTGATGATATTCTCCTTTGATAAATTCTCCTTCAAATGCCCTGAAAGTTTATTTATTAGCACCCTCAAAAAGTTGTCCTTTCTAGCACATCCCTTTCTGGGTACCTTGGGCCAAGTCTGGCTTCTTTATGTCCATCTCTATAGCCTCTCCTCTATAAGCACATTTGAGATTCTAATGTCACAGTCCAAACATGGTGGCCTACAGTCCTTGACAGTGAAAAATCTTGGTAGATCTTTGCCATCTTTTGTCTGTGTGCTTCTCCCCTTTCAGCACATCCCTAAATGCCTTCAATATCACTGTAGCTCTGTCTCTGACCAAGTTTTCTTTAAACTGTTTTATCCTTCCACTACTATTCAATGTTTTATGATATAACAAATATAAATAATATAATCATAAATAATAAAAAATAAAAAATGGACATAACTTTCCAATGTACTTCTCTGTAAGTTTTACAAATGTTTATATTGCCAACTAGCATTGTTTTTGCTTTCTAAATCACTTCATTTGCAAAAAAAATCAAGTGTTTACTGCCTAGGGTGATTTTTAGTGGTTTGACCTCCCTTTATAACAAATTACAATAATTAAATTTCATTATTAAAATGTCCAGTTTTTTACATCCCAAAGTTAGCCCCCAAAATTTATTTAAATAGGTAAAATTGGAGTTGTTTTCATTGTACAATACATCTTTTTTCCCATTTGTGTTCTTTCTAGCCTAATATAATTCTATTAATATTTATCTTTCTGTTAACAAACCAGAGATCTAACTATATATTGACAATTGACTTAGGAATGACTCCCACACTACTAATGAGTTGTTTCCCATCTGTTAAAATCAATTTCATTGTCGAAGATATTATTTGGGGTTTGTCATGTCTGGTACCTTTTTTTTCTAATGAAACCACTTATGATATATTGGCATGAAGCTTCAGAGTACTCTACAAATGTTGGGATCCTCTCATCCTTATTCTTCAACCAGATTTTCTAACTTTTCTGGTTTCTTTGCCACACTCACCTACTACCTTAGCAAGCTCTTCTTAGGATTTATATCTTCACTCTTTGTACCAGATGCTGACACAGGCAACCATCATTTTTGTGATGCCCTTACAAATAATGAACATGAATGCTGCAACACAGGATCAAATAGCTCATAAATTGTATTTCTTTCTGCCTTTGGATACATGATGAAGTCAGCTCTGTCAATTCCTTCATCGGCTTCTCTAAGGGAAACCTGTAACTCAACATTCCATTTTGCTGCCAATCCCTTCCATAATTTGTTTATCTTTTTTCTCTTTTCTCCACAACTCCTAGGTTTCTCCCTCCCAACTACCCTTTATTTCACTCCCTTTAGTTTATATGTGTCTGTGCACTTCTTAAATGGATATTTATGCTATTTATTCTATATGCATTTGTCCCCCCCATATGAGTAAAGACTGTTTCATTCTTGTACTTGTATTTCCAGCACCTAGCTCAGTCTTAGCACATAGTAAGCACTTAATAAATTCTCATCGATTGTTTAAGAGCTAGATTGATTTTGCTTAAGTCAAGAACATTAAGAGTGATACCATTCAGTCCTCAAAGAATAGGTCACCTCATGGGACACTGTATAAGGATATACCACATTAGGGCTGCAACAGAAAAGCTAAAGATAAAGGACTGTTCATGGTCTAAAAATCACGTGATTCTTTGCCCCATTTCCCATGACTTTGCCACCACACAGTGGGATGAGGACCATCTGAGGGACATGAGACTGAGGACCACTACATTGAATTTTTGTTTCATGAATTGCCATGCCCAACTGATTAGTCCCAAAGCTTTGATGATGAGCATCTGAGTTTCAGACATCGCTAGACTAGTTTTCAAAAGGTAGATATGGCATCTGTTTTTAGGACCATACTAGAAATCTTTCAACAATGCAGAAGTGACCCAATAGAGCTTGCCTTCTGTCAGGAGGCTTTTGAGAACTCTGGGTCACTGCTACTCCATGCCAGGAGGCATCAAAGTGGGGCTGGGAGAGATGTAGTATGTGCAATGACTGCAATGGTGTAAGTGAAAAGAGCACTGAGAAAGAAATGAACTCACTCTTGCTAACCGCAATGACCAGTCCAGCTCTTGAGAAGAGACAACGAAAAATGCTCCCCTCTGCTCACCCGGGAATCAGAGTTAAAAATAAAGCAGAAAGGCATGCACTTTCTCAGACAAGATCACGATGTTTATTGGTTGTTTTGACTTAATGTTGTCTTTGTTACAAGAGAAGGCTCAACACAGAGTGGGGGGAGGGGGGAGAAAGCAGGGTATCCAGAAATAATCACAACAGCAAACATTTATAAGGTACTTTAGGGCATATAAGACACACTTTTAATCTCATTTGATCATCATAACAATCCCGTTCTTATACCCATTTTACAGATGAGGAAACTGAGACAGGTAATGGTTAAGTGAATGGCCAAGGCTCATACACCTAGCAAGTGTCTGAGGCAAGATTTGAATACAGGTCTTCCTGATTCTAAGTACAGCACTCGATCCACTACACCACCTAGCTACCTTATCTTACTGTTATACGAAAACAAGAGACATCAGTAAAATGATAATTTTTTTAAATGAAAGAGCTATGCTTTTTCTGAATAGGAATAATGCTGTTGCAAAGATCTTGCAGTGGACTGTAAGACATAGGAAAGTTCTTAATATGAATGCCACATAAAACTCACAAATAAGAAATATGACTGGTTATAGCCCAGAGAAGGAAAGAGATGGCCAAACTAATGACTACCATAAAATATTATGATTCAGTTCTGCTTGGAATCTTTACTTTTTTACAACACCATTTCATAACTAGAAAGTGCCACTTCTAGGACCTAGAGCACTTGAATGTATCTTTCTTTTACTCTAATTTTTACCCACCCCTTCTGAGACCAAGGATGTTCAAAAGTTTGCCATGTGTGCGAATGTCACCTATGGAGGTTCTACCAAGGCCGAGGGGATTCTGGGATGGACCAAGTCATGCCCTTGCATGTCTCCTATCTAAAGATCAGCAGAGTTGAATGGGAAGAGACTTGTTCACTACACTGGTCACCAACAGATGAATCTTTTTGACACAGTGAGTCCTTAAGACTACCTATTAAGTTACAGAGAATTTTTGTCATTTGTATAAATGACAAAATTGCAAATCAATTAAGTATTTTTTTTCCTAATATAAATTCTTAGGCCATGTTACTTCGTGCATAGAGAGAGCTTGACTTAGAGTTGGGAAGACCTGGGTTCAGGTCTGACACCTGCTGGCTTGGTGACCCCGATAAACCACTTAGTCTCTTAGTGGTCCTGGGCAATGCTCAAATGCCAAATGGAGACAAACTGCTCTTTTGTGTTGAAAGAGGGAGTTTCTTAGCAAGAAGCTCTTCCAAGCAAGGCCATTTCAGTCTGGTGCCACTATATACCCTTGTCTACAAAAAGAAATTTGCAGTTCTTTACCAGTGTTTATTCTTACTAATAAAGTCATAACACCAGGTCTCACTAGATTATAAATTTTCCTTTTTTTAACCCTCCCCAATTTGAAATGACCAGAAAGTCATTTGATCACTAATCAAATAGCATTTTTTAAATCACTCAAAATTGTCTTCTTTCGCTGCTGCCTCTGAGCACTTTCTTCTTGCCATGACTATTTTGTATCTTTCAAACATCTCTGTAGACATTCTGCATGTATTCATGTGATTTCTATTTTGTCCCCCCCTTAACATGATACTTCATTTGGAATGGAGTAGAAACTAAATTCAGTCTTTTAATTTTTTTTCTTCACATTGTCAAGCCACAGTCAGCCATTACTTATGGAACCACGCAAACAATACAAGGTAGATGTTTGAAAAGTTCAGTCCTGAAGCAAGAATTCACAGCATCAGCTATGGATTTAGACAAACGCCAAACTGAACTAAGAGTTTTTGAGTAGATAGAAATCCAGATAATCCAATGAGAATTTCAAGTGTATTTTGTGTTGGCAAAGGGCAAGATCATGAGTAGTGAACAATCAAAATGGCAGATAAAGCCAAGATAGGACATATTTCCCATTCCTTCACTGCTGGCATTCACTAGAAGTAGAAGAGGCTAAGGAGGGAAACAGCAGGATTATAGTAAGGAGGGAATTGCCACCAATGGCTTCTGCTCAAAATGTGAAAGGGATGAGGTGCCATTTCCCTGTAGTTTAGGGATAACCACACTGGGAATTTCCCCATCTGGGTGATGTCTGGGCCCCCAAAAGAAATTACCTCACTTGCTTATAATTTGTTTTCCAAGGAGGGATTCCCTTCTCAGTCAGTAATTTTCAGGAATTTGAAACAAATGTCTGACAAAGTGTTGTAGAGGGTTGAATCTCTTCCAAAAAAATAGACTTGACCTTCTGAGAGAGAAAAGGACCAGGGACATAAGAAGGGATGTGTCATCATATCACCCTTGCAAAGAGTAAGAAGGTAACAAAACTTCAAAGAACCAAATCAGGAGCCTTTTGTCCAAAGGAACAGAGCCACTGAATAGCAGTTTCTGGGTTTGTACCAGCATTTTCAAAGCTAAAGGGGATATTGCATTTTCTGATTACTGACCATTATTTTCCTCTTTAGTGGCAAATAAAGCCCTCTGAGACCCTTAGGGATCAAGACTTTAAGTGCTTTTTTCCAAAGTTGGAAATTTTTTTTTGATTAAATTGTGAAAAATTTTCACAGTAGTATTTTCATGGAAAACAGTATTATTCCAAGCTGTTTTAACCATTTTGTATTTTAGAACTGAAATCTCTTTGAGAAGTTACTAATATTGGGCTGATTTTGTTTTCAGAACATAAAAACTTGTAAAGTTGTCAAAGAAAAATGGGATTCAGGTAATGAAACATTATAGACATAACTGACCAAAACCGCAACAAACATAAAATCAAAGGAAGGATTTTCTGCAAGATGTTTATGCTTTTCACTGGATCTGTGATTTGATCAGTGTAGGGACACATGAGGGATAAAAATCTCTCCCCACAACAGAGATCAGAAACTGTTCTGCAAATCAATCCTTAGGTAAAATAAAATTGAACAAAAAGAAGGCTCATCTCTCCCCGAAGTGACACAAACATAATAGTTGTATGCACTAAGAGCCATAATAATGCCAGACATGCCTCTGGAAGCATTAAAGCAAGAGAGTCAAGCTACAAGATGGTGGGGAAGCAGCTGAGCACCTGAGAACGCCACCAGACACTCCCCCATGTGACTTGTCCTGCAAGCAGAGTATCAAGATACGTACATCTTGGTCTGATTCTGGTCCCCGAGAGCAATTGTACAGAACCTTCTAATGTTAGAGGAGGGGGAAGGAGAAATAGGACTGAACAGCAGCCCAGCAAGACAACAGCTGGATTCAGGGTTGACTCAAAAGTCCACAGACAAAAGTCATGGCGTATTTCAGAGATCATGAGGCCCAATCCCCTTAGACCACAGATGGGGAAACAGACTAAAGAGTTTAAGGTTTACCCAGGAGGCTGTACATCCAGTAGGTGGCAGAGACGTAGAATGGATAGCATTCCAAATGGAATCCAGAACATTTCAAACCAAGCAAGGCTTCTAGGCTCCCTGGCCATTCTCATGACACACTCCAAAGACAAGAGGAGGCAGAGGTCCAGTACAGTGGCCTACTCCCATCTCACTTCCTATTAGTGGGGCCTCTCTTTGTGGAGGGAAGGACACAACGCCTGCCGTCATGGAACAGGAGCATTAGGCTCACTCTTCCCAGGCCACAGCCCGGGGTCCTGCCAAGTTAATAAGAACACACTGTATTTTTAAGGCTAAGAGAACAATATAAACTCCATTGACCATCCTCAGTTCAGTGATTGACTTTTCCTGTCTTTATGAAAAAGTTAAACGGCCCCTGCTGAGATGAATCCTGGAGATGAAAGCTGAAGGTCAAGTCAGCTGTTCAGTTGCCATTCCAAGAACTTTTTCTGGATATCTTGCAAAAAAACATGTGTATATAGTGCACCAATTGTGCCCTCATCCTCTCATTACTGTTCTCCTCCAGTAGAGTGCTTTAAAAAAGAGAGAGAAAAGTGGAAGCAGCCTCAGGAAGCCCCCCCTTACTGGCCATCTCACAGCATCACCCCCCACCTTCTCTTGCTATGTAACAGAAAGCAGATTTCAATTGTGTCCACACATTGACTGATGCTTTCAGCAAAAAAGGGTTTGTGCAATGTCCGATTCTCAAAAATAAACCCCAACTATTTCAGACATTGATGCACAGGTAGTTTTGAGTCTCCCTTAGCGCCCCCATCTTCCCTCCTTTTTTCATAATCACTAAAATATAAGATAAAGTTAAGTCTAGCTGCTCCACTTGGGAGGACTGAAGACAACCATGTAAGCAGGACACAGGGTGACTTAGTGTAGGAAATCCTAGCATCAGGAAGCTGTGGGTTCAAGATCCAACCTCTCTTCATATTTCAAAGGGGGCTAATACCCAGCTGCCTCACAGAGGGTCCTGAGGATCAGAGGAGACAAGGTCTGGGCAGCCCCTGCTGGGCCAGATTTGGGTTTAGCTTTTTTCTTTCTTTCCCTCCACATCCTAGCAAGGTCTCCAGAGCCAAATTTGCCCCCTGGCATTCAGGTCCTTCTACCTATCGAAAACAGGTATTTGTTTGTGCCAGGAGTTTTTTACCTCCCTTCTTTTGTGCTAGGCCCCTTTACCATTCTGGCACAGCCAAGTTCCACTTTACAGAATGATCTTGGTAAATCCATAAAATAAAATAAGGACAACTGCAAAGGAAACCGATGATAAAGAAACATGGTTTTCCACTTTTTCTAACCTGTTCCCAGAGTTTGGTTAAGAAGCCCTGGTTGGCTGCCTGCCATCTCCTTTTCTTCCTCCTTTTTTACAGCCAGCTTGGTGGGGACTGAGCATGGGGGTCATCCCCAACCTCTCTCCCTTCTTTTTCAGTTCAGTTCTTTATTTTCAGTCAGAGCCGAGACCTTGATATTCACTTCTATCCCACCTTTCAGGGTCAGCAGAGACATTCTGCTGAAGAAAATGCATATTTTAATTGACAAGATCTAAGTAAAAAATAAATCCCCTGACAAATCTCCTGAACCCAAAGACAATGTCATCAAATTTATATCTGCCTTTGTTTTTTTTTTCTTTTTTTTTTTGGGTTACCTAAAAACTCACCCATTCTTCCCACGTGCCCTGCAGTGATTTTCTAGGGGCCAAGGCTAATTCAGTATTTACATAAAATGGTCTATTACTTAGACAGTCAGTTGCCTATAGTTGTTTCAATAGGTGGCTTGGTGCTTGGGGTTTGGGTTCCATGGGTGGGGAACATGGGCGTGGGGGCACTGGAAGAATGTCCAAAAATCAAAAGCTTAAAACATGTCTTACCTATTGTCATGCATGGTTGAGAGGTCTAAGATCAAAACGCTTCACACACAAAAAACAAGATAGGGCTAAATGACTTCAGCTAACCAAAGGATCTGTCTTCTTGAACATTCTGCTTTACAGAAACCTCCTTAAGGATGAGACCACCAAAGATTCCATCGACTGCCATCAATGGAAAGTCACTAAATTGAAGGGCTATAAAAACCAGAAGGAATCAGATTAAAATAATGGAAACATGGACAATGTTAAAAGGTGACCCCCAACTCAGATTCATTAAAATGACCAGACTCAGAGAACAAACACCACTCTCTTCTCTCAAGGGAAAGGTTGAAGTCTATGGATGCAGAATGTTGCATACCCCATCAGACAGAGTTTCTGTAGAAGCTGACTTAGCTGCCATTCTTCTTTGGCACTAGGAGGGCACAGGGAAATGTCCAAAAATGATGGTCATTTCAGTCCTGGTCATTTCAAGTTCCTGGATCTGCTGCCTCTGCTTGTGTGACTTTAAGAGGCAAGTGTCTTAATCTGTCTGTACGTGTCATGTTAATGCAAGGTTACTGATGAGTGGGGGGAGGAGTTAAATATCTTGTTACCCATTAATAGACCTCAATACCTTTTGTTAATTAATGTGGCATTGAGTCATGAAGGTCCCAATACCCTCAAGCTCTGAAAAGTGTATAAATACTCTGAGTTGAGGTTTTACTTTGGGGCTACCTCATTAGAATTGTTTGGTCAGATGAGACCATGGGTAGTTGTTAAGGAGTCCCTCCCATTCCCCTTTTTGAAAACCCAGATGCTGGTGCTTCTCTTTATGGTAACTATTTGTGTATGGTCAGACAATTGGATCTGTCTGTTGATCTTTGACGTATGTATTGCTTACAGTCAGACAGTTGGAAGCACTGTCTGTTGATCTTTGTTTCTCTGTTTGTATTTTCTCTGAAGTTCAGGGTGCCGACTTTTTCCCCCCAAACTAAGTGAATGTGTGTTTGATTAAAGTAGTTTGCTGACCCCTCAAAAGTTACTTTCCTTTAGAAAAGTAGATCTGAGAACCTGTACAGCAGGTCTTGCTGTGTATGCTGGGGTCTTTGCTGTTACACTGTCTTTGCTTCTTCCTCAATAAAAGGAGAGCCTTTTGACTAGAGGATCTCTGATATCCCTTTCAGCTCAAAAGATTGAATCTTAGCTTTAAACAAAAAGTCAAAGGCCTCTCCTTGAGTGGTCTTTACAACCATTTTTATTTACTCCAAAATACAGCTGAACCAAGTCAGCACTGGACATTTACAATTTGCATGTAAATTGTTCATGCTGTAATTAAATAAGTAATAGAATCCAAAAACAATAGGATGAAGAGTCCATCAGTGCACCCCTCATTGATTGGTGGAGTTCTGAGGAATTAAAATGTCTGCTTTATTGTACAATTGTACTTCATTATCATGTTCTTCTTGAAAATAAAGTCATAACAGCTAACTGCTTTAGTAATGATGGAAAAGTTTTCTCAGCTTTAAAGAAATCCTTTATTTGCTACTGAAATTTTTATTATTTCTAAATGGTGGCATATGCAAAATTTCACTTCTTTTACTCTGAGGAAAGTATTAGTAGTTTAGAAAATCTGGCCCTCAAGTACAATTGCCAGCACTTGGTGGTGGTGGTGGTATTAAATTTCAGTTTGCTGTTTTTTCTTTTCTTTGAAAGCGGGCCAAAAAGAGAAGCAGAAAGTTCTCTGCCCCTAAAACACTTCTGACAAGTAAACACAATGGACAACGACCATAGCCCATGATCCATATTCTCTGCAACAAGGCTAGTGGTTGAACAGAACTCACTGGGGATTTCTAGTTCTTCTGTCCACATTAGCTAGATTAAGTTTATAGGTAAGAGTAAAGTATAGGTAAATTAGAAGGCCCTCTGGGCTGGCACATACTCTAGGCAAAGCCTGCACATTCCTGGTGCCATAATGTGCAACAACTCTTGCGTTAACATTAAAAGTCTTTGTTTCATGGATCAAAGAAAGAAAGGAAACAGAATAATGATGTGCCTCATCTCTGGTGATGAAAACACCAAAATTGAATTCATAAACATGTCAGTGTATGAATGGCACCTTGAGGAAGTAGAAATGGTGCTTAAGAGGAAGACGGAATGGGCAGATGTACCTGACCAGATACACACAAGAAAAATCCATGCAGGGGAAGCATTAGTATGAAAGCAATTGAAAAATATTTTGAAGATATCTTGAAGAAATGATTCTCCCTGCAAATGGAAGACATCATGGATGAAAGAAAGAGAGAGAGAGAGAGGAGAAGGAGGAAGGATAGAAGGAAGAAAGAGAGGGAGGGAGGGAAGGAAGGAAGGAGAGAGGGATGGAGAGTGATGAAAGATCAAACAGACATCAGCAGCTATAAATAGGCCTATTCTTGCTAGTATCATGAAGAGTAGTGAGAGATATCTTTTTTAGTGTGGTACTGGAAGATGGAGAGAAGGTTAGGGACCAGACATCACTAATTCCACATTTACTTCCAGCATGGTTGGTGAAATTACAGACTATAAAGAACTACTAACAAAGATTACAAGGTGTTATGGTCCTAAAGGAATTGTAAAGAAGTATCTACAACACAATTCTGTGTACCCTAATGATTTAGAAATCACTTGATAGAATTAGAGAGCAATTGATTTGGTTGGCCAATGATTAGATATGACAGTGGCCCAGTGAAAAGCAAAGAACACACTCTAGTGAGTCCGGAGGAGTAATTGTGAGTTTAGAGAAAGTGGATTCTGTCCATTTAAGGTTCAGCTGCAGATAGGAACAGGCCCAGGGAGCCCATATGGATCCTACACTTAGAGTGCAAGACTGCTGAACTGTTTTGACTATATGTGTTTCCAAAATGTCTGCCTAAGGGTATCCTTTATATCTATGCCCATTCTTGCTACTAACAATATAGGATTGGATGGTGAGGATATGCCAAGTTTTTGGGGGTAATATTTTTAGCTTCCATTCTTACTGTATCATTACAGTGCATACCTTTGAGCTAATTGTGTCAGCTGACTACCGTAGGGAACACACTGATGGGGGCTCACAAGTTCCAGTTTTTTAAACCTACACCTAAAGAGTAACATCTTCTGAAACTCCTTGAGTGTGAGATGACAGTGGGAGAGGAGCTCTTGGAGGGTGTGTTGTACTAGATTTCATTTTAAAATTCCCTTCAGAGCCCCAGCTTCCCTCCCCTTGCAGGCATAGCAAAGAGTTGTCCATAAGCTTCAGAAAAATTTGACTCCAGTAACTGAAGTCTCAATTATCTACAATTTAACAAGCAGTTACAGATTTTTCTCTACTTAAAAATTGATGATTAAATGGTCTAATCAGACTCCTAACTTAGCCAAAATATTGAAAAATACAGGAAGACAAGCATGACATATTCATTTTCCTGAAGGGAGGCATAGCCCAGACACCAGCTGGAGGATATAGAATTCCTCTTCCATCCAAAATATCCTGCAGCAAACTACAAAACAGGGACACACTTAAGACAGCTCTGCAAAGTGCCAACTCTTTCAGTGCAAAATAAAGACAAGGGATGATAAAGGACAAGGGAGAGAACTGAAGTCTGAGAACCTGAACTCAAGAGCTATGAGGGCCTGTTTCTTCATCTGTAAAACAAAGGGTTGAACCCCATAAACTCTAGATCTCTTCTGGTTCCAACCTATAATCCTACAACCTAAGTATGAGAGCCAATATAGCTTTGGCCTCAAGGTCATGAAGACCTATTGCCTTTGACACGTACCAGCCACGACTGGGGGCAAATCACTGAACTTCTTAGTGCCCCCAAACAACTGTCTAGGACTATAAGTTACAGAAGAATGGCTATCATTCACAAGGAGAGAATTTCTGCACTAGATCTGGACAGGTCCAAAATATATGATCAAATAAGAAATAAGTGGAACTATGAGGGAGGCAGATGGATATCTGAGAAAAACAATACTGAACACAACATCAAGTCTGGAACACAAGACCCAAGTTGGAATTCCACCTCTAGCACCTATTTGTGATGTGACTACAGGCAAGGGGCTTAAACCCTAAGGCTCAGTGTCTTCATCTACAAAACTGGGAGATTAGCACCTACCTAACAAATGAAATTATACAAGTCTGGCATACAGTAGGTGCTTAATTAATGCTTGATTGGTTGATCATGGTAATTGAGGCACCTTGCAAACCTAAAGGTGCTGCAGACATATCAATGCTCATTATGATCCCTACATCATTTCCCAGAAAGATTTGGAGCTGTTTTCCAACATGGCACCCTCCTTTGCCTGCAGTTTCTGAGTCATTCAAGCTTATTTCATCTGCCCAGAGAATTCATTAAAATGTGAAATCTGCAAGTGAGACTATAAATTCCAAGTGTAGCCATTAATGGTGCATTTCAGACATCACAAACTTCGAATGACTTTAGATGTGTTGTCCTCTGCTAATTTGCTGCTCTCAATAACGCACAATAAATTCAATTAAAAAGAAAAGCATCTTAAAATTATTTGCAAGATCAACTAGGATAGCTCTTGGCTCCCTAGATGTATCATAATAAAAACTCATCTAATATGCATTACATTGTTTAATTCAAAAGGAAATTGGATCTTCTCCTGCCACCCACCATAAGGGATGGATGCCATTTTTTTAAAGTAACATTCACTAATGATTGCGTTAATTTTCTTGAAATATTTGAAGTATTTGTCAAGCTCATCTTCTGGAGGCAGATCTTCATAAAAGTAAATGGGAATGGATGATCATGGCCTTCTTCCCCAAAAACGCCTGACCCTGTTCAATCCCTTGGGGCTCAAGGGAGCTCCCTCACCTTGCTCCCCAACCTACCCAAAGGTGACTTGCTAAGGTTCCTGAAATCCTACGAGAGTCAAGGGTTTGAAATCCTGCAATAAAGCATTTCACTCACAACATCTTTTACAAAACATATCAGATCAGCCGATACCTCATTCATATGCAATACACAAGAGTAATAATTTATTTTTCAGTCTCAATTCTCCAAGTCAATGCGTATTTGGGTGACCTGTAACTTTGCATTTAAACATATAAGGCTCCAAACCACGGGATCTTCGGCCCCCAACTACTGTCTCAGCTTAATTTATGGACTCCTCACTGTCATTTTCTTTTTTAATTTTTCAAGTTAACATTTCTAAGGGGCTAGTTAGTTCAGGGAAAGGGGGGTGGGGGGCAGGGAGAAATGAATGTCTGTGGGAGGATTTCAGCCATCCAAACAGCAGCACGCCTCCCCTCCCCATCCTCCTCCTCTCCTCCTTATCTATACTCTCTCCCCCTCCTCCCCCTCCTCCTCCTCCTCCTTTCTCTCTCCCTCCCTTGGAGGAAGGAGGGAGAGGGGACCCTGGGCTGAAGCAGCCGCCAGTGTTTGCAGGCTGCAGGTGTCACTTACCCAGTGGGGTGTGGACGGCTCATTTTTGCCGGATGCCTTGTGGACAGCAGAGAAATATAAAACAATTAGGTGGTGCGCCAGGCGGCGGCTTGGGGCGCTGGGGGCTGGGGCGCTGGGGAGCCGTGGCCGTGACCCGCTGGCCAGCCCCACCTGTATCAGAGCAGGTCCCTCAGCGGCTGCTGGCCGGGGGCCACTCCCTCTCTGCGCCCCGAAACCTGCACCCCGCGCCCAGTGCCCTGCGTCCCGCACTCCGTGCCCTGCTCCCAGCACCCTGCGCCCCCCACCCCGTGCCTTGCGTCCAGCACCCTGCGCCCCCCACCCTGTGCCCTGCGTCCAGCACCCCGCGCCCCGCGCCCTGCGCTCAGCCCGCCGCCTCCTGCCCCGGGCCGGGCCCCTGGTAGCCACAGCCTTCCCGTTGCTAAGGGAGGAGGAAAGGAAAGGAGGGGGCCAAGAGCCGAGGGTAGGTGCTCATGTGACAGAGCGGCTGCGAAATCCAGGGGCCCCCAGGAGGCGCTGGGAGATGGGACCCCGAGGGGGAAGGGAGGGCAAGCAGGAAGGGGAGCCCCGCTCTTGGGGCCAGGCCAGGAGAGGGAGGGAAGCGCCCCTGCCCTGCGCTCCCGGGAGCGAGCGTTCCCCAGGCAGCTGCAAGCAAACACAAACACACCCCCGGACTCCGTCCAGCGCACTGGGCTGCTTCTCCGGATGCGGCCAAGGGGGTGCCGCGTGGGGTCCGAGAGCCCAGCGGGGGCTGCAGGGAGCCCAGGCAGAGAGCGGGGCGGGCGGAGGATCTCCCTGGGGGAGGCAGGTGCCGAGGAGGGGAAGCCATCCCTGCCCAGGAGGGCTCATTTCGGAAGCCCCAGAGGAGCGAGCCAGCTTGCACGTCTCCTGCCCCGCTCGGGGCCTCTGGGATTGAGGATCTTTGTAGGGGGAGAGCACGGGGAGGAAGCTTCAGGGATCTGGCTTGGCCCACTCTGTGCTGAACGCGGAGATGCTGTGGTCCAGGGATGCGGTCCTAGGGCTGAGACGCAGCCAATCAGTTTCCTCCTTTGTCCAGCGAAGCCCTCGGTGCCTTCCATATCCCATCCTCCGACGCCCATCAGGCAGAAGCTTGGGCCTGACTGTCAATCACTGCCTTGGAGACCTGGGGGTGTCCCTACCTCCTTGACAAAGATCATCTTACCTGGGAAGCGACAGATGATGATCTCTGAGGGACCTTGCCAATTTACTAGGCCCATAATGCTCTCATACTAAATCTCCCTCCTCTCATCACTGAACTAACAAAAAAAATTATAAACGTAGCCTAGACTCTCACTGTGTCTTCACCATCTGCTCACTCACCCTCAACTTCCTGTAACGTCTTCCCTATGTCTCTGCTGAGCTGCTCTCTCTGAGGCTTCCAGTGGCCTCTTAGTTGGCAAGGCCATTTTTTAAAAATAAAGGTGTGGATTATGCTTAAAAAACATAGCTATGACCTCCAGGAGAGAGAGGGAGAGCAAAGAGGAAGGAAGGAAGGAAGGAAGGAAGGAAGGAAGGAAGGAAGGAAGGAAGGAAGGAAGGAAGGAAGGAAGGAAGGAAGGAAGGAAGGAAGGAAGGAAGGGAGGAAGGGAGGAAGGAAGAGGAGGGAAAAGGAAGGACAGAGAGAGGAAAAAGGAATTCATTATTGCTTACATGCCAAACAGCTGAGGATATAAATACAAAAGTGTTGTACGCCCTCCTCTCAGAGTTTACATTTTTGGGGGGAGTATAGTGACCAGGAAGAAGTCCTAGAAAGCAGAGAGATGGTGAGCTGATCTGTAGAGCCCTTTCCAGAAACACCAGCAGCATCAATCTGATCGCCATGCCCAGTGTCACAGGTGGAAGCAGAGGAAGAGGAGGGCCAGGCACTCCTGCAAGCAGGTGGTAAGTCCTCCAAGATGGAGGCTGGCTTAGATGTGAAGTATGATCTGACTGCCTGCTCTGGGGTCTGGGGCCAGATGGATAGAGGGCTTTGGGCTACTTGCCTTGGCACTTAGCCCCTGGCCAATCAAGGCAGCTCAGCCTCAGATTGTGGTTCCAGTGTCTTTCAGAGTTGATTTTCTTTACACAATTGTGGTGGTATGATTTTTCTTGTCATTCTGTTTATATCAGTTCATTCAAGTCCTCCCAGGTTTCCCTTAATTTTTTCTATGAGTTATTTCCTACTTAACCAGTAAACATGGATTCCTCAAGTGTCTGTTACATACCGGGCATTTCACTGGGTTATGAGGATGCTGAGACAAGAGGAAACAGTTCTCCCTTCAGGAAACTTCCATTGAGTCAGGGGAAATAACAGGGACCCATCAAAGTGAATGTGTAGTCAGTGGGCCAGGCACCAACATCAGGCTGTAGGAGGCTGGAAAGAAGCTAGGGCTATTGAGGAAGCCCATTGTTCCCCCATTGATGGGCAGGTCCCCACAGGCTTGGACTCCAGGAGAGACCCTCTCTTCCATCAACATCCACCCCAAACACCATGTTGTTCATGAAGCTTCTTCTGCCCCACCCCTTCCCAGCTGTCTGTGCCCACCCTCCTCTTGCCTTCGTTATTAGCTGCATGTGCACAGCTGTATTAACTTGCACTTTATGTCTTTATCTATGTACTCGATGCCTGAGCCCCACTCAAGCAGGACTCGTTGCATTCTTTGTCCTTGATTCCCCACACACAGCACAGTGCTTGGCACCTAGCAGGTGACTGAGACTTGTTGACTGGTGGTTTTTGTTTGTTTGTTTTGGTTGCTAAGACAAATGTGGCTACAAATCTGTAGCAGGAAGTGGAATGAAACACTGCCCCTAAATGAGCTGGGCCTCTTCAGTGGCTTCAACCGAGATGTGCTCTGACTAAGTCAAGGCAAGGCACAAAGCAATTATTAAGCTCTTGCTGGATGCCAGGCAGCGTCATGGAGATTACAGTCTAAGGGGAGAGACAAGAGGCCAGCAAGATAGATACAGGAACTCTGGAGCTAATCAACGGGGAAGGCATCAAGAAGAACTGAGAAAGGCTGTTTGTAGAAGCTGAGATTTTAGTGGGAATCTGGGGAAGTCAGAAGGCCGAGATGAGGACAGAGAGCATTGAATGCATGGGTTAGCCATAGAGAATGCCCTGAGCCAAGACATGGACAGGAGGCTGGGGGCCTGGATCCCACTGGGATGTGGGTAGAGAAGAAGGGAAGGGAAAAGTGCCAGAAGACTGGAAAGGTAGAAAGGGAAGAAGGGACTGGGTGATGGGGGTTTTAAATGCCAAACAGCAGTTTGCTCCTGGAGTCTCTAGAGTTTATTGACTATGTGACCAGATTTGAACTTTAAGAAGATCAACCTGGCAGCATTGGGGAGGATGGACTGGAGTGGGGAGAAACTGAGGCAGGCAGACCACCCACCCCCCAAGCAGATATTGCAGTAAACATGCATGAGGTGAGGAAGGTTTGCACCAAGGTGGGAGCAGAGGCAGAGCAGAGAAGGGCATTTGGGGGAGAGGTAGCTGAAGCTATAATACTCCTCAGCTTGGATATCAGGGGTGAGTGAAGGTTGAGGATGATTGCAGAGATGAGAGCCTAGGTGACTGGGTGGAGGAGGGGGGTGTGTCCTAGCCTAGTCATAGAAAAATGAGGAAAAGAGGAAGGGTTGAGGGTAGAGGAGATAATGAGTTTAGTCTGAGGCATGTGGAGGGCAAGACGTTCTCATCTCACTTGATCTTTCTTTAGCATTTGACACTGCTGATCACCACCACAACTCTACTCTCCTCCCTTGTCTTCTATGACAGACCAGTCCCCACCCCCCATTCCACTTCCTCAGATTCATTTGGTTCATCACCTTCCTCCTTGCCTTTAAAGGAATACATCTTCCTCAGTTCACTTAGTGAAGGTCAGAGGGAGGTCTAGAACCTAGGTCTTCTGACCATGATACCAGGGAGCTCTCTCTCCGTGGTAGTCTGCTGCCTCTCCATCGCTCTTTGGTCTTCCTCTTCCTTATTTGCAATCATTTCTCCAGGTCTGTCATTTCTATAAGGACAATATCTCTCCTACAACTCTCCCCTCTTTCCTGTTCTGTCCTGCTCAGTTCACCAACTCTCACCTAGAACGTGCTTGTAATTGCCTCTGAATGTTTCTTTCCTCTCTGCCCTCTCCTTCACACAGATGCCATAAAAGCCTCGTAACCTGGAGGTCTGATTGTCTTAACCCTAGACCAGCTGCACTGGCATTAATGAGTTCAGAGTCTCTGGAAAGCAGCCACTGGAACAACTGATTAGTATAGTAGAATAGATTAATTAATTGCAGGGATGAAGGGAGTGATTCTGTGACTCAGCAGGGCCCTCCGAGTGACCACCCTTCTCTGGTGTCATGGTGTTTTGCGCTCCTCTGGAGGCTTCCAAGGGAAGGTGACTGCCGTGCCCTTATGAACTGATCGAGGCCTCATGGCTACCTTAGGGACAAAAAGAGACTCACCAGTCATTGAGCACCTACTATGTGTGGGGGGGGGCAGGGGTGAAGAAGATCTGTCTCAAGCACATGAAAACTTCCTCAGGCACAATGGGTAATAGAGAATAATCTGTTCCAACAGCCATGCAGGTGGCCAAAGCAGGCGCTGTGGAGCACCTAGAGCTTGCTTAGACTCGGAAGACTCCAAGGTCATTTGCCGCATCCCAAGCCATCACCAGTCATGTTGACTTTTGTTCTGCCACTGGACTTCAATGACTCTGAAAGAGAGAGTGAGGCTGATGGCTTGGTGCAGCTCTGCCTCACTTAAATCCAGCTCACGTGCAGGTCATTAGTGATGTGATCTGTCCTCTTTGGAGAGAAAGGATGAACAACTCTGTGTCAGGCTCTGTACATACATGGGGAGATGGGGTGGATAAGCCATCCTGTAGACTAATTAGGCAATATGATGCACAAAGCCATGGAGACATTGGGGGATGGAATAGTATGAAAAACTAGGCCAATCAAGAAAGATCTCTTAGCTAGGGGGTCCAAGAGGCAAATGTGAAGTGGGAAGGCATGTACAAGAGCATGGAAGTGGGAGATGGAAAGTCGTGCCAAGAGAAGAGCAAATGGTCCATTTCACTGGATGGTAGAGTATGTGAGGAGGGCAATGGACCTCTTTTAGCTGGGTTTCCCTGCTGTGGTGCCTGAGGTAGAACACCATTCTTGTCTGAGACCCTCTCCTGTCCTGGCCCATTTCCTTGTTTCTCTATTGCATCATGCTGCCTAGTATGTGAAATACCTAGCATGGGTGTCATATTGACCAGGGAGGTGTTGGGTCTTATGGTCCCAATTATGTGTGTTCATAGAGGGGGATGGATGGGGGCAGAGCAGCCCCTTCTGAAAATTGCCTTGAAAACTTCTACTGAGTGGATGCACAGCCTCCTAGAAGCCACTGGCTCCTCCTCTAATCTCTCTTTAGATGCATCAGCTAGCATGAGGCCAGTCAAACAGTCCACAGTCTTTAATCAAACACCTACTAGGTGCCAGATCATGGGGATACAAAGGCAGAAAGACTCCATGGTTGGCTTTATCCTAACTTTGTTGTTTCTACTTCCCAATCTGCCCAGCTAACTCCTTGAGCCTTTCTTGGAATCAGTTAAAATGGACCACATAGAGATCTGGGCTTTGGAGCATCATCGAGTCTTTGCACAGGCATCTCTCTTACTTTCCCAAAGACTGAAAGAGCCTGGGTCAGGATGCTTGAAGTAGGGGCTGCATGTCACAGGGATTCAGTAAATGTTTGTGAACCAGGAGTCAGAGACTGAACTCTCCCACTTATTTAATGTCAGAGCTGAGAGGGGAGGTAATCAGCTGGTCTCCTTGAAGGGAAAAGCTGAAAAGTCATTAGTCACCACTGAGTAGGAGCCAGGCGGAACTTGGAAAGTGAGAATGTTGCCATATTCTCTTATGAGAAAGAAAATCAAGGAAAAGGAATATGTGGTCAGATCAGAGTGATGGGACCCACAACACTCATTCTGCTTGGTGGCATAGCCCTGAGCTGAGGCAGATGGGGGAAAGGGAAGGGCGGGACCCACACTATCCAAGGACTTAATCTGTGCCATCTTGGAAGCCATTAGAATTTTATGGGTTTGACTTCTGCCTCAATACTAAAGCCTTTCGAATTAGTGTTCTTCTTTCATTAGACTGGGACCTCCAGCAGAGCAGAGTTCCCCTAATGAGAGACTAGCCTCAGGCTGAAGGTGGAGATATTTGCTCTGGGTTCTTGCTAACACCAGAGAATGGGATAAATCTAGGTCCACTGAGAGCCTTACGGAACTACCCAGGCTCCACTCCTTTTTCCTCTCCTCCCCTCCCCTCCCCTCCCCTCCCCTCCCCTCTCTTCTCCTCTCCTCTAGTCTCCCCTGTCCTCTCCCAAAACCTTAACCCTACTGCACTCTGAAGCTGGAACACCAATGGGCCCCTGCCTAAAGGCTCCTCTGGACCCTCCTGGCTTTACAGTGATTATCAGTATTAACTGTTGCTGATTTCCACCCAGCCTGATGTCTTTCTTTTTTCTTTTTCTGGGTTTCATTAAAGGGACCATGCCCTGGCTACTTCTTAAACAGTCCTATTCAATGAATGGGTGTTGCCTCACCCTAAGTGAGTATTTGTAAAGACCTTGGCCTAAGGGGTCCAAGGTCCCTCAGTGCATCCTGGGTCATCTCCAGTCATCCTGATGAATATCTGATCACTAGATTCAGGTGGCTGTGGAGGTGAAGTGAGGCTGCTGACCTACACAGCCCTCCCTCACTCAAAACAAAGTCCAGTGCAAGTCACATCATCATTCCTCTGATGGCATGGTCTTCTTCGGCAACAAAAGACGAACACAGTCACTCCTTTGAGAATGGAAGCTGGTGAGATTTTTCTGTTTGTGTCTCCAGAGCTCAACTGGGTGCTTGATGCAAACAGGAATAAATTCTTATTCATTCATACATTCATTCACTGACAATTCCAGTTTCCTCACTTGAATGAGCAAGGCCTTCCCTCAGGAGTCAGTATATCAGAGTGATCTGCTCAACCCTTGTAACTGGAAAGACCTCACAGGTCTTTGAAGAATGGGCAGGTGGCATTTGTGGTATCCAGTAGAACGTGGGGAGGTGGAAACCTCGATGTTTGTGCTAAAGAACCAAAAAAGGCTCGTTTGTTGCCTGTGTCCCAGAAACACCAGCTTTGGTTAAGAGAGGTGAGGTTCAGGCTCGAGATGCTACTTGCTTCACATTTACCGCTTTTGCCCCTACTCAAGGTCACTCATAGGAGTATGAAGCTTATGTTATGCTCACTTCAGACCTGGGTAAAACTGATCCTTGGTTCCTGTGCAGCCACTTAAGCTAGATGGTAGATAGACAGCCAGACAGAGAGATAGAGTGGGAAGCAACCGTATAAAACATTGAGTCCAAGAATCCAATTTGCTCATTTATGTCTGGGGATCTACCTTCTGTTCCATTGTGCTGAATGAGAGAGACAGAGTGAGAGAGAGACAGACAGAGACAGGCAGAGACAGACAGAGAGAGACAGTGAGAGAGAGAGAGACAGAACAGATAACGAGAGAAAGACACAGAGGAGAGGAACAGACAGAGACAGACAGAGAAAGAGACAGAGACTAAGGAAGAGAAGAGGAGAGATTCATTCCAAGTAATTTTTTTTCTTTTTAAGGGAAAATCTCAATTGTTTTAGTGATCATTTTACAAATGAAAGCCATTATTAGAGAAAGGTTTCACTAGAATTTTCACACACACACACACACACACACACACACACATCAAATTCTACTGCAGAAACTATCCCCTTTCCCTCTTTCCTCCTACCTCCCCCCTCCAAAAAAAAGTATCCCTATAGAAAGGGGGGCAGATGATACTTAATTTATGTATTTATTCAAGTATTTGTGGACTCCACTGAGATATAACAGAGAAGTACGAATTGTGATCCCTGCCCTTAAGGAATTGGCAGGACAACTAAAAATCCAATGAAATTAAATTGAATTTAACACAAACTTATTCAGGACCTTCTATGTGTCATGCACTATACTAGGAATCTGAAATGCCAAGGTGAAAAAGAAACAGTCTTCCCTGGCTTCAGGGAGTTTATAGGCTATCGGGAAAACACACACACACACACACACTCACACACACACACCATATGTGTGTATACAGCACGCCCACTGAGCTACAGTATCCGTCCGATTACTGCTTAGAGGTTGGTTCCCCTGGGGGATGAATAACTCAGGGTCAAGCTACTTTATGTGTCTGTATTCCTGAAGTTATAGTTCCTGAGTCTCCACTAGTGTGTTCAATATACATGCACATGTGCGTGTATACATACACATATTTAGTAGAATCTCCAAATACATTCATATACATATGTGTGTATGCACACACACTTCTCTATGCACTGTGCCATTATATCCTTATATATGTGCATATATCCACAAACGTATGTCTAAGAATACCTGCACTTTATAAGATGTGAATTTTGTTCCCCTTTACCATCTGCAGTTTATGTGTACATATATACATACATACATATGTGTATATATATATATATATATTCTCATATGTATATACAATTATGTGTGTATATATGGACACCCTGTGGTATCCTTATACTCCACAAGGATGCCTCTGCTGGCAGGTCATCAGTTTATACTGGGTAGGATTTCCTCTGTACTTCCACACCATGCCTCTTCTACTGCTGGTTTATCCTAAAACTTCCTTCTACTCCCCAAGATTCTTATCCTCGAACAGCTCACCGCCCCTGTGACCCCTCAAGTCAACACAAACATCCACAAGGTCACTTTCCTCCCACTGGGGATCCCCTCCTGGTGGAAGAGAAAGCCTCTGTACTTCAGAACCAGGGCCCAGGTACCAACACTGCCCCTCCCTTTCCCCAGACCCTCTCCCACTCACCAACTGCCCTTCCTGTGTGTTCTCTCCCCCCATTCTAATCAATGAAGTCTACATGGAGACACCCCTATCATGATCAAAGGCAAGAGAGTCAAGGGAAGTTTCTAAGGCCACAGCCTTAGAAAGGAAAACCATCCTTCACCCCAAAGCACCTTGTGTTTGTAGTTGGATGTGGAAGGGCCCAGAGCGATCAGATTGACCTGATAGGGCTATGCTCTGGCAGTGGATCAAACAGCAAACCCTGATGCCCTTCAAACCCACTTCTAGGGAGAAGCCCTAGGCAGCCTGGGGTGTGGCCATGGCACCTCACTCTTGCTGGTGAAGTTTCTCTCCTCTCTGTCTGATGCTTTTACTGATGTTCCCTCTCAGTGAGCACATGCCAAATTCCATTCAACATTTGGGGTGGGGAGGGAGGGATCCTAACCCCAGAGTTTGCTTTCTGCTCCTCTAGAAGAGCGCCACTGAGCCGAAGCTTTGATTCCTGAGCTCAATTGTCTGCCAGGTGGGGTTGTGATGGGAATGTCAGAGCTCACAGAGGCACAGGGATGCTGAACATGGGACTGACTTCCAGACTGTATTGCCTTGGAGCCTTTGATGTGCGCTACCATCAAACACAGCGACCTCCCTGCTAAGCCACAAGCCAAAAGGGAAGACAGCCGAGTTGCTAATATCATAGTGTATCATGGCACGGAGTAATAATTAGAGATGGGAAAGGGTCAGGAGGAAGAACTAGGCAGCTTCCCAACCGGGTCAATGTGGTTCCAGTCTTTCAGTCGTGCTAAAGAAATCCTGGGTCACTCATACGGAAGGCAGGACAGCACACTGGGGAAGACAAGCCATCTAGGCAATGGATGCACATGCTCAAAGCTCTTAATGACCCACCCAGGCCAAGTCTGTGGCTGGGCCCTGGACTCGAGGTCTGCCTCGGAAAAAGGAGCAGATGACTTCTAACCAAGAACAGGACGTAAGCTTTGTGAAGGAGATAATTGTTTCAGTTCCACTGCTGTGTCCCCAGTACCTGTGGTGCCCAGTGCCTGTGGTGCCCAGTGCCTGGCAGAGTGCGTACAGTGGAGTGGTGCTTAGCAAATGCGGGCTGCTTCCCTTGATTACCTGACTCGATGGCCTGCCTGGTCTCTTCGATGGGATCTTTCTAACCACGTGCTCATTGTCTGGCTCTGTCCTGCTAAGGTGCTGCTAATCTCCAGAGGTGCCTTGCCCTGACATCATCAGGATTGGGGGAAGATCTGGGAGACCTCTTGTCCTCTCTCCCCTCCCAGTGCCCATCACCTGCCAGGTGATGACCTGCCAGGTCTCCTTGGTCTATCTCCACACTGTCTCCATTATCAATTCACACCTTTCCACTGCAAAGAAGCCCACCTGTTCTGCTCTCTGTTCTGTCTCGTCTCCAAGAATTCTAATAACTGCCCCTGATCTTGCCTGCATTCTCTCTCCTCTCTAGCCCATCCTTCACAGGGCAACCAAAGTCATCTTGTTTTCTTTTTTATATATAGCAATAAATAATCCCTTGCAATCAGTCTTTGGTAGTGTTTCTCTTGGCTCTTGTATGTCAAATCTTCTGTTAAGTTCAGTTGTTTAAAAAATAAAAAAAAGTCTGGAAGGTCTGACAGTTAATCAAATGTCCATTTTTTTCATTCAATATTATACTTAACTTTTCTGGATTTGATATTTTTCAGCTGGAGCCCCAAAAGTAATCTTTCTAATGTGCACTTGTGCTAATTATCAAGTCATTCCAAAGATCTAGAACCTGCAGGGGTCACAAATTACTTAGGTGGCACAAGAATCAGAACAAAAAAAAAATGAAACCAGGAACATTTGATTTCAAATCTTGCCTCAAACACTTAATGTCTGTATGACTCTGAGTGAGGGAGTTCACCTCTCTCCCCCCCAGCATCCTCATCTGCAAAATGGGTATACTGATAGCACCTACATCATGGCATTGTTAGGAGAATCAAATGACATAATATATACGAAAATGTTCTAAAAACTTAAAGTGGTGTGTAAAGGTGAGCTATTTCAACTCTCCAATCTGATTCCAACCTTCACTCATCCAGTCTGTCCCATGATGCAACATCTCATGGACCAAGTATATCAGCCAGGCTGGGTGACTCGTGGTTCCCCAGTTGAGGTTGCTTAATTCTAAATGAAGGAGAGAACACTCTGAGCTGAGGGATCAGGGGATGCTTTGTTCTTCCTTTGCAGAGGAAGGGGATGTTCTCTATGTAGGCACACTCCCAGGACGTAGTAGGTCTCCCCTTTGCACTCGGTTGTTGTTCAAGTATTTTTCAGTCCTCTCTGACTCTTTGTGACCCTATCTGAGGTTTTCTTAGCAAAAGCACTGAAGCAGTTTGCCATTTCCTTAGGCTGTTGATTTTGCAAATGAGGAAACTGAGGCAAACAGGGCTAAGAGACTTTCGCGGGGTCACCTAGTGTCTGCCGCCAGATTTGGACTCAGGAAGAGGAGTCTTTTGATTCTAGACCCCCCAGCGCTCTGAGCAGGATGGCACCCCCTAGCTGCTCCTTTCTATCCCAATTGTAATTATCTATAGGGAGAGCATCTAAACTTGTGATTTCATGGATAGAAGGAACTCCTGGGTGAGGAAATTTCCTCTGCCAGCGCAGCTGGTGCTTCCTCTGAATCTCATGGCTTAGAGAGTCATCGGACAATGTTTGGGGCACCCAGGCAGCGCGGGTCCGAGGTGGGATTTGACTCTCGCTGGCTCCCTTTCCCCAGCTCCATTCCCTGGACTGAGTGTCCTCCCTAATCATCTCTATTATGTCTGTAATTCACATACTGGATGTGGACCCTAAGCTCCGGGACAGGACCCCCCTGGGTCTGAAAAGTTCAGTTCTTCATGGGTCACTTAACACTAATGACAGCCCAACCTAGGGTGGTTTAGCGTGAGGACCAAAGCCGGAGCTAATATGATAGAGGGGCTGGACAGCTGAATGGGAGAGACGGGAGAGAAATTTGGAGTCAGAGGTCTGGGGATGGAATCCCGGTTCTTTCCCTTCCCATTCATCCAACTTTGAGCAAAGCCTTCGTGGTGCCTTGTCTATAGAATTAGGAGACTTGAGTCAGATGACGTCTGAGGCTTCCTCCATCTTTGGACCGATGGTGCTGTTCCTTAGATCTTAAGATCTCCGGGAAAATAGTGGGAATAACAGGAGAAAATGAAAATCCGGGGAGGGGCAGGTTTGAGGAGGAAGATTCACTTGGGTATGCGTGGGATACAAAATGGGGGTGGGATGGCCAAGTGAAAATCAGCATCCGGCAGAGAAGTAGAATTATGAAGACAAGGTCAGGATGGGAGAGGCAACGTTGATGGGCGCCTTTGTAAAACCCTTGCTACTTTGGAGCTGAGATCTGTGAGGCAGAGCCTGCGGTGGCACTGAAGCTGAAGGGACACCCCCTCCACCCCCGCTTCCACCCCACCCCCACCCCCGCTCCCAACCCCATCGCCTCCCCAGACCGGGGCCCCTCCGGTGTTTTGAGTGTTTTTTGGGCAGGACCCTCGGTTCTTTCCTGTGTATGTTTCATTTTGTTTTTGTTGCAAGTTTGATTAAATTTGCTGTCGGTGACAAGAATAATTAAATGATAAAGTCTCAGAATAATTCAGAATCAGTCATAGAATCTCAGATATGGAAGGATGCTAGGAGGGCATCAGATCCAATCCGCACCAGACCAAGAATCCCCTGTGGAAAAGGGATCATTCAGTGCTTGTTGGAATCTTTGAGCAAAGCAGTGGGGGCTGCTCCCCTCCACTCTGGGACCCCTCTCTCTAGGAGCAAAATGTTTCAGCAGCTAAACCTAAATCTACCTCCCTCTGAAGTTCACCCCACTCTCCCAGATAAATCCCAGGTATGACTGGGCAGAGCCAAGTCCCGTCCCCTCTCCACACGGCAGTCCTTGAAATGATTTTTTGGTTCATAATCTGTCTCTTCTTCTCCTGGCTAAACATTCCCATTTCCTTCATCTGACCCTCATCTAGAGGTGAGGATCCAGTCCATTAAACCCTGAAGGACCAGAAGTCTTGATTGAATCAATCCATCAAAGGCATAAACTAGGAGCAAACAGGTTCTTAATCAATTGGAATGTCTTGTGCTTGGATCATTGGGTTAACACAAATGAGGGCACCTAGGAAATATTCTGTGATTGTTTGGAAAGAAATAACTGCCCTGGGTGAGGGCTGTGGGTCATGCAGCTCACCAGCTCAGAGTCACAAGTCAGACAGTAAAGCCAAGAACATCCAGGCTCAGGAACCCCTGAAAGCCCTGCAACCAAAGAAGACTGTAAAGGTGACGTAGCTGTTCCAATGACTTCAACAAATCTTTGATCCATGATTTTGTCTCTCTGTCAATGCCAAGGATGTTTATTCCCTTCAAGACTTAGTCATTGTCCTTCAGAACGTGTAGTATTGCATTTAGAAGATGACTAAAATATTCCTGCTCTTTGACCCAGGGATCCCACTATTGGTTCCATGCTCCAAGGGAACGGAAGAAAGACCTCTACCTGGCGTACATCAAAATGTGTCTAGTAGTGTTTGTTTATTGTAGCCAAGAACTGGAAGCCAAGCAGATTGCCATTAACTGGGGAGCAGGTCAACAAACTGTTACCCACTTCTGTAATAGAATATCACAGAATTGTAAGAAGTCAGACACAGAAAAATCATGGGAAGACATAAACTGAGACAAAGGAGAGTAAGCCGAACCAGGTAAAGTGCGTACAAAAGAGATGAGGAAGCACCCCACCCTCTCTGAGCAAAGCTGGGGGTCTACAGGGATGGAAAGCTGCCAACCACAGCAGACTTTTTCCAGTTGTTGGTTAGATTTGCTAAGATTCATTTCCTGGTTTATTTTTACAATAATGGATAGCTCTCTGGGTGGGAGAGTGAAGTGGAATACTTTGGGGAAAGTGGGTGACATGAACACAAATGTAGTCAATAAAAATGTCAGCTGTCTCATCTCTGAGAAGGTAATGGGGTACCAAGCTCAGACTCTGCTGTTCTGAGCACAAAGAATAAGGGACTTAAAATTACAGGAATTACTTGAATTCAAATCCCAGCTCTTCCTTGTATTATCAGTTTGGCCTTGGACAAGTCATTTCCCCCTGAGGAATTCTTCTGATGTGTGAGATGAGGAGGTTTGACTGGACCTTAAAGGCTCCTTCCATCTCTGGAGAAGGGTGTGTGTCTGGAACCCTCAGGCAATCACTCAGGTAAAGCCCTTCCTTCTAAGGACTACAAAGGTAATCAATCTTTCATAATGAAATGGTTACCAGCTTTTTTGAAAAACAAGTCTACCTATCCCAGGTTGAAACCCCCAGCCCGAGATCTATGCTCCTGTGATTCCCACCTGGCCCTAGTACGGATAGTCAGCCCTTCAGCAGGGCTATACATAGAGCATTTTCCTTCCCTGCTTGGACCCTCCAGAGATTGTGTTCCACTGGCCCAGTCTTTGAGAACTCAAGGTTCCCACAGTGGGACCTTAGCAGGGGCCAGCTGTCCCAATGCCTTGGCCCGTCCTCAGCTGGGTGCCTCCTGAATTTTGAAACACATTCAAACCTTCCCATCCCCATCAAGCAATGATATGTGGCAGGCATGGCCTGCTTAGCTGGCTGCTGCTGCTGTTACTGTTGGTTCTTTGTTCTACAAGAGGACCCTGACATCAGGGAAGTGGTTGGATTTAAGTGAAGGAGGGCTAGGCAGAGTCCCCAGCCTCACTTTCTCCTCTGGAGCCATCTGGGTCCAGGGGCCAGATATGGATCTGGAGGACTGGTGATGGCCCGGGATGCAGTAGGGACGTTGGTCTAACCAACCAGACTGAGAAGGAATTTTTACAAGAGCCTCCTGTGAGCACTACAGGCTCAGCTATCCAGAAAATTTCATCCAGAAGCACCTGATGATGGAATGGCCAGCCAGGAGGGACCAGATGGTTTCTGGTCTGAAGCATCCTTCTTTGGAGATGGGTGTCAAGCAAAGTCAGGGAGGGGAAGGCAATAGTCTGCCTTTTCTGTGCTGGCATGATTGATGATGCAATGAGAAACGTACACATCTGTGGAAGAATTTGCTCCCAGCCCTCCAAAAGGTTTTGTAAGTTCAGGAGATTGCTGTCCCGCCTGATGTCTTTGGGGCCATCAGACAAGATCAGTTTTTTGCTCTGACTGTGAACTGAAGGCTCCATACACCAGGAGAACCTGCCTCCAGCTGTCAGTCATTCCTCAATTTTGGCACGGTGATCCAGGCTGACAATTAGCCTGCACAGCACAGAGGGAATCTCTTTACTCGCCCCAGGCAAGTCATGCAGGCAACCCAAATTACCACCAGCAACATGGAGTTCAAAGCCACATCCACAGCCTTCCACGTGGATGGTGTGCTCCTCAATGACAGTGCCTCTGGCTTGTCTCAGGATCTCTTCAAGGATCACAAGCATGGGACTCATTAATGGAACACAGAAGCAGCCACTCATACCAATGAACCCAATGTGTCTTTGGGAAGCCTGTCAGACAGGACTGGGTGGCAACAGGGCCCCTTAGCCAGGAGGATGAGAAGGTCAGCACCCAGACCCTTTTATACAGGTGGAAACTGGACTCATTAGCGTCACCTCCACAGTCCACTTCAAGCTCTCTCCAGCCAAGAGGTCTAGAGAATGGCCGGCTGACAATATCCTCCCACCTCCTCTTCCTGTAACTGAAGAAGGATGCTCCTCCACAGCTCTAGTGAAACAATGGAAAAATCTGTAAGAGGTGAAAACACTTGAGCAAATGGTGACCACATAGTTCTTGTCTTTTCTGCAGTCACCACCCGTTGTCTCAGGAGCTCACCAGCTCAAAAGGCAACATGGACCCAAACCTACTGAACCCAGAAATCTTTCAAAACTGGGTGCTATGTATACATATATTTTTTTCTGCATTTCAGCAAAGCAAGAAATAATTCTAATGTACATAATACTAAAATAAAGCATAAGCACAAAGGAAAGGAGTAAATGCCCAGAGGGAATTGAGGAACTTCTACCAGGCTCCTGAGATAATGGGCTCATTTTCTTTAGTGGAGGAGAAGGAAAAGAGAGAGACAGAGACAGAGACAGAGACAGACAGGGGGAGAGAGAGAGAGAGAGAGAGAGAGAGAGGGAGGGAGGGAGGGAGGGAGGGAGGAAGGAAGGAAGGAAGGAAGGAAGGAAGGAAGGAAGGAAGGAAGGAAGGAAGGAAGGAAGGAAGGAAGGAAGGAAGGAAGGAAGGAAGGAAGGAAGACAGGATCCACTATGCCAGGCTGTCTAAAAGGTCTCTGCTGGTCACAGGAAAGAGGCACTCCCTGCCTAACAAATAAACCAGACCAACATCCCATCACAAATAAATGCCTGCATTTCTCGTGGCCTTGGGGATCAGACCTAGCTCGCCCCCTCCCCCAAGGATGGAGACAGAACACCCACAGACACGCCCCTGGCAGCCCTGGGACTTGATTCTCCCCCACATTTTTAGTTCTTTACACAGACAAGACTTTTATTTTATTCTCATTTTTTAAAAAAATCTGCTCTCTCCTTTCTTTCGGCAATTTCAGTTGGAAGAATACGTTAGAAAGAATGTTCAGAGAGATACTGAAGGTGAAATCATTTTTACTCTGTAAACAGTGCCTAAATGATCATCCTCCCATAACAGCCCAATTAATAGGTTCCATCAAAGCAGACAAGCCAGTGGGGATAAAAGGGTAGAGCTCGGGCACCATCTGCTGGCCACCACACATCTTGCAGCTTGCCAGCAACAGCAGCTGCACAAGGAGGTTGGGGAGGATCATTTCCATTTTGGGTTTCCCGATGAGAGGGGGCACACCCACCTGACTTGGGTCATCAGAGAAGAGCAGGCTGAACCTCTCAGCTTGCCCTTTCTTCATGGATTCTTTGGTTGAGCCTCGGGAAGGTTCCTCGTCATGTTCCTGAGCTAGTGCCCAAAGCATCTCTAAATCCAAGCCCAGGACCATGCCATCCAGACTTGAACGAGCTCCCACATTTGGGTCAAAGAATCTTTGGCAAGGACAGTTTGGCTCGAGGGCTGTCTTCAGCCAGCACCTAGTGGGTGCCTGTGCCTGTCCGACAGTAGGCACTTACTAAATGTTTAGTGATTGAGTGAGTGTCTGAAGTGCTGAAATTGGCCATGGTTGGATGGCCCCACAGAGCAGAGCAAGAAGCCATGGTGGGACATGTAGCTTTCGACTCAACAGGGGAAAAGGTGTCTCGGACTGTCCCAAAGAGACAAGGGAGGCCTGCGGGGAAGGACTTCGAAGGGCTGAATGCTCCCCACTCACTAATCCTAGACTGGGGCTTCCTGTCCAGGTATGGGTCAGCCTGGATGATTGCTGAGATCCTTTCCAGCAGGGAGATGCCATGATGCCCCAAGAACAGGCAAGTTCATGCTTTATAACTTAGATAGCAGAGTCAGGTCTCCCATGGATGTTCCCTTTTACTAGTGTTAAAACCTGGAAGAGAATAAATGCTATTCTGGGCTGCAGTTGGTCTCTGGGCTGCAGAAAGGGTTCAATGAAATGTAACTCGAGTTACAAAGATTTTCACTCATTCCGCACATCCTGATTTGGGGTCTCCTAGAGAGTGGAGGCATCGAGGTGTGGTGGAAGGGTCCGAGCTGTGGGGCAGTAAGGCCCAAGTATCACAGAATCACAGAACTTCAGAGTTAGAAGCCATTCACAATTGTCACTGCCTTCCTTGTCACGATCTCCAATTTATCATTGTCCTTAAAATGTGGGGCCCAGAACTGAACAAAAGAGACACAGTAGACCCTAGAACCTCTCTTTATTTGTGAGCTATGGCTCTCCTAAAGCAGACCAAGATCACATTGGCTTTGTCTGCCGTCAATCACTCATTGACTCACGTTGAGTTTGTGGTCCGCTAAAACTTTCAGATCCTTTCCAAACTGTTATATAAGCATATAGGTAACCAAGTTTACTTGAAAAGTTGTTTTTTGAATTCAAGTACATTAAGTTTTCCCTTTATTTTTATTATCTTTTGATTCAGTTCAGCATTCTAGCTTGTCAAGATTTACATGGATCCCAATTCTCTGATCCAGAGGGTTGGCCTTCTCTTTAAGCTTTGTGTCTTTGGTTTTAATGTGTGTCATCTGTGACTTGATGCAAAAGGAAGGGCCTGCACTTGGAGGCAGAGCATTTATGTTCTTCCATTTACTACCCTTATGACACTGGACAAGTTATCTCACTCTCTAGGTCTTGATTTCCTGATCTGTAAAATGAGAGGTTGGGCTACATGGCCTCTGATAGCCCTTCCATCTCTATTGGATGATCCTGCCAAGAGAACTAGGAGTGACCCTCCTTTGGGTCAAGCACTAATCTGTCTCAGACTCCTATAATTCTGTAAGAGATAGACCTGTCCAGACTACATCTCTCCATGTTTTCCACAAGAATATTAGGAGATACTGAATTAAGAACTCTCTGCATAACCATTTAGCAACTTAGCATCCATCCTGGGGGAAAAAGGAAAAGACTCCACATGATAGTTATGTGAACCAACCCCTCCTCCTCCGCCTCCCTGCAAAAGAGGGGGGAATAGATTTGTTCAATGATAATCCACCCAGCCAATCAAGTCTTTAAAGGGAGGGAGATAGAATCGGGCTGTTACTGCCCACATCGTGATTGGGGTGATAATGCAGCAGCACCAAAGATGACTTTTTAGATTCTCCTTTTTGGTATGACAAAGAGTTCCCTCCCTGCTGTGTTATAGACATGCTTCTCCTTGTCAGGGGCTCCAGGATATAATTTTTGGAAAACAAATAATTAGCTGATATCCCCAATCCAAGTTCTATGCTGGGAGATCTTTGAGGGCAGTAGTTAAATGGGGATGGGAGTCTGGGGATGAAATATTCCCTGATATACTCAGGGTCAGTTAACAAGGGGGAGGGGAATGGACTTGTCTATAAGGCCATCTTCATCCAGATGAGCCCACCATGTGTGGTGTTGTTACTGGAAAAAGAGGGAAAGAACTTCTTCATTCATTTGAGGAGTGAAAACCAAAGAGCAAGGGACAATAAGGCCATGAGTCTTCCCAGCAAATGCTGGAAGAGTGGCTTAGGTTATTCTCGCAAGTGAGGAATCAGAGACCTCCTAGAGGGGCATAGGGATTTTGGTTAGTTAGCCCCTCTGAATGCTCCATGTGCCAACTCATTCTCCATGGGGATAATGGAATAAACTGCTAATATACAATGACCCTAACAGAGGTTCAAGGTATTTAGTGTGTTATGAATGTGTGTGTATATATTCCATGGTGAGCAGTACAGATTCATTTAGACTCCTCAGGGTAAAGAAGGGTAGCACACACAGTTATAACTTTTATAAAACAGAACCATAGCCCTTCTACTGCTAAGAAGAAGGTATCACAGAAGGAATCAGGCATCATGAAATGAATCGTAGTGGCCACAGTCTTAACAAGCCCAACAACAAGAGATGCTGTCCAGAGTTTTGTTGAAATCTAGGGTCAGCGAATCTACACCATCCCTTTTGACTTAACAATATAGTGATGCTGTCAAGACAGAAGGGAGATAATCTGGCCTGGCACAATCTGTACTTGATGAGGCCAGTCTGTGATCAAAGCTTTCTCTTCTGGATGGACACAGGCCATTGAAAAGAATACTTCAAGAATTTTCCCAGGAAGCCAAGGTCATTGACTTAGAGTTTTCTGAAGACAGAGACCCTATCTTCTTCCTTCTTTGAAAATCAGTGACATCTTCTTCCTCCAGGCCAGTGATCTTTCCTTATTCTTTAAAATCTTTCCTATGTTGCCGACAGTGGTTCCTCAATCACACCTCCTGGTTCTTTCAGGACTACAGGCTGTGAGTCACCTGGGCAAGGGGACTGTACTTATCACGGGCATCAGGATGCTTTTCTCTTCTTACTCACCTTGGGAATGAATTCTCTTTTCTCCATGTGGACGCCACTGTCTTTGGCAGAGAAAGAGAAGAAAAGTAGATGGGGATCAGCTTTGCTCTGTCTCCCTCCTCAGTGCTGCTCCATCTGCACCAGGCCAGCCGTTCAATCAGTTTCAAACCCATCTCATTGTATTATCGTTGAGCCTCCAGCCCTCCACGATTTCCATTAGAGTAGTAGGAGATGCTGAATTAGAGTCACTTGTCCTATCCCTCAATCAACCTCAGCTTCAGTTGGGCAGCTGGCTGTTAGCCTTTGCTTCCCTGAAAGCCTCAGCACATTCTGAGTCCTCTCCTCAGGGTCCCAGGCTGGTTTGGTTTTCATTCTCCACCACAAACTGGCTGCATCAGCTTGATCTTTCTTTAATTTCTCAGGGTCTTAGATGGCTGTGGAGGACTAAAAGACAAAGTATTAGATAGATAGATAGATGGATAGATAGATAGATAGATAGATAGATAGATAGATAGATAGATAGATAGACAGACAGATAGGACAGGTATGTGTGTGTGTGTGTGCGCGCGCGCGCGTGTGTGTGTGTGTGTGTGTATACATATTGGAGTAAGGAGATGAGGACAGCAAGTAGTTAATTATGGGAGTTGAGTAATCATACTGATCCCACCTCATGACTCAGTTCTGGAGCTAGTTCAGTTCCTTTCTATTCAGTTATGGGTCTAGTCCAATTTCTGTCTTGTGAGAAAACTATTCAGTTGTGTGAATTGGGAAAAAACCTTACTGCATTGTTTGAACCAAGCCCTATGTGACTGGGAAACTGGATGACCTCTCCCGGTGGCTTAGAGACCCTATAATATAAAGATCTTCCCCTCCCATTAATGGGCCTCGGATTAGGGGAGGCTTGTTTTATAGGAAGGCCCACAGCTTTGTTAATTAATGAGGCATTGGCTCATGAGCATGGTGATGCCCTCTGGCTCTGAAAAGTGTATACTCTGAGGTGAGGTTTTAATTTGGGGTTTTCTCACTGGAAGTGTTTGTTTGACCAGAAGAGAAATTCTGGGTAGCTGCTAAGGAGGCCCCCAGCTTTGAAAACACAGCTATTAGTGTTTTTCTCTCTGGTAACTGTGCCTGTATGTATGGTCAGACAGTTGGATCTATCTGTTGATCTATGATGTATGTATTGCTTATAGTCAGGCAGTTAGAAGCCCTGTCTGTTGCTCTTTATTTTTCTGCTCATATTTTCTCTGTTGGAATGTGTGATTAAAGAAGATTGTTGACCCCTTGAAAGTTGCTTTCCTTTTAGAAAAGCAGATGTAAGAATCTGTGCTAGCAGGCCCTCCTGGATATACTAGCAGGCTTCTGTTATAGACCATTAACCAAGGACCTTGGTTATGCTGACCAGAAACCCAGACAGATCTGAAAATTGGTGCCAAGAGTTCTCTCTTCATTGTGCATCCCAAGCAATCTAATAAGCAGTCTTATTTGAAAACTGGCCTCTACGGATCTACTGGTCTCAGTTATTGTTCTCATGTTTCCCTGTGGGAGTGGATCCTCTCTCTCTGAATTCAGATAATTGTACCAGTTCATTCTCCCCATCCCGACTTGGAAAGTTCCTAATTTTTCATCCAAGTAGAAATCAGACTCCCTCATGTTGTGTTATTTCCTTTTAATTACTTGACTTTATTTGATTAATTGTTTTTGATGTATAAAAAGTCTAACACACCATGCCTTTGTGGCCCAAGCACAGAGGTCTGGTCCAGGTTTGTTGGGCAGTTGATATGTATTGTTTAATAAATAGATATGATAAGAAGAGAAAACCTTTGTTTTCTCAATCACTTTATCTTTCATCTACCACAGTATGTAGTATGTGTGTGTCTATAGATATATACACATATATAGATATGTGTATAAACATCCATATTAACACATACAAATTTTTTTTAAATGTGCTGTGTGACTATTGAATTAGCAATCTGTCAGTTGGAAGAGTTATTTATTTGCTGCTCCCTTGTGTGGCACACTTGATATTATACTCAGTATATTATACACTGTATCCTTCAGGGATGAGCATAATAGGTGGTATCTTTTATAATAAGGCCTTGTAAATTGCATATATTCCAAAGGTGTACTGCTTTAAAATTAAAACTCAAATCTAAAGTAAGTCAGCCCACAAGACCATCACCCAAGAATAAATATCTACCATAGAGAAATGGGGAAAGGCGAGCAGGGTGAATTCTATGCACAAGAAAATCACATCATAAAATAGAAATGTGAATGATGAGATGAAGCCTATTCTGAATCCTGGTCTTAATAGAGCTATTGCATTTAATTCAAAGTCCAATTAAACTCTGTGTTTACATGGGATTCATTCATCTACTATCATTTATTTACACCCTCAGTAAGTAGATTTCGACTGAGGAAATAAGAAAATTCGAGATTAAATGGAATTTTTGATGAGATTCAGTTTGTACTAATTTCATGTTGAGCTCCCTTTGGAGTGATCACTACTTGGGTATCCATAATGCAGTCAGGTGAATCAGCAGCCCCACCTTTAGGAGAAGCAGACCCATGAGAAAGCTGCTCTCTGCAGCTGGCAATCCTAAAAGCTAACTCATGCCATGGCTATAGCCAAGCAGTAAGAAGAATGCCCCATTATTACACCAGATATACCATGATTGCAACAAATTCAGCATCACTGGAATGTGGGTGTTCCCTCCTCCATACCTGCTCAATCAGCCTGGGGGCTGCTCACCCCTGACCCACTCTCCCACCTTAATTCATTTGGAGGAGAGTTGTTCCCCCACATGCCTGGAGGCCCTTTACCTGTTCTCTTCACCCTCTGTGGACACCGATGGAGAGTGCATTGCCCACTGATTGTCCTATGCTCTTGTGTTATGGTCGGTCTATCTTTTCTTCCAGTAATATGGTTCTCTCAGGATACCCTTGACAGAGATGCTCCTGCCCAAGGTTGCATTTGTTAGGGGCTGCAGTTTGCTCTCTCCTCCCACCATGCACCTCTCCACTGCTCATAGCTTTCAACTGGATGAAGTCATAGAGGTCCTCTAGGGTAGCACCCTCATCTTATAGATAGGGACACTGAGGCTCATAGAGGTTGCCCATATTCTTACAGATAGAAACAGGCAGTACTTGGACCCAGGTTCTTTGACTCCAAATCCAGTGATCTTTCCATTAAATGACACTGCATCTCTCAATTCTCGAGTAGACTTATCAGTGTAATAGCAACATTCTTTTGCAGTATTGTCTGACAGAGAAGGCATAGAATCATATAGTCTTTGAAAAAATGAAAATAAGGATTCACTTTATAAATTAATTTATTTTTAGTTTTCAACATTCAATTCCATAAGTTTTAAATTTTCCTTGCCTTCCTTTTTCTCTCCCCTCCCCAAGACAGCATGCAATTCGATATAAGCTCTACACATATGTTCTTATTAAACATATTTTCACATTGGTCATGTTGTATAGAAGAATTAGAACAAATGAGAAAGAAAAAACAAACAAAAACAAGGGAGCAAATAATCTGCTTCGATCTGCATTCAGACTCCATGGTTCTTTCTCTGGATGTGGAGCACATTTTTCATCATGAGTCTTTTGGAGTTGTCTTAGATCCTTATGTTGCTGAGAAGGGTTAAGTCTATCAAAATCAGTCCTCACACACTGTGGCTGTTATTTTGTATTGTATTCTCCTGGTTCTGCTGACTTCACTCAGCATCAGTTCATATAAATCTTTCCAGGTTTTTCTGAAGTCTGCCTGCTCACTATTTCATATAGAACAATAATATTCCATTACATTCACATACCACAACTTGTTCAGTCATGTGTAATGGATGGGCATCCCCTCAATTTCTAGTTTTTGGCCACCACAAAAAAAGTTGCTATAAATATTTTTGTACCCATGGGACCTTTCCCATTTTTGTGATCTCTTTGAGATACAGTCCTAGAAGTGATATTGCTGGATCAAAGGGTACACACATTTTTATAGCCCTTTGGGCATAGTTCCAAATTGCTCTCAAGAATGGTTGGATCAGTTCACAACTTCACCAACAATGAATTAGTGTTCCAATTTTCCCACATCTTCTCCAGTATTTTCCTGTTTTGTCATGTTAGCCAATCTGATAGATGTGATGCATCTCTCTAATCAATAGTGATTTAGAGCATTTTTTCATATGACCTTAGATAGCTTTCATTGGGGAATGACCTGTTTTTTTTATAAATTTGACTCAGTTCTCTCTATATATTTTAGAAATGGGTTTTTTATCGGAGACACTGGTTGTAAAAATTATTTCCCAATTTTCTGCTTCCTTCCTAATCTTGATTGGCTTTGTGCAAAAACTTTTCAATTTAATGTAGTCAAAATTATCCATTTTGTATTTCATAATATTCTCTTATCTCTTGTTTGATCATATATTCCTTCATTTTCCATAAATCTGACAAGTAAACTATTCCTTGGTCTCCTAATTTGCTTATGGTATCAGCCTTTATATTGAAATTGTGTGCCCATTTGGACTTTATTTTGGTTTACTGTATAAAATATTGTCTATGTCCAGTTTCTACCATAGCATTTTCCAGTTTTCCCAGCCATTTTTGTCAAATAGTGAGTTCTTATCCTAGAAGCCAGGGTTTTTGGGTAATAAGAATTCTTGAAAATAATACCAATCACTTTAACCAGCAATAAATATTTGCAATAGTATTGTTTTGCCCACAACAACCTTGAGAGGCAGGAAGTATAAATATTAATATAATCATTTTACGGTTAAGTAAACTGAGTCTCAGGGAGATTAGGTGATGTGGCCATGGTTATAAAGCTAACAAGAGTCAGAGCTGGGATTTGAAACTAAGCCCCCTGATTCCCCAAATTCTCGATCTGTTCTTTAAACTGAACTACCTAACAGCAAAGGACATAAACATAAACTGGAAACTGCTCTTGAATTTAGACTATAATAGGAGACAAAAAACAAAGATGATTCCTATTGCCTCACAAATTTTACTTTGCCTTCTTTCTGTTATATATACTTCTCTAGCACAGGCTTTAAGTTTCTAAACTACCTGGCCCATTGGATGGAAGTGGGGGTAGGGGGTGAGAGGGCAGGAAAATCAATTCCCTGGCCAACAGATTTCTCCCAAAACTAAATGCTAGAAAACACACCACAGCGTAACTTAGAATTGGGACATGCACTAGAAGTCATGCATGAATCCTTACTAAACGTACCCTCAAGAAATGGTCATCCACATTCTGCCTGAGGACCTCCTTGTAATATCACCCAGGGGACAGGGAGAGTAAGAAAGAGGACAGAGGAGAGAGGAGGAGAGAGACAGACAGAGACAGAGAGGATGGAAGTGGGGGGGGGAGGGAGGAAGAGAGGAAGAAAGAGACAGAGAGAGTACTCTAATTGCTGGAGACCCTCCACATACTCTGATTGAAATTTATACGTTCTACAATTGGTTCTCCTTCTCCCTGTTGAGGTCAAGCATATTGAGCTTCATTTCTTCTTCTATGTGACATTCCTTTGACCATTTGACCATTCTTGTCCCTGAGAAGTCTTCTCTTCCCTGGAGTAAAAATCTTCATTTCTTGGGGCTATTCTAATTCTAATGACATGGCTTCGCGTTCCATCATGAAACTGTTTGCCTTTCTCCAGTGATGCCTTATTAGATCAGTGACCCACTGATAATGTGGCACACAGAATGGAACCCAATGCTCAAGGTATTGACTGAACAGTACAGTGTACAACAGGGCTGTTCCCTCCCTCACTCTAGGCACTGTAAATTAAAAATGAAGCCTTTCTGGTATCCACACCCCACTGCTCACTTACATTGAGTCTTCAGTGACTCAATTAAAACCCTAAATCATATCCACTTAAATTGTTATTAAAACCATTACTCTTCCAACCTATGAAGTATGCAGTTGTTATTTGAACCTAAAATCATGACAAATATTTATTCCTGCCAAGTTTAATCTTTTTGCATTATCTACATTATATTGCATACATTATCATGACTATGCCTCTTATATTGGAGGCAGCCTGGCAGAGGAGATAAGGTGCTGGCCTTAGTGTCAGAAATCTTGATGTTCGAGTTCTACCTTTGATAAAGACCATCCAGGCATCTCTGGGAAAGACCCATGTGCTCTCAGTCACCCAGTCAGTACCAGTGAGGGGAGTTTTCATGCCAAAAATGTTCCCTAATCCTATGAAATCATAAGTACAATCATTAATCTCCACTCCAAAAATGTTTGTGTATGTATTACACACATACACCTAGATGTATACGGCATATCTACATGTCTATACTCATTTGTGTATGTATGTTATATAACACAATACATAGATATATGTGTGTGGTGTGTATATACACATACGGATATACGTGATATGTATATACACATGAATATATGTATATACAATGTATTAAAGGTGCCTTGCAAATTTGAAAGCATTCTAAAAATGCTAGTTGTTTCTGTAACTGCTCTCTTCCACAACATCTGACCCACTTTTCCAGCCCATAAATGACTTTCTGAATTTTGATTCTATCATTCAAGATAAACATCATCCCGCTAATTTTTGTAGACTTGTCTCTGAGTCTTTGAGACAGAGACCACCCACTCTAAGACCTCCGTAAAATGTGTATCCATAAAATGAATTGGATGGATTCTAGGGTAAATCACAAATACACAATAGCCTCATGTTTATTTGAAGTAATGTTGCATTCACTTGATGAGTCTAAGGCACCACATTTCCGGAAGGAAACTGCAAAAATTGTAACATAAGTGGATATTTAATGATATGCTGTGAATTGTAAGTGTTGGTAGTGGGTAGTCATACTGAAAAAATCTCTACTTCAAACCAGGCTTGAGATCCGTGTCCTTTATGGTTCCTTTCCACCTTCAAGTTCTATGAGTCTGGGAAACTCATTAGGCAGATGACAGGTGGCCTGGGTATGTCTATCACTAAGAAAGGTGGAAAGAATATTTCTACTCTTCTGCTGAGGGACTGTGAGCCTTTTAAATTCTTGTCACCAACGTGTCAGGCTCAGAATCAGCTGATGGACTCCATTAAAGATGCATTTACAAACAACCTCCCCAATGGGAAGTATGGCTCCGACCCATTCTATGGAAATACTGAACACTTAGGCATCCCATATAAACATGAGGTTGGGGAAGATCTGTTGTGTTGGATATTAACAAAAGCGATATGATTGCCTATAAACAACACTTCCAATTCACAGCATATAATTAAATAACTTATGTGGCAATTAAATTATATGCCAATTAAAGTGGATTGCAAGCTTTAATAGAACACACTGAAAAACAAATAAATGAAAAATATTACTAGAGCACATCATTTACTCTTTTTATCTCCTAAGTAGAATTGACAGTTAAATAATTAATATTGACCCAAGAGTCATGTATTGTCTGTGTGTAGAATGAAAGTCTAAGAATGGCTGCTAAAACCTTGAGAATACTTTTTTTAATCAGCTAATTTCCAATCATGTTAAGAAGTACCCTGTCATGTTGCTCTAAATGAGGAAGGAAACTGACTATATAACAAAATGGAGATTCCCATATTTAGTACTTAGATGATGATGTATGTTCATGACTGAACACTGATAGAACTTGCAAGAGTCTCTTATACTTTGCTAACTTTTTCATGCACAACACAGATGTCAGATGTCAATTCTTGTAATGTCATACATAATATACCTTGGCATTAAAAATCTATGCATGTAATATCCAAACTATAATTACACATAATTCTACATGCCCCATAACACACTTTGGGATTAGAAACAGCTAGCACAATAAATCTTAAAAACAATGAGAAAATATATAAATTGATTTGAATTCACAAATTCCATTGTGAGGGAGAATTGGAGAAAAGAAATCACTTCCACCAACTAGAAACTATTTATTGCAAATGGGCTTCAATTTCACAGTGCCTCACATGTCAACATCTCCAGCTCAATCCCATTCTACAGACTAGAATCATCTATTCTTGCTAAATGTTTGAAAGAAGTATGGCATAAAGCTACTTTTGCTCCTTTGGAATTCCTCAAAACATGATTGCCTTGGACACCATCTGGTAATGAGTGCCTACAGATGGCTGCGTAGATCTCTTCTGGCCACTGGTATTAAAACTTAGAAGGAAAGGAACTTTATATCTCCAAGCTCTAATGATGAATGAAAATGTGACCTGAATCAGCACTGGAAATTAAAAGTATCTATGATTATTTTCCTTCAGAACAACATTCTAACTATGGCAGATTTTAGGAAGTTATAGAAAGCCAAGGGAAGGTTCCATACTCCCTGGTAACTTATTCTATGTATACAGTGGATGTGTCAAGGAGACTGACTTCCACAATGCACACACATTGCATTCTTTGTTATGTTGGTATCCCAGATTACGTCAGGTTCCTGTGATCTCAGACCACCAGAGTCCCAGAGCTGAGGTTTTAGTATCTATCTCATCTGATGCTCATAAAATCCCCACAAGGCAGGTGCTATCATGATCCCCATTTTACAGATGAGGAAACTGAGGCAGGCAAAGGTACAGTGACTTATCCAAGGTTACACAGCTAGTGAGTGGGTGAGGCTAGATTTGAACACCTTATCTCAGGTTTATCACCTACACCCAACATGCCCCCTAGCTCTATCTATGTAGCTAGCAGTCATTTAATTCTTGCTGATACCACAACATCACTGCTCCACAGGATGCTCCCCAGACACACAACATTGGGGAGCACAAGGCAACGCCAGCTCTTCTCAAGATTTCAGCTGGACATTATGCTTTCCCCCCTATCAATGGCCAGCTCTGTTGGTCAGAGTCCCCAGTTCAGAATCCCATGCTTTGATAAAATGGCTCCAGATGAGCTGTGGGACAGGGAATGATGGGACTGTCATTATCAAGTTCTCCCCCTTACATGGGCTGCCCATCTCCTTTGCTGTCTCCTCATCCCATACCCATTTTTGTTTTTATTGTTAAGCTGTCCTATATTCAGGTCCACCACCGGGCTTGCCATTGGGTTATCACCAGCTTTAACTCTCTGGCCTTTCTTTATGGACAAAGAATCAGCTGGTCAAAAATCATTCATTCATTCATTAAGCCCCTACTGTGTGCCTGGCACTATCCCGGAGGAGCAAATACACAGAATGAAGTGCACTTCCAGGCTAGGACAAGGCATGGGATGGACAATAGAACTGGCCCATTGGCATGCAGGGATAGGACAGCAGGCTGGAGGATAATTGGAATGGGGCTATGCTCAATGATGCCAGGCTTCTCCAGGAAGACCCGACTCTTTAACAACAGAGTTATGCAATGCTGCAGCGTCCAAAGAATGGAAGTCAGGGGTCCCACAAAGGGTTATAGAGAAGCACCTGGTGGGCGGAAGCAGGCTGCAGCACATAACAGACCAGTAATTAATGGAGATAATTGGAAAACAACGAATCCAGTTCAAAGTTGCAAACACATGTTGGGAGTCATAAGGTACCATATTAGACTAATCCAAATACAAGAGACCGGTGAGTGATTTGCCCTTGGTGGAAACATAATGGGCATATGAAAGAACATATCCTCCTTAGCATTATGAACAGGGGTCATAAGCTTTTATGCATCATAGATTCCACTCAGAATATTTTTTTAAGTCATAATTAAAGGAAATACCAAATGTCAGCAGCTAAATGGAAAGAAAAATACAATTTTTCTTCCCCCAGAGGAAAGAGGGTTTGTGGACCTGAAGAAATCTGTCCAAGGGGAATCCTAAATTCAGAAGATTTTATTTAGAGGTTATTGTCATGAATCAGATTCCTAGAAAGCAGAATAACACCAGTAGATACATGCAGATGTACAGGTCCACAGACATGGAGCTGAGAGGGATCTCAGAAGGCATGGTACCTCACCCTGTCATTTTACATTTTACATATGAGGAGAGTTTAGGTGATTTGCTCAAGGTCCCATAGACCATGAATGGCAGAGGCTGGATTTGAACTCAGATTCTCTGACTCCAAAGTAAGTGCCCTTCCCATAGTGCCACACTGCCTCCTTGCCTAGCCTTGCATCAAGATGGGGGAAAGCTGCCAAGCATGAAAACATCCAAGATAGAACATGTGAGATATGGTTAACCTATGTGCCATGCTGTGTGATGGAAACTTCTGCCATCCCCTTCTCTTGTTTCACCTTGTTCTGGTGCTGACCACAGCCCTGCCGCTCACCTCATCCAAATCAACCCTTGTTCACTTTTTCCTGTGTATGTTCCATGGTTTCCTCAGCCACAGTACAGGATGCCTTGGTGGTTTTGTCACATCTCAATAGCACCAAAACACCATTCATGGACTCTGGCCATTGTCTCTTCTCACTAAAAATGGCTCTCCACCTCTCCTGGTCATACGGACCCCAAGTCCCCAGGGGAGGTTCCCTGCTGCCTCCCACTGCCTCCCCATAGCCTGCTGGGTTGATGCCACGTTCTCCTTGTGGCACTCTTGGGTCTGGTTTAGTTTGCTATTCTTCTAGAGAATGATAGCCCTTCAAAGACCTCTGGGTAGAGGAGGTGTTGCTAACAAGAAGAAACTTTGGAGAAGTGGAGTCACAGAGAAGATTGTGATCCCTCGGTTAGCCAATGGATGCAGTGTTTTTTTCTTGGACCTTCATCAGTCTCTTTACTTTTCCTTCTTTCTCTCATCATCCTATGCTCCTCCTGTCTTCATCTTTCCACTCTGTACCACCCTCAGTGTATCCCTTTTCTTCTCTGCCCAGCCTGCTGAAGGGGTCCCTGACACAAACTCCCTCCCCCTAAAATGGGGTGACTTGTCTAGTCGCACATCCAGGATGCTTCTGTCTGTCTCCAAGGCCACCATCCTCCAATCCACAGGGCCTCTTGGAAGACTTGATAGCACATACTTGAAAGCAGGCTGGTTTCAGAGGACACAGAAACACAGATAAAAATGTCTGTGTCTTTATTCACGAGTGACAGGGAATCAGATCTAGAGGAAAAGTGGGAACGACAGAAACCCTTCCAGACATCAGGGTGACAATTCCTCCTGGTAGAAGAAAATGGGGTCTCAGGTTGATGTCCTTGTGGAACAGATAATCAGACTCAGCAATGTCCCCCATTGGCTTCTGCCAAAAAGCCTAAGGTCTCTCATCCTGAGGTAGCCTTGGCATCTCCTACAAAGGCTGAACAAAGTCCTCTCAAGGAACATAATACTCACAGTAAAACATCATTGCCTATTTTAAGAAGGTGATGGAAAGCATGGACACTAACTTGCTTTCATGTTATTACAGGAAAAAGACATTTAGGAATTCAAAGGGAAAAAACACCCAACCGATGTCATCCATTCAATATTAATACAGGGCAATTTCTTCCAGATCATGTCACCAGAATAAACCATAAATTAACAGTTTAAAGTTAATTAGAAAACATTCTAGGCAACAACTAGTTATGAATGTGTGTGCATACAATTACATAGAAATGTGATTAAAGATAAATACATGTACTCAAAGATTTAATCAGAAATCACAGATACTTACTTTGAATGTTCATATTAAACTCTTAAGGCGAGCCATTCATATTTATTACTTCTGCTACAGGGCTTTCCTTGAGCAGCATTCATACCTTATTTTACCTGGAAGAGGTAAATTCTTCAGGCTGGAGGAATCTCTGAGGAGAAAGAATACTCATCCTTTTCTTTTTGTGCCCTCAGTGGAAGGCAGCTCGGTGTCAGGCCCTGGAAGAGGCCAACCTCAAATAGGCTGCTTTGGGGCACTTTAACCGATGAGGTTCCATCACCCTAAAAAGGCAAAGGACCTTGTCAGAGTTAAAAAGAGTCTGGCTCTACTCCCCTGTCATTCCATAAACTTCCAGGGGATTTCCTTCACAGGTAGGAAGACTGCTGGGTGGGAGAGTGCATTCTTTCAGTCCCCCATTTTGGAAGGAAGCATCTCCTTCCTTCTCTTCTTTTGAAACCACAGCAAAGCGTGGTCCCAGAGGATGCACCCATGTCCTGAACTCTGCTGCAATCCCTCCTTCGAGAGAGGGTGTTCTGGTGGAGGGTGGGCCACAGCCAGGAGGTGGGCAATATGCTGCTTCACATGGGCCAGAGTCGATTTCTGGGAGAAGGCACATGGGGAATGAAACTTGAATGTCACCTAGAGTCAAGGCTAGGGACATGTGAGTTGCTGCAGTTTCCAGAGGTCCAAATGGGTCAGAATGAATCAAAATGGGGGTTATGGGGGTGGGTAATAAGGCATCCGAGCTCAATAAAAGCAGATTTCAGGGTCCAGAAGGTCAGGCATCACGATGCTGGAAGTGGTCGTTTGAATGTGAGAATGACGCAGCACTCCTTAAATTAAGGGTTTTTGAGAACTGACCCAGAAACAGGAAGTAGCTTGGGTCAGACATGATTCAGGATAGGCTGGCAGGTCCAGGAAGCTGCAACTCGAAAGAAGGGACATTTGGTAAGGGCAAGGAGCCCACTGCCAGGGCTGCCTCACATCATCCCTGCAGCAAGTGTAGCCCATCTCTCTTTGAGTTGAGACAATGGTCTCAGGCCAGCTCCCAGTCTTGGGCAGCACTGTGCAAGTCAAGTGGAAATGAGCCTCCAATGCACATGATCTCTGCTGGGCAGGATCTGTATTTATTGTGTTTAATGCAGCCCAATGACCTTTTTATCTGATGCCAGACCCCCAGGGGAGGCCCCTCGGGCATTGAGGATCACAAAGAACCTTCCAGAGCAGCCAGTCCTCTAGAAACACATCCCCTTTTATTTCTTCTATTTAATAATTTTTTCATTCAGTTTCAACTTAAAATGAGAAAAGAAAAGAAAAAAAAGAACATTGTCATGTACTCAACAGAAAATGAGAGAGGATTCAACATAAAACAATAAATTTCCATTTCAAGAAAACCTATCTAATAAATACTAGATACCGTGTTCAAGGCTGCCCCGCTGGTCTTTGTTTCCTGGTAGGTTTTTTTTTGTCCTCTGCTGTGCACTTTGCACTGTACTTTTTCTCCCTACCTCCCCCCTAAAGAAGGTGACAATTAAACACGGATATAGAAAGATATATGTACACAGATCTCTATAAACACACACAGACATACACACATACACACACACACACACGCACACACACACAAGACTGCTCTAGGGTTATCTCCTATTTCCTTCTCTGTCTCTCTGAAGGTACATAACACCTGGCTTCATAGGCCCAAGTCTGGCCATTTCTTCTAAATCAACCAGTTCATCATCCCTTAGACCAAAAGCACCATTCCAGTCCAGTCACATTCTATCGAAGAGATTATCTATGAAAGATTTTCCCCCAATTTTCTGCCCTCCCTCTAGTCCTGGTTGCATAAGTTTTATTTACACAAGAAAATCTCAATTTAAAATAATCGAAATTATCCATTTCACACTTCAACAATGCTCTCACCTTACAAGGTCAGATACTACTGACTCTGCTTCCTTTACATCTTTTTTTTTCTCCTTGTTTCCTTGAAGTTTCTGACCTTTGGTCCTTCCAAAGAAACTATTATTTTTTCTAACTCAGTAAGATAATTTTTTGGTAATTTAATTGGGATGGCAATGAATAGATTAGTTAGGTAAAAATTGCCATTTAAAAAATTATATTGGCTCTATCTATCCATGAACAGTAAACATTACTCCATTATCTAGATCTGGACTTTATTTGTATAAAGAGTGTTTTATATTTTATGTTAATACAGTTCCTGTGTCTGTCTTGGCAGGTATACTTACAGGTATCTTATACTGTCTAATAATTTTAAACGGTCTAAAACAATATTAAGTAATATTGCTGAAACATTGTTCAGGTTCCCTATTTTTCTCTTTGATTAAATTTGTTTTAGCTTTAATTTTGCCTAAGATCATAATTACTACTCATACTTTTTTTACATAATAAATTCAACTCTAGTCCTTTATTTTATCTTTGCGTCTCTCATTTTTTTAGTGTTTCCTCAAAGCAACATATTGTTGAATTCAAATTTTTAATCTGCTCTGCATTTCTCTTTTATGGGTAAATTCATTCCATTCACACTGTAAGCTATAATTCCTCGTATTTTCCTCCTCATTTTTTCACACTATCCTTCTCACCCTATTTGCTCTGCCCTCCTATTTCTTAACCTGCCCACTTCTCTGAGTCTCTCCCTCTTCCTCTTCCCCTGCCCCCGACCTATCCCCTCACCCTCTTCTTTCTGAATTTAGAAGACTTTGATACTTTCCTAGATGTTATTCCCACTTTAACCCATTCCTGATAGGATTAAGGTTCCAGTTCCACCCATCCTCCACCCCACTGGCTTCTTAGTTCTTCCTTTTATATCTCATTGGCATGAGGTAATTACTCCTTTTTATCTCTCCCTACATGTTATTTTAGAAACCACACCATCATACACAGCACAGCCCAAGCCCTTCCTTCAAACTGTCCAAGTAATGATGAAAATCAGAGTATGGAGAGAAGTGAACAAGTGGACCTCATCGAGCCCCTTAGCACTGGTCTCTCATGTTTACCTGACATTCTCCTGGATCTTCCACCGTCACCTTAAGCTCTGCTGCTTTTGTCACAAGTGCCTCAAAGTCTTCCAGTTTGTTCAACGTCCACTTTTTTTGTTTGTTTTTATTCAGAATCACACTTAATTTTGCTGGGTAAGTTAACTTGGTGGTAACCCTGGCTCTTTAGCTCAATGAAACATAGTACTCCAAGACCACATCTTTCTACTTATTGTAGCTCCATATTTTAATTGTTTTTCATTGCTTGCGATATTTTATCCTTAACCTAGAGCTTTGAAACTTGGCTAGGACATCCCTAAGTTTTCCTCCTAGAAATCACCTTTCAGGTGGTGATCTGTGGATTGTTTTCCCTATTCACTTTGTCTTTTGTCAAGAACTTGAGGGCGATTTTCCTTGATAATTTCTTGTAATGTATCAAAATTCTTTTTTTTCTAATCGCAATTTCCAGGTGGTACAATTATTCTGTTATTTCTCTTTCATCTTGTTCTCCAGAGCAGTTGTCTTTTTCTGATGGGATGTTTCATATTCCCTTCTACTTTTCATTATTTTGTTTCATTATTTTTTGGTGTCTTAGAACATCATTTTTTTATTTCCTACAGATTTCTCTATTTGGCAAAGGGCTTTCCTTTTAACATTAGGCCCTGGATGCCAGGCAACAGTTTTAACATGAAGAATGCTGTATGCATACACAAAACACTTGAGGGGTGACCAGAAGTACTAGAGGCAATGAGTGACATGCCAAGAACGTTGGAGCTGGTTCGAGATCTTGCCTAACACGTTTCTGAACAATCACATGGTATCTTTTTTTTTTTTTTAAATAATTATCAACTTCCTTCTGGCTCAGTTAGGGCCTCCACTCTGGTCTCTCTCCCCTTTGCCCTGGACGCTGGTATCCTTCCCTCTTTCTGGATACCTTTTCCCCCTTTGGCCTAGGGCAAAGAACCAGACTAAGCCCCAGGGACTTCTTGGTCATGATGCTGTCCACGTGGCCCTGCTCACTTGCCATGGCTTACTGGGGACACCTTGAGGTCAAAGGTTTGCCTTAAATCCCCCTGGAGAGTAACAAAAACACATTGCGAGCCACTTAATAATATAGTTTATTGATGAAGGCCTACAATGACAAAGCAGAGATAGCCTGGATGGGCCCAGAGAGAGGAGTGATGCCACACCAAAGCTTAAGGGAAGGGAAGAAGAGCCTGTTGGGCAGCCACAGTCTCCGCTGGGCTGGGCACCATCAGGTCATGACCAGAATCATCTTTCCTGAAGCCCCTTGGCTCTTGATGATGTCTTCGTGTGCCTGCGCAGCGTTCTCCAGCAGGTAGGAGGGCCCGACCACTGGCCGCAGCCAGCCCATCTCGATGCCAGCCAGCAGCGCAGCCAAAGACTGCAGGAAATCGTCCTATGGGAATGTAAAGGTTCAGTGCCATCTACACAGGAGCAAAGGTGTTCCCAGAGATAAAGGAACAAAGGAGACTCTTGGAGAGGGGGTGCAGTAGATTTAATACATTATGGGAAAGGACCCACAGGCTTCTAATGCAGACCGCCTGCCTTTGCGACCACTTGGAGGGGTGTGGGGGCGCTTACCCTGGGGGAGGAATACAAGGAGACTCCGATGATGCTTGTCTCCTTCTTCATAGTGTCCCTGGGGTTTATTTCTATGGGGCCCCTGCAGCCAACAATCTGGGGCACAAAGAGGGGTCCACGTTAGCGGGGGGCTCAGAAGGAGGAGGTGGGGAGATTGGACTGTGTCCTCTGGGGAGCCCCAATACTCACTATGACCCTGCCTCCGTAGGAAAGGAGATGCAAGTCGTTCTGGAGGTTGACATTGGATAGCATTTCAATGATCACGTTCACTCCATCCTCCCCCACGTACTCCTATGGCACAAGGGTGCTGGTTAGCAACAGAGCAACTCATGCAACGGTGCCATGGTCGCTAGGCTGAGCCGGCCCAGCCCCAAGGACAGAGGACTCAGAGAGCCTCACCAAGCATTCCAAGGGGGACACACGGGAGGCCCCTCGCAGTTGGAATCACCCCCTCCCCAACCCAGGCCCAGTAAAGCCTTAGAGCTGACAGTGTCTAGTGGGAGCCGCTAGGCCGTGTGAGAGCTGAGAAGTCAGGATCCCAGTTCTACAGATGTGACAAGTGAGGCTCAGTCAGGTCTGAGGGCATCCCCCTAGCTCACAAATGTTCATCAAGCACTCAGTACCAAAAGAGAAGCCTCCTGCCTTTGGCTGAACCTGTCCTACCTTGTGTTCTGGGCCCACTGACAGAGGATGGATCCACAGGCCCCTGGGGGCTCCAGCCTCCATAGTGGTGCCCATCACTGCCATCTCGTGTTACTGGGTGAAGCAGTGAGTCCTCAAGCGACGCTGCCCTCTTGTCCCCAGAGCTTCCCTTCCCTTCCCAAAGTCCCTGGGGCCAAACAATGAGGGTGAAGTAGTAACTTGTGGCCTAGCCAGCCCTACTTTGAGTCAGTGTGAATAAGCATTTATTTGGGCAGCACAGAATCCAGCCTCAGGCACTGACTAGCTGTGTAACCTTAGGAATGTCATTTCTGCCTGCCTCAGTTTCCCCAGCTGTAAAATGGGGCTAATAAAAGCACACCCTCCCAGGGATGTCATGAGGACCAAGGAGGGGATGCACTGAGCACAGGGCCTGGCACACAGTAGGAGTCATAGAAATGCTAGCTATTATTACCACCATTACAACTATGTGCTAAGACAAGAAGAAGCCAGTCAGCCCCTGCCCCCCACCCTCACCCCAAGACCTTGATTTTATCCAGGTAGTCAGGCTCACGGTGATTGAAGACCCTATGGGCTCCGTTCTTCAAGACCATTTGCCTCCCCTCCTCCGTGCCGGCTGTGCCCAGAACTTTGAGGCCATAAGCCCTGGCGATCTGGCAGGCTGCCACGCCAACCTTGGGGAAAAAAGGATGGGTTTGGTTTCCTTACTTCCTGTCCCATGCCCATCCTCTGGGGCCTACAGTTGAGTAGCCTCTGCACAAGAAGCTGGTCAAGGGAAGCACACAGAAGACTAACAGGGAACTAGGGACATCTAGACCTGGCACTGATGCCTGGCTGGACTCACCAAGACCCTGCCTCCTGGAGACCCTGTGCAGGGAGCTTCAGGGTGGCACATGCACAATCCTCCCCACACACTAGGGTTGTGGTGAAGGTGTGCCCTGCGCTTCAGGGAGAGCTGAGGGACTGCTCCTGCTCTGGGAACCCCACGGGCTGGCATGGGTCAGAAATGGGGCAGGGAGAGGGAGCTAGGGACCGCGGATTGAGGACAAAGGTTGTCTAGGCCAATCCCATTTCAAAAACGGGAGATCTGGGATAATGGGTGACGCACTCAAGGTCATACAAGTCATGGTATCAGCTTCTAGCACATGCAATGAAGGGACAGTGCAGATAGCACCAGGCCTAGAGTCAAGGGGACCTGAGTTCCAATCCGGCCTCAGACGCTTACCTGGGCTAGTCACTTTAGCCTTGTTTGCCTCTGTTTGCTACATTGTGAAACAGGACAGTAACAAAAGCTATCTCCCAGGACCACTGGGAGGATTCAGTGAGGCAATACCAATAAGAAACACTTAACCCAGGGCCTGGCAGAGCAGGCACTATGTTAACACTAATTATTGTTAACGATGGTCGCAGATGGAGAGCTGGCGGGGCCTCAAAGACTGTCTAGAGCTGAAGAAACTGAGGCAGGGAGATAAAGGCCTTCTGTAAACTGCTCCTGTGCAGACATCAGATGCGCAACTTGAACCCAGGATCTGACTCCAGACTAACAGTCCCTGCACGTTCCAGGAGTCACAGGTACATTCCCTTCTCTTCATCTTCAGAAGGAGCAGGGGGCAAGCTTGTCGTGCTCCAGTCAGCCCTGGTGTGGTCACCCCAACCTGGGACCCTAAGCCCAGGACCCTTCCCCCAGCCTCTCTGGCTGCTGTTATTATCCAAGGAATCTAACCTTGACCCTGAAGGCCTGGTGTCTGATTTAACAATGCCGTTCAGGGGCCAGGGTTTACGAGGGTGTGGAGGATAATGGGGATTTCTACTACACTCTCTCCTCTGATTCCTACTCAGATCTGTATTCTATACAGGAAACACCAAGGTGAGCTCTCTCAAAGTCCATTAGAGATTAACTGGAGCTGCCGGACAGGTTTTGGGTGTTCCAAGGTATGTTTAATTCACCCAAAGACAGCCGAGTGAGGGAGTCAGAGAAGGAGTGCTCCTGATGTGGCTTATCTCTCAAACCAATTCTCAACTACACGAAGACAGCTGCTGGTGCCTCCCACAGGGGAAATTATCTCCCCTTTTCTTGGTGCACCAAGTTCAGAAGCAGCACACGCTCTGAAAGTCGGTGGTCTCTGAAAAGCCCACTGGGCTGAGCTGGGACAACGGGGGGATGCCCAAGTGAGCCACTCCGGATCCCTTTGGCAGTAGACCAGGCACTGCCTGGTCACCTTGTGGGAAAGTTTGACCTACAATTCCTGGTTTAATGGTATCAACCTGGTGCTGGGAAGGTGATTGCCAGAGTCAAGTGAGCTGGGCCCTACTAACCTCCTGCCTGAAGATGCTAAGTCATCTCCCAGATTCTGAAAGATGGTGGGCGCCTTCAACCAGCTGGTGACAGCAGGGCTCCCAGGGCTCTGAGTCCATGCATACAAAGCCAGTTAGCTAGCCCTTTACACGGGCAGCCAATTATGGGAGCCCACCCCCTCGGGAGCCTCATGATGGCTCAGCAGGTCGCTCAGGAAGTGAACATGCCAGAAGGTGCTGGAAACTATCCAGTGCAAAGCCTGAAGGACCGTCAGTGTCCGCTTACCCTATGTCAGAAACCCAGCTGGCCCAAGCTCTGACTACGCAGAGGCAAGAAGGAGCCCTGAGCAAAGCAAAGCCCCTGCCTTGACCAGTGCAGCCATCCGCAAAGGTCCTGAAAGGGTCAGTGCCTTGGTGAGGATCACATGACCAGGCCAGAGGCAGGGAGGGAGGGAGCCCAGCATGGCCAGGCCTCACTGGCCACTAACCACCTGCTGATAATTCAGCCAGTGAGAGTTAAAAAATCAAGTTTATCTTTTTACGTGAACGTCAATCTGTTCTTCCTTCTGCCACCTCCCTCCACGGAAAAGAAAAAATGTCCACAGATCAAACCTGGTTCAAGACCCCCTTCCCTGCATCGGCCACAGCTATGAAATCTAGAGAGCGTGCAACTGTCTTCTGGGCAGGGACAGCCACCACCCTCTGGGAAACTGAGGAGGCAAGATGGGGAGGACCCCGAAGCCTCAAAAATCAAAGGAAGGAACCAGACCCAGGTATGGGCCTAGGAAGACTGTGCCTGTATTCGACTGGAGCATGGGGGCTTCCCATTTAACCACCCGCCTCCTCCAGGCCCAGGGGCAAAGGCTGGGTGTGGTCTGTCCCATGGGCACTCAGGCTCCAGCTCCCAGAGTCCCCATGTCACCCTCCGGGGAATACTCACACCTCCGCTGGCCCCATGAACGAGGACACTCTCTCCAGGCTTGGCCCGGGCACTGGAACAGAGAGCACAGCTTTGATGACCTCCTGCTTGCCCCCTCCCCCATGGCTACTCAGGGGCTTGGTGGGAAGATCAGGCTCCTCTACCTGGATGGGCAGGGCAGCTCAAGAGCTCCCAGCCCCTGACTTCCAGTCCTAGGATTCTGAGACAAGCCACAGCCCCACAGCCAGCAGGAATCAGAGGCAGGACCTGACCATAATTCTGCCCAGCCCTCAGCCTCTTCGGTTCTGCAGGCAGGCATCTCAACCACAGCTGTGGCAGAGAATACGGGAGGCCTGCTCCACAAGCTGGTGTAGGGAGCACTCGGGGCACAGGGAGGACCAACCGGACCAAAGGCCACATGGCTGTGGCCAAAGATCACCTGCAGATAGGGGAAGAGTGTAGCCTGTGCCTTCCCCAAACCCCAGTTCGAATCCCAGCCAACACTGTGTGGAAGTTCTCAAAGACCATGGGGTGAGTGTTGTGAAAAGCACTTTGCAAATGTCAAAAAGGAGAGTGGCCAAGTCCACCCCCTTCGGGAGGGCTGCCCCCCCCACCTCGACCCTGGTCAGGCAGGTCCTCACCTGTGTATCAAGGCACGGAAGGCTGTGAAATAGGGGATCCCAATGGCAGCACCCTGGTTGAAGTCCAGATTGTCCGGCAGGGGGAAAACGGAGTGGTCATGGGCGATAGTGTACTCGGCATAGCCCCCACTGACTGTCATAGTGGTGAAGACCCTGTCTCCTTTCTGTTGGGAAAAAGACAGGGGGGGGGAAGGCATGAGGGATTTGGGACAGACTGCACCCTTGACAGCTGGGGAGCGACCTGCGGGCCTCCCAGGGGAGGTGGGGAGTGGCAGCCGAGGGCCCCGGGCACAGAGAGGGGGTCCGGTGAGATCCAGGACAGGATGGCTACGGTCTGTTTATCTCAAAGGTGGGAGACTCAAGGGAGGGCTCTGAGCCCAGCCCGCAGGAGGCAGCAAGAGGAACAGGGACAGGGCACAGCCAGGGGCAGGGCAGGAGGGGGAAATGCAAGGCATCTGTCGGGCGCTACCTTCAAGTTCACCACGCGCTTCCCCACAGCTTCCACGACCCCCGCCACGTCCGTGCCTGGAGTGTAGGGCAGGGGCAGGGTCCGGGTGTAGGTCCCGGAGCGGATGTAGGTCTCCACCGGGTTGACCCCGCAGGCGTGGACTTTAATCAGGACCTAAAGGCACCCAGGGCTGAGTCCAGGCTGGGAACCAGAGCGCCAGGCCTCCCAGGACCCCCCCAGCACTCCTGTCCAAAGTCCCCCGCACCCTGCCCCCCCAAGTCCCACGGCCCCCAGCTCCCTGCCCCCGCCCCACTCACATCCAAAGGCCCCCGCACCCCCAAGTCCCACAGCACCCCCCCGCCCCCTCCCGTCCAGAGTCCCCTGCACCCCACCCCCCAAGTCCCACGGCCCCCCCTCCACCCCTCCCGTCCAAAGTACCCCGCCGCCCCACCTGGTTCTCCTCGGGCTGCGGCACCGGCACGTCCGTCTGCAGCTTCAGCACCTGTGGGCCCCCGAACTCGAACACCCGGATGGCCCTCATCACCTTGGGAAGCGCGGCCATGGCCTCTGTGGGGGCAGCGGGGGCCGTGAGCAGACATGGGGCACCACTGAATACGAGGCCCCGCCCCTCGCCCCCGCACCCCCCTGCGCTAGCCACGCTGCTCTCACCCGACCCTCCGCACAACCTGGGGGCCCCTGAGGCCACTCTGGGACCCTCCCCCACCCTCGGAATCCCGCAAGGAGGGGTCCGGGAGTGCGCTGGAGGGGCCCCCACCTGCAGGGTCCTGCTGCACGCCCCTTCTGCCTCCTCCGCGGCCCAGAGAGCAACAGGCTCAGGCAGAGAGCGAAGGTCGCACGGGTCCAGGGTCCAGGGCCCAGGGCCCCACGTGACGGGGGCGGGGCGTGGACACCACGCCCCCTCCGGCCCGGCCCCGCCTCACCCGGAAGCCGCCTGCGATGATCTACCCCATATTACAGACAAGGAAACTGAGGGAGGGGCGGTAAAGCCACGTGCCCGTGGGTCCCCACGGCGCACTGCCCCGTACACCAGAGGCGGCTAATGAGTGCGTGTGGGGCTGGCCCGGCCCGGGGTCCCCTCCCCCCAAGGGCAGAGGAGAAGAGAGCGGGAGGGGGCGGAGCAAGGAGGCGGCCCCGCCCCGAGGGCGCCAGCCCCGCTCCCTCACCTTCCTCTCCCCGGGTGCTGAGGGCAGGAGAGTGCGGGGAGGGAGCTCCGCGAGAAGACGCGACGCAGCGGGGGGCGGGACCTGGGCGGAGCCTCCAGCCTCGCCCCCGCTCCGAGGCCCCGCCCAGAATCCGCCTCCAAAGCGAAGCCTTTTGTCCCCGGGCGGCCGCCGTCCGTCCCAACATGGCGGCGCCCGTGAGACCGGCTCGAAGGCCGTCGCAGAGTCGGCGTCAACCGTCCGCGTCGGCGTCTGCGCAGGGCCTCCGCCCCGGCCGGACCCGCGTCCTCATGGACCGCTCTGGCGAATTCCAGAAGTGGAAGATGCAGAGCCTGAGCAAGGCCGACCTGAGCCGCAAGGGCAGCGTGGACGAGGACGTGGTGGAGCTCGTGCGGCTCCTGAATGGCCGGGAGCAGTTCTTCACCACGAGCTCCTGCGCCGGCCGCATTCTGCTCCTGGACGGGGTGAGTGGGCCCCGCCCGGCCGGCCTCGCGCTGCGCCTCTGCTGCCATGGCAACGACTCGGGGAGGGGGGCGGGCGCGAGCTCTCCTCCCCTCCCCCCACCTGCCGGCACGGAGCCGGCCCCTTCCCTGCCCTCCCCCCACGCCGCAGACCTGGCGTTGCCACGGCAACAGAGGCGCCTGCGCACGGGCCCTCCCAGCTCAGGCCCCTGCTGAGTCCTGGATCCTCGCCCGGCCCCGCCCCTTTCAGGTCCCGTGATAGGACGGGCCTCCAGTGACTAAGTAATTGACGTCGGCGTAGCCGGGTCAGGGAAGCGGGGTGGGGCCTCTGCCCTTGTTAAGCTCCTGCTGGGTGCTGAGAGAGGCCCGAGGCAGGCCCTGCCCTGCCCTCCAGGAGCGCCCAATCTGGTGGGGGAGGGGTACACACTGGGTGGCCAGGGAGACCTGGAGAAGGATTGGGCGGGCGGCCCCCCCAGGGCCCGTGGGGCAGGGGGGAACCGACTGGTCTGGTTGGTTCAGTGGGCCGTGGCAGCCCCCCGGGGGGGTGTCCGGAGCCCACCCACAGGGAGGCCAGGCGTGACACGAGACCCCGCGTTGGTGTGGCAGAGCTCAGGTGATCCCAGCTCAAGACTCTGCCTTCCTAGCCAGAGGTCCCAGTGAGACCGACCACCCTCCGGGCACTGTGCCCTTGTGGGTGAGACCCCATCTCGGGGCTCCTCGGGGCTGGGGGCCCTAGCCTAGACAGACAGACAGACGGCCGCAGAGCAGTGAGCCAGGGAGCGCCCCTGCCAGGGCCCATTGAACCAGCCAGGCCCGGAGCAGCCACGGCCCCCTCTGGGCTAATCCCTAGAGATCCTTTGGTGCGTCTGTGCCCCGCCCAGCCCCCTCTTTGGAAGAGGACCCCGGCACATTCATTTCACCTTAGGCAAGCCCCCCAGCCCCTGGGAGCCTTCCTCCTCTGCCTCACTGGTCACCTCTGTCGTGGGGTCCTTGTTCCAGGCAGGTCAGTCTAGATGGCCGGGGCTGGGAGCGGGGACGGGGTGCAAAGCCACTTGGCCTCTGTGAATTGTCCTCCGTTCCCCAGCTGTTGGAATCGGCCTGAATAGTTTTGAATGGAGTGATCAAGTCCTCGTGAATGCTCACCGATGCAAATGTTACATTTGGGAAACTAAGTTTCATTTATTCATTCGGATAACAATGTGTCTTCTTTAAGGGTATCAATGGCTGCGAAATCCAGAAGCAAAACTGTTCCTGGCTGCTGGTGACCCACCGCCTTTGTGACAAAGATGAGGTGGTAAGGGCGGGGTACAGGGTTCACACCCAGAGGCCGCAGGGAGCCTTCACCCCAGCCCACGTTTCCGGTGCCACTTACATGAAGCCAGACTGGCTTCTGGCAGGTTGCGCCCCTGGACAGGGAGTCTGGCTTGGAGCCTGAAGCTTCCAGCGCACTGGGCTGGGAGGGGGCAGATGGTGACCACATACTGGGCCCCATGATCTAAACCCGGAGGAATTGAAAGAAGGAGCAGGGGGGTTACTGAACCACTGGGAGTGGTCTTTTAAAGATCCTGGAGAATGAGACAGAGAGGGGGAGTAGATGTAAGGGGGAGAAACAAAGAGAGAAGGGGAGGGAAGGAAAATAGGGGAAAGAAAGGGAGGAGAGAGAGAGAAAGAGGAGGGGAGGGAGGGAGAGAAATACAGGGGAGGGAAGGAGACACAGGGAGGGACAGGGAGAGAGCGTGAAAGGGCACGGGATTAAAGGGAAAAGGCCTTACCAGTTTTCCACCAAGAAAAGAGGAGAGTTTACAGATGAACGATCTTGACATCAAATGACTGGAGAGAAAACCAGAAGGTGATTTTGACCTACTTAAAGGGGGAGGTGCTAACGCCGGCCTCGAAGCTCAGGGGGCTCAAGGCTCACCTTTCCCTTCCAGCACAAAGGGCAGCTCTCTGAGGTGACAGGCTATACAGACAGGTTGTTGGCTTGTATTGGTAGATAGAATTTCCTCTCCTGAAATCACAGGTCCAGGCTCTCTCATATTTAAAAAATGCATAGCTCTCAAAATTTTTAAAAATTATTTTATGTCTTGTATAATAATATATGAAATACGACTTTTTAAAAAATCTACTTCCTAGGTAACCTGACACTTAGAACACTGCTCTATAGCAAGCCAGTTGCCGTCTGGTTTCCTTGATGAACTCCATCCTGCCCGTGGTCCTGGTTCTGAAATTGTCGTCGCCCTCACGGGGCATCAGGGGAGGCCTCATCTGAGCTTTGTAGTGTAGGGGATGCTGCTCTGTAGCGGCATGTCCCAAGCAGGCTCGGGGATGCTCAGAGCCTGCAGAGGATGACAGAGGAGGGTGTCAGAGAGAAAGAAACAGAGATTTGAGGGAAGAAGGCAGAGCACTACTGGTCTTGCAGGAGGAGGGGAGTGTTAGGGTTAGAGCAGGGTCAGGGGAGGGTGCCCAAGCCTGCCTGACCTCCCTCCTCCTCTCTGGCCTGCTCTCCAGCTCTTGGCTCTGAAGAAAGCCCGAGGGGATGCTGTGCTGAAATTCGAGCCCTTTGTCCTTCATGTCCAGTGCCGGCAGCTGCAGGATGCCCAAGTCCTGGTAAAGTTTGGAGCCTCAGACCTTCAGTGGGCTGTGGGTACGGCTGTGGGGGTGTTTGGCTCAACTCTCACCCAAAGGGGAGGCTGCCGTAACTGGCCCCTTAGGGACCCGGGACCCTGGCAAGTTCGTGTCCTGCTGAAGTTAGTATTATTTTATAGGAAGGTGACCTGATTAGGGTCAGCAACGGGGCACAGTGGATAGAGGGCTGGGTTTGACATTAGGAATATCCTAGTTCAAATCTAGCCTCAGACATTTAGCAGCTGTGTGACCATGGACAAGTCACTTACCTGTGAGATGGGGACAGCTGCAAAAGAAAATGGCAGAGCCATGCTGGAGCAGGCTGGTAGCCCCAAATGCCATGGCACTGCTTTAGGACAAGGCTTGCCTTGGTTCCAGCATCAGAAATGGCCACTGGCCAAATAGAACAGATCTTTCAGGGAATGATTTCATTTAAGCCCTCATTGAGACACTTTCAGATTTGGTGTCTTGCTGTTTCCCATACAAATACTATAAAAGCTTCTTAAACAAAATCTAAGTTGGTGACTTGTCTGTTAATGAAGCCCCAGAAATGTAGTCTCAGCATTCAATGTTTAACTGAGCTAAATGCAGGCAGATGAGGAGAGTCTAAAGGTCATTCTTTTTTCTTTTCTCCAAGCATTCGGTAGCTGTCGATTCTGGATTCAGGAACTCTGGCATCACCGTTGGAAAAAGAGGGAAGACGATGTTGGTATGGAGGTGTTGTCGTAGTCTGAGACCTTTGTGTAGAATTTTGGCAGGGAATCTTTAAGAGTGGTTAGAAGGTAGCGGAGTCTGATCTAGTGAGAATGTCTGCCTGCGCTTGCTGCTGCCCGAGCTGGCAGAGACCTCAGAAACTGTCCAGCCCAGCCCAGGTGTGAGCTCAGACCCTGGGCTGTGACTTCCCAGGCCCCCAGCTGCTGTGGGATGTCCTTCACTGATTGGTTGTTTTTAGTCCCCCATTTAGTGGCCCCATTTGGGGTTTTCCTGGCAGAGACTGGAGCAGTTTGCCACTTCCTTCTCCAGCACATTTTCCAGATGAGGAAACTGAGGCAAAGTAAAGTGACTTGCTCAGTGGCATACAGCTAGGAAGTGTCTGAGGCTGAATTTGAACACAGGAAGATTATGAGCCTTCCTGACTTCAGACCTGGTGCTCTGGGCACCGTGGCGCCATCCCCTTTGCTTGGTGCTCTGGGCACTGGGGTGCCCCTGGCTGTATCACAGTACAGTTGGCTGTTCAGCATCTTTCAGTTGCCCCCCTCCTGATGGATACTCTTCCTTTCCTCAAGTCTTGCTGCTGTGCTCCCTTCACCATCCCCTGCACGTTGTGTCTCCCAATCCTTCTCTGCACAGCATTTACCTTCTCCTGGTTTAGATGTGCCTGGAGGAGAGAATGGTGAGCCTAGAGTGAGGAGCACATCTGTAGCAGCCACAGAGGAGTGTTGTAGCCCATGTAGGTCTTGTTTTTATGGCCCATTAGGACCTTCAGATTGTCTGCATGCACATGCCCTGCCACACTTCCCCACAAAGGGTCTCACTAGGCTGAAGCCCACGGGTGAGACCCTACATCTCTCCCCAACCCGTTTCATCTTGCCCTCAAGCCTGCTGGGCTCTTTTGGATTCTTCCTCTCTTATCCAGTCCGGGACCTGGTCAGTGCCTGTGGAAGGAGGCAGCTTAGAAGCCCAGAGCCGGAGGCCCACTGTCTCCCTGAAAACCCCCTCACGCATTCGGGATATTGTGTGTATATATATCGTATCGTATATATACTTGTCATAGACAACGTTTGTCTGTGCAGGCTCCTTGAGGCCAGGGCTGGTACGCATTTGCCTCTACAGACCTTTGATGCCTCACGTAGTTGGTGCTCGTGAAGATCACTGCAGAGATACTGCTGTGGGGGGGGTGGAGTCAAGATGGCGGAGTAGAAGGACGCATGTTTAGGAGCTCCGAACCCACAGCCCATAGATTTAATGTAAGAAGAGCTCCCCAGAAGTTCTGGATTACTGCAGGGTGTGCAGAAACATAGTGGAAGAGATTTCCGTTCCAGAGAGCACTGGAGAGCTGTCCCCAGGGTCCGTCGCGCCCCAGAAAGCGGACCCCACCCCAGTGCTGCCCTGGCCGCAGCCCCAGAGAAGCTGACCCGAGCAGGCTTCAGGGACGGAACCTCCAGCGGCCTGGAATGTCCCTCCACCCACAGAAGCTACAGGTCAGTGAGAGAGATGGCTGGCCTGGCCGAGAGGGAGAACGGAGCCCCCTCGTGACTCGGGCCCCCTCGGGAGGAAGCGGTGGAGGCAGAGGCAGGGGCAGGAAGTGGCAGAGGCAGGGGCAGGAAGCGGCGGAGGCAGAGGCGGGGGTGGCGGCGGAGGCAGCAGCCCGGGACTCCCCCAGCAGCAGGCAGGATCTTCATTACTGAAAGTCTCTGCATAAACCACCTGAAGGCGCTGAGCCTGGGAGACGGCCCTGCCCCACCCGCTCCATTTCTGAAGGTCTCTGCATAAAGCCCCTGAGGGAACTGAGCCTGGGAGGCGGCCCTGCCCCTACTCATTCCATTACTGAAGGTCTCTGCGTAAAGCCCCTGAGGGAACTGAGCCTGGGAGGTGTCCCTGCCCCCAACCCAGCACCAGAACTAAAGCTCACATTGAATAGGAGTGGCGCCTGCCACACGGAAAGCCCATTTGAATCTCAGACCCCAAGCACTAGCTGGGCGGATCTAGGCGGAGGTGGACAGGAATCTCAGAAGTCAAGTAACTGGCTGTGAAAATGCCTAGAAAAGGGAAGAAAAATAAGACTATAGAGAGTTTTTTTGAACAAATGCAAATGATCCCGACTTTCGGATCTGATGACAAGGACATATTCTTGCCATCAGGGAAAGACGTTGAGGGCGGGGCCTCGGTACCCCAGACATCCCAGGGGGATGTCAGGTGGGCTAGGCCTTGGAAGAGCTCAAAAAGGATTTTGAAAAGCAAGTTAGACAGGTGGAGGAAAAACTGGGAAGAGAAATGAGAGAGATGCAAGAAAAGTATGAAAAACAGGTCAATACCTTGGTAAAGGAGACCCAAAAAAATGCTGAAGAAAATAACACCATGAAAAATAGGCTCACTCAATTGGCAAAAGAGGTTCAAAAAGCCAATAAGGAGAAGAATGCTTTCAAAAGCAGAATTAGCCAAATGGAAAAAGAGGTTCAAAAGCTCACTGAAGAGAATAGTTCTCTCAAAATTAGAATGGAACAGATGGAGTCTTATGACTTTACGAGAAACCAAGAAATCACCAAACAAAACCAAAAGAATGAAAAAATGGAAGAGAATGTGAAATATCTCATGGGAAAAACAACTGACCTGGAAAATAGATCCAGGAGAGACAATTTAAAAATGATGGGACTACCTGAAAGTCATGATCAAAAAAAGAGCCTAGATAATCATCTTCCATGAAATTATCGAGGAAAACTGCCCTGACATTCTAGAACCAGAGGGCAAAATAAGTATTGAAAGAATCCATCGATCACCACCTGAAAGAGATCCAAAAAGAGAAACTCCTAGGAACATTGTGGCCAAATTCCAGAACTCCCAGGTCAAGGAGAAAATCTTACAAGCAGCTAGAAAGAAACAATTCCAGTTTTATGGAAATACAATCAGAATAACACAAGATCTAGCAGCTTCTACATTAAGGGATCAAAGGGCGTGGAATAGGATATTCCAGAAGTCAAAGGAACTAGGACTCAAACCAAGAATCACCTACCCAGCTAAACTGAGTATAATACTTCAAGGGAAAATATGGTCTTCCAATGAAACAGAGGACTTTCAAGCATTCTTGATGAAAAGACCAGAGCTGAAAAGAAAATTTGACTTTCAGACACAAGAATGAGAAGAAGCATGAAAAAGTAAACAGCAAAGAGAAGTCTTAAGGGACTTACCAGAAGTGAACTGTTTACATTCCTACATGGAAAGACAATATTTGTAACTCTTAAAACTTTTCAGTATTTGGGTAGTTGGTGGGACCACACACACACATGTACACGCATGCACGAACACACACATATACACATGCACACACATACAGAGACAGAGAGCACAGAGTGAATTGAATAGGATAGGACCATATCTTAAAAGAAATTAAGGTGAATGGTGGGAGAGAAATGTGGTGGGAGGAGAGAGGGTGAAATGGAATGGGGTAATTATATGTCATTTAAGAGGGAAGTAGGAGACTTTTTAGTGGAGGGAGGAAGAGGAGAGCTGAGAAAAAAAAACAAGAAGTTTGCCCTCGTCGCATTTGACTAGAGGAGGGAATAAAATGCATACTCATTTTGGTATGAAAATCTATCTTACAGTATAGGGAAGTGGGGGAGAGGGAGATAAGCAAGGAGGGGGGATGATGGAAGGGAGGGCAAAGGGAGGAGGGAGCAATTTGAAGTCAACACTCGGGGAGGGACAGGATCAAAAGACAGAAGAGAAACAATGAGGGGCAGGATAGGATGGAGGGTAATTCAGTTAGTCTTACACAACACGACTATCATGGAAGTCATTTGCAAAACTACACAGATATGGCCTATATTGAATTGCCTGCCGTCCCAAAGGGAATGGGTGGGGAGGGAGGGATGGGGAGAATTTGGAACTCAAAGTTTTAGGAGCAACTATTTAGTATTGTTGTTGCTACTAGGAAAGAAGACATACAGTTAATGAGGAATAGAAAGTCATCTGGCCCTACAGGAGAAAAGAGAAGATGGGGACAAGAGAAGGGAGGGATGACAGGAGAGAGGGCAGATTGGAGATAGGGAAAATTAGATTGCTTGGTGTATTGGGGTGGGGGAGGGGATAAAAGGGGAGAAAATTTGGAACCCAAAATTTTGTGAAAAGGAATGTAAAAAGTTAAATAAATAAATAAATATTTAAAAAAAAAAAAAAAAAGATACTGCTGTGCCTGATGTGCTGAGCTCAGCTCTAGCCTTGGGCGCCGACTTGCTGGATTAGCCTGGGCCCACTTTCCTCACCTGTAAAGTGGGATGTAATAGGATGTATGTGTGAGGGTTGTTGTGAAGGTCCAGCGAGAGAACATAGGAATGTGTTTAGCCCAGTGCTTGGCCCCGAGCAGGCACTGGATAAAGGCCAGCCGTCGTAGTCAGCATTACTGCTTAATTACTACTCGGTGATTAATTAACTGATAGTGTTTTTCTCCTGGGGCTGTTGTGGGGACCAAATGGAGGATTGTGTGTGTAAGGCATCCTGCGGATCTTCAGGCACCACAGAAGTGGCAGCTTTACTAAAGCGCCACTTAGACACCAGGCTGTGCCTTGTGGGACTGGTTAAGTCAGGCAGTGCCCTGTGCGCCTGCGGAGGGTGGGTCACTGTGGCTGGACCACCGAGGGAATGCCTACGGGGGCTGGAGTAAGGCCTTGAGCCAAGCCTCAGAGAGTGGGGTCCACAAGAGAGCAGAAGGGAGAAGGATGTTTGCTCCTGGTGGCCGCAGCCTCGACTCTCGGGGCTTCCTGCCCTGGAGCCTTTTATTGCCTCTGGGCCCAGCCTTAGTTTCCGGGCAGGGGTGCCCTCATAAGTCCTTATTGTTTCTAGACTCAGCTCCCATGCCAGCTCAGTCTGTGGGTTCAGTAGCGTCTGTGATCAGATGCTCATTCTGTGTCTAGTTTGGGGCCTGCTCTTTGGGCTATTTGAAAGACACTTTGGACTCTTTTACTGCAGCTTTCCTTCTCCACAAGACCTAGCATCTGTGTCCCCTCCTCTAGGCCCCCTCCCACCTGGACTCTGCGAGTGGCCTCAATGGCCTGGGGCCTCACCAGACCTCACTGGAAAGGCCAGGGAATTCTTGCTCCCTCAAGGCCTGAGCTTTTCCCACTGTTTCCCCTACCTGGTTTTCCAGATTTCTCTTAGAGGTAGCCCTGCTCCTGAGTCTCAGTCTCTGTTTGCCTGGGCAGAGTGAGCCTTTGGAAGTGGCCCGAGGAGGGAGGAACCTTCTATGTCTTTCCAGTTCAAGCAGCCAAAGTCCAGACTTCTGTCAGTAGCCCTGGTGGCAGGTTCTCCTGGGGAGGGGCGGGTCTATGGCCCTGGCACACTTATCCTGACCTCCCCCAAATCTCTTCGTGTCCGTAGGCTGTCCGAAGTACACATGGCCTGGAGGTTCCATTGAGCCATGAGGGAAGACTGATGGTGACTGAGGAATATATTGATTTCTTGTTGAAAATAGCCAACCAAAAAATGGAAGAAAACAAGAAAAGAATTGAAAGGTATTCTCACTGCCCCCTTCCTCACCATCTGAAACCTAGGCCAGCTTCGAGGGTGGGTCTGGTGGTTTGCTCATCGTTTTCACTTGTGAGCCAGGTAAGTAAAGAAACAGAGCCAGAGAAAGGTGACCACGTGCACGGCCTCTCATTCTTCTGCCCATGACTCCTCAGGTGTCACCAAAACCTAATTCTGTCCAGTCTTGATAGGTAGTGAGACTTTAATGCAGACAGTCTAGGTTGGTGATGTGCTGAGGAAGTTAGTTGGGCCCTATTCACCAGCTCTAAAATCAGATTCTACTTTAGACGATATGCTGGAAATCATTTAAAAAGTTTTAAAATTATGAATGCCATCAAGAGCTCTGCTCATCATTTGACACCAGTAGAAAAAATTAGCGCAATGTAAAGAACGCTTCAAGGTACTGATTAGAAGATTACATAGGAATTCTGAAAGTGTGAACAAATTAGTGGAGCTGTCTTAGGATCCGCTGTACATTCTGCCAAATGCAAAGAAAAAATAGCTCTTCGAGGCTAAAAAATAAAAACTTGATGAGGGCTGTAATCAAACATTTGGTGCTAAAATGTAGCATCAGAGTTGAGCATTCAGATGTGCATAATAAAAAAATTAAAATGATGAAGGCAAAAACCTAATGAAGAAAATCTGATTTAAACACCAAGAACTTCTTGGAGGCCCAGAAATAGAAGGCTCAGAGAAATAAAAGAAAGGCTTGAGACTGAAAAGTAGGGAGTGGAGCGCAGCTACATGAGTGTCTTAATTACTAAAATAATTTCATAACTCATCTCAATTTAGGCTTGTAGGATCTTGGGTTGAAATGGGAAAAGGACCAAAGTTGCCATATGGTCCAGTCTGGGACCATTTTAGAGATAAAGGGACCAGGGCTTGCCAAAGATACCATAGGCCTTTGACTCCAGATCCATTAGGCCACACTACCTTGTGGTGGGATTTATTAATGTGACTGAAATGAGAAGGAAAAGGCTTCTTTTGTGACATCTTGTGACTGACTTGCTTGGGGCCATTGGAAGAGCCACTTGGAATGAAGACTGGATTCCCATTGTGGCCTTTTTGACTTCATTTGTAAAAGCAAAGTGCTGGATGGGCATACTAAAGATGACTAGTGGAGCAAAGGAGTGCCTGCCACCACCTGACCCCCCGCTGCTTCCAGGCCCTTCATTGGCCTTGGACCCCTCTTCCCTTCCCACCTCCTCTGGGATCCTGTCAGAGAGTGCCCTTGATCCCTGATCACCAGGAACCCAGCAGTTCAATAGCAGAGTAGCTGCTTATGCTCTCATCAAGACTAATCCAGTATGAGACAGCCTTTCTGCATCCTTGGTGTGTCAGAATCTGCATACTCCATGACGAGAAGAGAGAGGCAGACAATGCGGAGATGGAGGAATCATGTCTTTAATCCTTTTGTTTTCGTCACAATACAGTGTGATATGCCTAGATCCCATCAGTCCAAAATTTCATTATACAAATCCACATGAGCACGGCTATGTAGATTCGTACAAATTCATGCCCCATTTCGGAAACTATAGCCACTGTTGTAATGCGGTCCTGCTCTGTCACAGACACTGCCCTGGCTTCCCCTTCCTAGAGAGGAGCCCTTCCCCAGCCTGGCCATCACACCCACCCTCACACAGAGCTGAATCTGTGGATAGCCTGAAAGCTGTCCAAAGCCCATCCTGCAGGGCACATGCTTCATCCCAATCTCCATCTCCTTTAAGAGGAAATGGGCCCATGGGGGAAAAGTGGGAGAACATCGCCAGCCTGCATTGGTCAGCTCACTTCTGTTGCACAAGTGTTTTCTGTGGAGGAGGACTTTAAGGAAGACTGAAAGGAAGGAGAGGCAGGCTCTTTGAGAGCCCAGCATCCCTCCTCCTTGAGGATGGCTTGCATGAACAACTTCTGTCTTTGCTTTCCAGCTGATGAGACTTCCTGTTGCATTTTCCCCAGTGACTCTTTGGTCTACTCCCCTGCATGCACATGCACCCTTGGTGTGAATCATTAAGCCCTTTAAGGAGACGATTAACGTAAATTGCATGTCAGTGTTTTACTGTATTTATCCATGTGATTGACAAGACATCTCTCAGGGAGCATTCATCCTCTGTGTGTGGGTCTTGGTAGAAAGTATTTCCCACCATCTCATCCATGTTTCATTATCCAGAAATGGGCTGGTTAATGCAGATAATCCAAAAACGTGACCTCTTCAGGGCTGCCTTTCAAGTAGTGATTCTAAGCTTGTTTTCTTTGCTTTATTTATCATGAGCCGCTTTTCAGAGTTCAGAAGGTATGACTAGTCACATGGAAATTATGGGCACTCTGGTGCCCAAAGTCCCTGACACTGGGCGCTTGGCAAAGGGCTTTGGGAGGATTTTAGGGTGTGAGATGAACAGGGAGACACCCCTGCTTCTGAGACAATATGGTCCACTCTTCTAGAAAACAGGAAAACAAGCCCCAGCCTGGCTGAGAAGACCAATCAGGTGAGGTATTGTTAGAGGTGGGGGTGGTTAGAATCACCAGGTGAGGAAAGTGAAAATCTCTCTCAATGCCTGAAGCATTCTCTTTTCAGAATAGTAGTCCCGGGTCAACAAAGATAGACCAGTGACTGTGAAGGCACCTTTCAGGAGGGTTAGAATCCAAGAGAACAGGGATCTGTTTCCCTGATTCCTCTTGGTACAGTAGGACCAGAGGAGGAATCTCTCTGGAAAGCTTTAGTATCTTAAGCAGCTAACATCGATATAGTTCCTACTATGTATCTGGTACTGCTCAGAGCTTACAGATAGGATTTCATCGAATCTTCATAGAACACCCACCCTGGGAGGTAGTTGCCCTTGTGATCCCCAGTTTGCCGATGAGGAATACGAGGCAAATAGAAGAGACTTGCCCAAGGTCATGTAGCTAGGAAGTATCTGAAGCTGAGATCTCCTGGACTCTAGGCCCAATGTGCTGTGCACAGTGGTGCCTGTTAGATGCCTCAGAACTACGTGAAGGTGGTACGACCTTCTAAGGAAAAAAAAGGACATATGTGTTTTACATGGAAAAATGGAACTGAAAAGAGTGTCTCAGATGAGAAACTCCCTCCACCTTCTCTGCTTTGTTACCCTGCAACCTTAAATTTGGCCACTGCCATTACTGATATCAGACCAGGTTGTGAGGAATACCTTATTAGCTGAGCAATTGCATCCTCAAATATGGTTTTTGTTATGTCTAGGTCATGTTTTCCCAGGAAATCAGTTTCTAAGAGTGGAAATCAGTGTGGAAATAGGATTCATCTTCTAGAAAGTGATGACTGCATCTCTGGGGTATATAGAATGAAAGGCTTCTAGGTCTCATTCTATCCCATTTCTGGGGTATGGAGAATGGCAGCCTATCTCCAGTTTGCCTTTGGAACTGGACAGGATCTTCAGGATCTGCCCTTCTGACCTGTTCACTTTGCAGAGGAAGCAGCTGAGGCCTAGGGAGACTTGGGGACTGATTCTAGGTCACACCTAGATATGGCAGATATGGGCAAAGTAACCCAGTCTCCTCGTTCCCAAGCACACCCACACGCACTTTTGGGCACGGAACATTGCCTTGGTACCATCTTTAAATCACCCTTTCCAAAAGTGTGGAAGGTGGGTAGTCATGGCCTCAAGAAGCATATTAGACAGGGTTCTCGGTCCTTCCACTCAGGAAGATAAAAATGAAACAATCCCTGCCCTCAAGAAGCTTACATTCTCTCCGGTCAAACAAAAAGTGATCTGGGTATGGCAGGTTCCCAGTCCAACTCTCAAGACCATTTCTTGGCTAAAGTCGAGGAATTTTAAATTTTCTTTTAGAGTCAACACCTGGGTTGGGAGGTATATTTCTTTATATCTCATTTTGTAGGTGTAAATAATGGCAAGAAACAGACATTTTTGTGTTTGGCTTCTAGGTACATACCTAAGAAAAGAATTGTCAAGTGCTCAGCATTTATGTTTGTTCAATCCTAGCAAAATATCCCAATCTTTATCAATTGGTAGGGTCTCTTTTAGTTGTTACTATTTTCCTGACCATCTGAGATACAAGGCTGATGTTTTTCTTGACAGGTTTTACAGCTGTCTCCAGTTGGCCCTGGAAAGGGAAGAGGCCAGTGGTCTGCATCCTGAGACAAAAAAGATGACTCATCCTGTGTACACTCACAGGAGAAAGAGAAAAACAGAAAAAATGTATGGCCAGGGTAGCTCTCCAGAGAAACAGAAAGACCTTGAAAGTGATGAGGATAATGCGGAAATCAGTCTCAGTTTTTTCCCTGAAAATTATTAATATCTAACTTTAAAATGCCTTTGCAGGAAGACATTTTGTGACCCTTTGAATTATTGCTCTTTATAAGAGCGATTTCTTTTGCTAAGTTCTGAAATCCATAAAAGCAACATTTGCCAGGTATACTTGAGATTTTGAATGAAATATGTTTTATGAATACAAGCATTGTGTAAACAGCATTGCATAATGTTAGTATGAAAGCATCTCCAGGTGAAGCCTCTCTGGACTCTTTGGACAGTCTTTGTATGCCATGATTTGAAGGCTCCCACTGTCCTGATGATCTTCCTCTGAACACTTCCAAGCTTATCTCTGTCACTCCTAAAGTGGTGCCCACAACCAAAGATAGAACCCCAGAGGTGGCCTCACTGTCCTTGCTTTGGATACAGTGAGTCTGTTAAGATACCCTCCAATGGCACAAGCTTACCTGCTGCCATGTTGTTCTCTAGACTCCTATTGAACTTGCCAGCTATTAAAACACCCAGAGCTTTTTCAGATTCACTATTGTCAAATCATCCTTACCCCATCTTGTATTTGTGAAATCACTTGTATTAACCTCAGTGTGTAAGATTTTACATTTACTTATATTGTATCTTAATAGAGTACCTCTTGTTGGAGTGCTCCCAGACACACCTCCTTTCATGCTGACCTTGAGCCATTCGTTGGGCCTGGTCCCTTGACCGATTCTGGATCCTGCTCACATCATTGCCACCTTTTTCGTCTCTCCATTTTGTCCACAAGCTGGTGGGAGAGAGAGAAGTAGTCAAAGGCTTTACCTGCATCTCTAGTATTGACTAGAAATCTTTCCAAAAGGTAATTGGGATGCCCAGAATCTGGCATTCTGTTTGAAGCCTTGCTGATGTTCATTGTGATTGCCACCTTCCTTTGCTGTGTGCTCACAAACTGTCCTTTTTATAAAGCATTTGGTAATTTTACCAGAAATCCAGTCAAGTCTAGTGGCCTAAAATTTATATTACATTCCTTTTTTTTTTTAAAGTGAAGACATTTTCCCTTTTCTAGTACTTGACATGAGAAGACAGGAAGAGAGGGAAGGAAAAACAGGTGGACAGACCGACAGATAGAACTTTGGGATAAAAGCTTGCAAAATTGCAAATTAGAGATGAAGATTACCTTCCCACATCCTAACCATGAGCAACAGGGCTCAGCCAGAGCCATCCAGCAAGGAAAAAGTTTTGGAATCCAGAAGAATAAGAAGAATGTGTAGATGGATTTTCCTGGGGAACATTGACCAAGAACTGGGTTCAGAATCCTATTCAGATTTCACCCAGTGTTTGACGACTTTCTGCTTCTGTACCAACATCTGTGACAATCCAATTCCACTGTGTGGAGTGACTGCCTGCATGAGCTGGGCTCTGTTGGAAGTTTTGCCACCTGAAGTTCATACCTCTTTCAATACCCAAGAGACCTTGGGACATAATAGAGAGTGGATTGATTGACCTTGCAGTTAGCAAGAACCAAGTTCAAGCCCTGCCTTGAGCACAGTAGGCACTCCCTCCAGCATCAGAGGAGGGTGTTTCCACACTGGAAATTCCCTCATGCTGATAAAGTCATAGATCTGAACCAAAAACAAAAATGTGAATGGAACACTTGCTTTTCAGACCAGCAAACCCAAAATCAGTACAGTGAGAAACAGGCCTTTGAAACTTGAAGTTTGTTTTCTGCTTCTTTTGAGGCCCCAGATTTCATCAGCAAAGCCTGCACTCCTGTGCCCTAAACAGTTCCTATGCCTTTGGCTTGGCCCATTCCTGGATGACCACATGTAGCCTGTCATCATCGGGTCTCAGTGAGAGGCTTCCTGGGCTGGCCTGGCTCTGCTGACCTGTCAGCCAATTCAGGGACATGTTCATGTCCCCCGCAGAGGTCCTCAACAGCCGCATCTTACCAGCCAAGCCACTCTGTGAATGGGCTGCTTATTTCAGAAACCTTAAGAAAGTTCACAGTTTTCTCACTTGGGATAAAAAAAATTATACCTTTTGTTTCTGCCACTGGCCATTTCCTAACATAACATTCTCCCAAGTAAATATCCCCTTGTACCAGGAAGTGGGGAAGGGAATAAGCACTTATTATGCACCTACTATATGCCATGTGCTGTGAAGCACTTAGTATTTTACAGGTATTGTCTCATTGGATGCTCACAACAGCTCTGGCAACATTGTTACTGTCCCTGTTTTACAAATGAGGCAATTAAAGGTGAAGTGACTTGCCCAGGGTCATACAGCCAGTAAATATCTGAAGTTAGATTTGAACTTGGGTCTTCCTAACTGCGGGCCTAGGGACCTGGCAGTTCCTCTTACAGAGAAAGTATAGTTAAGCAAAATCAGCTCCATCTGGCAGTGTATAGAACATTCCAGACTCCTAGGCCCCTACCTCTCCAACAAAGACTTAGGATTTGGCTTTGTCTTGTCCATTATTCCTACCTCATAAATTGTTTCCTCAGTCCTCCATGATTGTTCTCCCATACCTTAAGCACACATTCTCCCTGAAAGTCTCTCAAGTTCAGTCTTTTTCCTAAAGCTAGATGCACCCATAGGAAATTAAGGCTGGGGTGGCCAGGTGCAGTGACCAGTACTGAGTCTGTACCTCTGGGTCCTGCACTTCAGTCTTGGTCCTGTTGTCTAGGCCTGAGCTTCTCAAACTTTGGTCATGGGACTTCTCTGTGTTCTGAAGTTGAGGAACGCCCCCTCTCTTCACAAAGGCCTTTTTTTGTTTGGATCCTAACCATCAACAATTGAATCAGAAATTACACTGTCTTGGTATCATCAGTACAGTTTTAACTGTCCTGAAAAGGACTCAGGTCCCACCAGACTCTCCAGACCTCACTTTGAGAATCATTGGTTCTGCATCTGAAATTAGGGAATACTGTGAACACCCCCAAATTATGTAAAATTGGGTGTTGGGAAGTATTTGAATGATTTCCAGGTCTCAAATGCTCATTTCCCTCAAAGAAGTGGAGTCCCATTCAATTGTCACAATTACAGTGAGGGAATGGTGGTTTGAGCCCTAGAGATGTTAAAATTCCCATCTGTTCTATTTGGAAGTTAATCTGAAAAATCTCTGTTCAATTTCTGAGATGATCTTGATTGAAAAAACAAAGTGGAACCAGTAGGAGCTCTTCATGATGCTTTATTTTTTTTTTCCATGAGCAGATAAGCTAATACTTCACTGATAGCAGTTTGTGGTTTGATTCTTCACTGTCTTTAATCCACTTTATTCATTCAGTTAACAAGCATTTATTAATTACCTATTGTGTGCCAGGCACTGTGCTGAGTACTAGGGATACAAAGAAAGGCAGAAAAACAGGACCTGCCCTCAAGGGGCTCACAATCTAATCTTTAAAAACATCCAGCTAAACAATTTTCTTAGCAAAGTGAGCAAAGACAATTCAACAGGCTCTAGGGATATGAAGACAAAAATGTAACGTCCCACTTTACATGGTATGTGGGCCAGTGCCAGAAGTCTTGGACCTCTTTGACAGTCTGATGAATCCTATGGACCCTCCTGAGAACCATGTTTCTAAATACCTGAATAACACAGAGCTTTGGGAAAATAAACAGGAAAGGCAGTTAACACAGTATCAGACCTCAAACTATTCAAAAAGCCGTAATCACCAAAATGTTTGGTACTGGTTAAGAAATGGAGAAGCTGGGGAAACAATTAAATTTACACCCTACAGAAGCAAATGAATTTAGTAGCCTAGTATTCAGTAAACCCAAAGATGAAAGCGACTGGGATAAGAACTCACTACTTGACAAAAACTACTGGGAAAACTGGAAAACAGCCTGAACACAACAAAGAGCAGACCAGCATTTCATACCCTGTGTCGAGATGAGCTCCACATGAATTCATGACAATGAAATTAGAGGAGCAAGGAAAAAAATACCTTTCTGATGTATGGATGGGGGGGGAGGGGATGCAGAAGGTCACAAAAAAACAAATGGACAGTTTGAATTACATTCAGTTTTAAAAGATTTTGTACAAACAAAACCAATGCAGCTAAAATCAGGAAGGAAACAGTTAATGGGGAAAAAAAGCAAGTTTCACTGTTAAGGGTTTTATTTTCAAGATATATAAAGAACTGATCAAAGGCTAAAAGAGCAAAAGTCATTCTCCAGCTGATAAATGATCAAAGAGTATAAAGAAGCATGTACTTTTCTAAGAAAAAAAAAAACACATCAATGCTGTGAAAAAATGTTCCAAATTACTAATTAGAGACATGCAAATTAAAGCAACTGAGATTTCACCTCATACCTGTGAGATGGGCAAAGTTGAATATAAAGGAAAAGCAGACATGGATGCATTGTTGGTGGAGCTGTGAAATGGCATAGCCATTCTGGAAAGCACTTGGCAACTATGACCAACAAACTGCCCTGTGCATGCACTTTGACCCAGACATGTATGTCCTGATGAGATAAAAGAAGAAAAGGACTCATATGTATACACATACACACTCACATACATACAAACATATACACATTTTAATTGAAGCTAAGGGAATACCCATCAATTGGGAAAAGGCTGAACAACTTATGGTACAAGATAGTAACAGAATACTACTGTGCCATAACAAATGATTAAGGGAACAATTTCAGAAGATCCTGGGAAGATTCATATGAATTGATAACAGAGGGAACCAGGAGAAGAACTTAAATAACAACACCACAAATTGGAAAGCTGTAAGAGCTCAAGGCAGTGACTAACCATGATTCCACAAGACCAGTGATGGAGCTGACACTGAGCAGCTAGGTACATACAAGACAGCCTGCAAGGCAAGTCAGCAAAGAGCCAAGAGGGAAGGCGATGCCTATTTGAGGGATTGGGGAGGGGGAATTTAGAAGGAACTGTTTTGGAAGTTTGATTTGAGCTGAGTCTAAAGAAACCTAGGAAATGAGAAGCCAGAAACAGAGAGAGAATTCTGTGCATAGGGGAACATCCTAGAAAAATTCACAAAGTCATGAGATGAGAGAGCATCATTTGTGAGGGATGGCAAGGATGCCAGTGTTGCTGAAGAGGAGGGAAGCAAAGTGTAAAAAAAAAAAAAATGGGAAAGATGGATAGGCACCAGAGTGGGAAGGACTCCAGACAATAAACCAGGAACTTTGTTTGATCCTGGAAGTGATTGGGTGCCACTGAGTGACATGTTCAGACTCACATTTTTGGAAGATCACTGTCCCTAATGGAAAGTGGCCTGGAGTGTTCATTCATAGGCTTGGTTTTGGACTTGTTAAGTTGGAAATTCTGCTGCACCCAGTAGGTGATGTCCAGTAGTCTTAGGGACTAGGAAATGGAAGGCATGGATAACATGGAGAGGCATGGTCAGGAGCCATTGGCATGTTCTGGAAATGACTACTTGTTCTTGAAACCTAAATGCCAGCAGAGTATATACTCTGCAAGGTCCCTCCAAGCAATGTGGTGCTGTGGAGTAGGGCAGTGACTGGATTTGGAGGCAAAATACTTAAGTTGAATCTTGGCTCTTCCATTTACTGCCTTGTAACCTTTGTTGAGTCATAAGTTTCTTATGGCCTTAGTTTCTTCCATAAAATGAGAAGTCAGAAGAAGATGACCTCTGGTCCCTTCCAGTTCTGCAGTCTAGGAACAATTTGTGGACAACACATTTAATATTTAAAACATTCTCTTACCATTCCCAATGCACAAACAGCTAACATACCTGCCTCTGAGTTCTTGGCCTGACTCAAAATTTAGGAATCTCTGTATCCCAGACCAAGGATTCCTGTTTTTCAAACTCCAGTGGTTCTAGCCCCTGGTGAATTTTGAACCCAAGCCAGATACAGGAAAACAGTATGCGTCACTGTGACAAGCTTGGTTGAAAGAAGACCTTGTCATGGAATTTCATACTATCTTGGAAAACGAAAGGGCTTTAATAGATCTTCTAGTCCAATTGTTTTCCTTCTCATGTTTTCTGAAAGGGCTTTGTCTGTTTCTCCCTTTTGTCTTTATCACTTCGAACCTCATCACTACTTTACATAATCTATGTTTCAGTTGAGGACCAGTGACCCAAGTTCAATTTGGAATCTGAAGGTTAGCTTCACAGTTATTGACTTGTGGGAACATCTGACATCTGTCCGAATTAAGTTTAGCTCCTTGATAATAGACCATCCAGAAACTGGACAGTAAAATAGTAAAATGTTTAACTATAGCAGAATTGTACAGCAAAACAGTAGGAAAACTTATCCCAGTATTGATTCTTAAAGGGGTATGACCTCATCTCCAATTCTCATGAGCTGTTACGTTTTTCGGTCCTTTTTCAGTCATGTCCAACTCTTCATGACCTCACTGGGAGTTTTCTTGGCAGAGATTCTGGAATGGTTTGTCATTCCCTTCTCCAGCTCATTTTACAGATGAGGAAATTGAGGCAAAGAAGGTGAAGTGACTTGCCCAGGGTCTCACATTTAGTGTCTGGGGTCAGATTTGAACTCGGATCTTCCTCACTCCAAGCCTGGTGCTCTATCTACTGTGCCACATAACTGCCCCAAAATTCTTGTGAGAGTAGCCCAGAAAAAAAACAGCTTTCCTGGGAATCATGCCTCTGAAATGGGAGAAATGTCTCTCACTTCAGAACAGCAATGAGGTAAGTAAAAGCATTACACCTGCAGTGCTGCCTCCTGAAGCCTGTTGGCCACCGTCTTGTTCTTCCAGCTCATGTGCAGCCAGCTCTCCTGCCTCCCTGGGGTCCCACGATCATGGAGGGCAGAGTGCTGGGAAGCTCGAATGAGGTCATGGATGGAAAGCACCTCATGAGCCTCTCTGTCTTTTCTTTTCCTCCCTCATCTTGTCTGTCTCTTTCTCTCTGTCTCTTTGTCTCTGTCTGTCTCTGTCTCTCTCTGTCTCTCTGTCTCTCTCTCTCTCTCCCTCCCTCCCTCTCTCTCCCTCTCTACTTTGTCTTTTTCGTCTCTCTCTTCATTCCTCTCCCTCAATTCCTGTATCCAACCAGTTAAACAAGAGCTGTTCATCTGAGCAATTAAGTCCCCTCCCTGCTAATGTAACCCTCCTTTCCTCTTATTTAGACCATCATAGCAACCCGTAGTGGACTCCTGGATTCCCAGCTCCCCCCTCCCCCATTGGCCCTCTATTCCTAAAAGTCACAGTCTTAGTCTAGCAGCTTGTGTGGCTCTCCACTGTCCTGTTATTTACTGAAGTGACTCCACTTGCATTTGTAGCCCTTCATAATTAAAACAGTTCAGTTCTCAAAAGATTTTTATTGATGACCTGTGCCAGGTATTTTAGTAGGCATTTGAAATGTAAAGACAAAAATGAGAAATTCTCATCTTGAGAGCCTCCTGGAACCAGATTAGGGTGAAATGTGCCAGGGAGGCAGCTCGATGTCAGTCTTTCAACAAGCATTTATTAAGCACTTTCTGTTTGCCAGGCACTGTGCTGACTGTGGGCATGCAAAGAGGCAAACGAATCTGGTTTCTAGGAGCTCATAGTATGAAGATGGGGGAAGGGGGCAATGTGCCAACAATTTTGTGTGACCAAGACAGAATAAACTGGAGATAATTACTGGGGAAGATAATAGCATGAAGGAGGGGATGGAGTTGGGAAAGGGTTTTTATGGTAGGTGGGATTCTAATAGATTTGAAAGAAGCTGAGGAAGGCAAAAGGTAGAGATGAGGAAGGAGGGAGAGAATTCTAGGCACGGAGGAGAGCCAGGGAAAATACCACGAGCGAGAAGACGCAGCATCTCTATAGAACAGCGAGGACACCAGGGCCATAGGATCAAAGAGTATGTGATTTTACCCTAGATAGCAGTCCCCATACCGTGTGGAATGCTGCCTGGCCCACCAAGCTTTCCTGACTTTGAACATCATTATCATCATCCCCACCGCACCGAGATCATCAGCGTCAGCCTTGGTCTGTTTCTCCCATTGTTGTGGTCAATGGAGCTCAGGAATAATTTTAAAAAGAATTGATCCTACCTAGGACAATTTGCTGTCCTGCTTTTATTGTTTTGTTTCATGTTTGGCAAACTCTTCCGCAAACTATTCTACCCTGGGCCCTCTTCTCTTCTCCCTCATTATTATTTCCCTTAGTGATCTCATTGATTTCTGTGGATGCAATGATCATCTTTTACAAAGATAATTCCTGCATGTAGTAATCCAGTGTCTATAGCTGCCAATTGGATATCTTAAACTAGATGTCCTATAGACATTGTAATCTCAACATGTTCAAAGTTTGAACCCGTCTGTCCACCCAAAACTTCCCCTCTTCCTCCCTCTTAACCATGCTCACAACCTAGCTGTCATCATCACTTTCTAGTCCCCCACCACTAATCCATTAGCATCCTATTATCTCTGCCTTTGGAGCAGCACGTATGTCCCCTTGTCTCCTGGATCACTGCTGCCATCCTGGTACCGGTCCTCATCACTCCATGCTGAACTGTTGCATGACCTCTGACTGGGCCAGTCTGTCCTCCACTCTAGTCAAGAAGCAGTCTTCGTAAAGGTCCTTTCTCCTATTCAATAAGTTGCAGTGGTTCCCTGTCACCTCCAGGATCAAGTCCAAAGTACTTGGTTTAGCATTCAAAGCCCTCTCAAGCCTGAGCCCTTTGGCCCTTTCCAGTCTTCTTAGGTTTTATTCACCCCCATGGCTTCTGCCATTCCGTTCCTGGCTCTTAGTCATTTCCTAGGTTCTTTCTGGTGGTGGACCATGGGATAAAGCCAGTGAGATTTGTTTCTGAAGGTGATACCATTATCATGCACTGCTCAGGTGTGATAGATTTACTGAGGGAGAACCCATCTCATTATTTTACTAGGTGTTACAAGGGCCTAGGCAGCTCCCTACATATATCAGGACATCCCTCTAGATTGGCTGACCCCCCAAACTTGTGATTCTTTCTAGGTCTATATAAAATCAGGGAGCTAGCTCAGAACTCAGCTGTGAGTCTTTGGGGGCAGAGAGGAGGTCAGCTGACCTTGGGGTAGGAGGAGAGGACAATGCTTCAGCCTACAACTGCCTTCCTCTCCCCCTCCCAGAGGACCCTATTGGCTAGAAGGGTGTTGGACTCTGTTGTCCCATTATAGTCTTAGCTGTGCCCCCAGAAGACTGCTGGCAGTCTGCCTCAGGAGCCAGGGATAGACTAGGTAAAATGAGGGTAGCAGATTTAAGCCTCCATGAAAATCCAAGCCAAAAGGGGAGTCTTGAAGTCTCCAGCGAAAGGAATTCTGGAAGCATAATCCCTTTGCCCTGTGTGCTTTCTGATTTGAGCCCACCTTCCTCTGGAGGCAACATGTACTGGGGGAGAATGCTGCTGGCTTTTGTGGGGAGGGAGTGTTTTGTACCAACTGTTTTCCTAAACATCTTAGTTCACCTTTCTCAGTGACTCCTTTGACCAACTGATATGGGCTGATAGCGGAGGAAGGCACTCACCGGTGGGGACTCTGAAGCTACGTAGCATTAGAAAGACCTAGTCGTGAGAGCCAACTGAGGTTGACTTGGGGCCCGGCTCCTTGGTGTGCCCGCGAATGGAGATGAGGATCTCCAGTCTGTATGCACTACATAGCCATTGTCAGGCTTTCCTAGTGCTGTGCAATATGTAGTTACTTTCATAAGTTTTTAAACTGTGGTCACGAAGGCTGAGGAGATCTCAGTTCTCTTCTTTTTGATCAAGTGACCACATTTCTGTATTGGCCTTGGGGAGGGGGGTTCTGATTGGTAGTAGGGGTGGTAGCAGCAGCAGCACTAACAGCATATTTTAAGAAAGGAATTGTGTATTTTGGTGTTGAACTCAAGGTATTTAAAGTAATCTTGGAAAAAATGAGAATCCTTGGAAGAAACTGAAGTCAGTCAGTCAGTATTTAATGACTATTCACTGTGTGAATAATTGTGTGCTTTGCACTATATCTAGATCTTTAAAAGTCCCCACTTTGATCCTGAACCACCTGTAATCTAAAGTTATAGACGAGGAAAACAAAATATGTATTTTGCTGTTAAATGTAACAAATATAGTCTTTTAAGATTTCACTGTTTATAGTCATCTACTGGCAAATGAATGAGATTTAAATGCTTGATTCCTGTAATATACATCATCAGTAAATGAAGTTGGAAGAGGCTTGTGGAGGAGTGTAGTGGTTCCCAAACTTTTTGGTCTCAGGACTCCTTTATACTTTTAAAAATTATTGCCTCTTGCCAAGCTTTTGTCTGTGTGGGTTCTATTTGTCAAATTTTACTGTGCTAGAAATTAAAACATAAAGAATTTAATGTGAATAATTCATTTAAAAGGGAGAAAGGAGAAAAGCATTTATTACTTGCCCACCATGTATCAGGCATTTTAAAAAATAAAAATAACAAAACCATCCATCCCATGTTAACATAGTTTTATGAAAAAATACCGTACTTTTCAAAGTGAAAAAAATGAGAGAAAACATTGTATTGCATATTTTTGCCAATCTCTTTAATGCTTGTTTTAATAAAAGTCACTTAGATTCTCTTAACTGCCTCTGTCTTCAATATGTCATTTTGAGTGAAGTTAATGGAGGAAATCCAGCCTTCCAGAGATAGAAAGGAAAGTAGATGAGGATTTTTATAGACAAATAACATTTTAATTTTATTGTGAGAAGAGCTTTGACCTTGAGGATTCCTTGAAAGGGTCTCAGGGATCCCCAGGGTCCAAGGATCACACTTTGAATCTCTGGTGTAGAAGTAACAGTAATCATCATTCACATTTCTGTAGTTCTTGAAGGTTTGCCAAGAACTTTACAAATATAGCCCCATTGTATTCTCCCACCAACCCCATTTACAATCCCCATTTAACAGATGAGGAAACTGACAAGATAAATGACATGTCCAGGGTCACATAGTGAGTTAGTATCTGAAGACAGTCTTCTTGACTCCAGATTCAGTTTCCCTCTGCATCCTGGGGAGCTGGGCTGGGTGTTGGAAAAATGTAGGTTCAAATCACACTAACTGTGGGACCAGGAGAGAGCTTCTTTGTAAAGTATGACTGATGGACAGATCCAAACACATCTCCCTGGAATGCTGAGAAGTTCTAGTCAGCTGATGGTCAGTAAAGCTCTTGGGCTTTAACATTCTCATGATGATCACCCTGATGCCCACGTTTATGCAGTTTTGACATCCACAAAGCAGTCTCTGTCTCTGTTTCTCTTTGTCCTTTGTCTCTCCATCACTCTCTTTGTCTCTCTCCTTTGTTTCTGTCTCTCCCTATCTCTATCTCTCCGTCTCTCTCTGTTTCTCTTTGTCCTTTGTCTCTCCGTCACTCTGTATGTATCTCTCCTCTGTCTCTGTCTGTCTTTCTCTCCCTCCTCTCTCCTCTGTCTCTCTCCTTTGTCTCTGTCTCTCCCTGTCTCTATCTCTCCGTCTCTCTTTGTTTCTCTTTGTCCTTTGTCTCTCCATCACTCTGTATGTATCTCTCCTCTGTCTCTGTCTCTCTCCCTCCTCTCTCCTCCTGTCTCTCTCCTCTCTCTCTCTTTGTCCTCTGTCTCTCTGTTTCTCTCTCTCTTTCTCTCCTCTATGTCTCTCTCTATCCTCTGTCTCTCCATCACTCTCTTTGTGTCTCTTTGCTCTGTCTCTATCTCTCTCTGTCTTTGTCCTCTGTCTTTCCATCACTCTGTGTCTCTCTCCTCTATATCTCTCTGTCTCTGTCCTCCATCTCTCCGTCACTCCCTTTGTGTCTCTCTCCCTCCCTCCTCTATGTCTCTCTCTTCATCCTCTGTTTCTCCCTCACCCTCTTTGTGTCTTTCTCTGTCCCCGTCTCTCTTTATCTTCTATCTCTCCATCACTCCCTTTGTGTCTCCTCTGTCTCTCTGTCTGTTTGTTTCTGTCTCTCTTTGTCCTCCATCTCTCCGTCACTCCCTTTGTGTCTCTCTCCCTCCTCTATGTCTCTCTCTTCATCCTCTGTTTCTCCCTCACCCTCTTTGTGTCTTTCTCTGTCCCCGTCTCTCTCCATCACTCCCTTTGTGTCTCCTCTGTCTCTCTGTCTGTTTCTGTTTCTCTCTCTCTTTGTCCTCTGTCTCTCTGTTTCTCTCTCTCTTTCTCTCCTCTATGTCTCTCTCTATCCTCTGTCTCTCCATCACTCTCTTTGTGTCTCTTTGCTCTGTCTCTATCTCTCTCTGTCTTTGTCCTCTGTCTTTCCATCACTCTGTGTCTCTCTCCTCTATATCTCTCTGTCTCTGTCCTCCATCTCTCCGTCACTCCCTTTGTGTCTCTCTCCCTCCCTCCTCTATGTCTCTCTCTTCATCCTCTGTTTCTCCCTCACCCTCTTTGTGTCTTTCTCTGTCCCCGTCTCTCTTTATCTTCTATCTCTCCATCACTCCCTTTGTGTCTCCTCTGTCTCTCTGTCTGTTTGTTTCTGTCTCTCTTTGTCCTCCATCTCTCCGTCACTCCCTTTGTGTCTCTCTCCCTCCTCTATGTCTCTCTCTTCATCCTCTGTTTCTCCCTCACCCTCTTTGTGTCTTTCTCTGTCCCCGTCTCTCTCCATCACTCCCTTTGTGTCTCCTCTGTCTCTCTGTCTGTTTCTGTTTCTCTCTCTCTTTGTCCTCTGTCTCTCTCTGTCTCTCCCTCCTTCCTCTGTGTCTCTCTCTCTTTGTCCTCTGTCTCTCTCTGTCTCTCCCTCCTTCCTCTGTCTCTCTCTCTCTCTTTGTGCTCTGTCTCTCTGTCACTCTCTATGTCTTTCTTCTCTGTCTCTCCTCCAAAAAGCTGCAGAAGAGACCACTGTGGGAGGCATTATTGTTCTTGTCACTCCCATGTTTCAGGGGAGGAAGTTGGGTCTCTGAGAGCCCCACACAGCTGTAGCAGACATGATATTTGAGCCCAAGGTGGTAGTAATGTCTCCATCCAGTTGCAACAGGTCTGGTCCTGTGCTTTCATTAGTTGAGGAACTCCCAGTATGGAATCTCCCTCCATAAATACTCCTTGGTGTTTCTTCTGTATCTGGTCATCACAGGAGTTTCTGGGTCTTGGGAAAATCACAAGACTTGCCCAGGTTCACGCAGCCCCCAAGAGCTGGAGTCAGAATTCAAACTCAAGACTTGATGACTGCAAGGCTGCATAGCCCTTGCATCAGTTATCATGACTGTGAGGACCACTGCTCCTGCGCCTTCTACTCATGTCTTAGTACTTGGAGTCATCACCCTGCTCATAATCCTAGCCCCTCCTTCTGTGACAGGACACTGGGAGACTTAAATCAACTGCTCCCAGAAGGTTGGGGGTATGCCCCTTGCAAACACCAGCTGTAATTCTTGCTCCTTCCATTCCACTCCAAGATTTCCAACAAGGTGTACCAGCCTGCCCTGGATCTGGGGCCCCGTCTCACTGGCCCTGTGAAATAAGACAAAGGCAAAGGAGTAAGTCACACAGTGGGCCAGTGTCCCTGCAGAGAAGGACCAAGCCTGGGGAGCCGGGCCCTAGAGCCCAAGGAAAGGAGGGAACAACATCCCCAGTGCCATTTTCTTCTTTTTGGTAGCAGACCACTAGATGGCAGAGGACTACACACAGTCTTCAAGGCTCAACGTTTTCAGCATCATTTCAGAGTGGGTTGGTGGGACTGGGAGGGATTCAGGGAAGGCTTTATTTCCTTGTTAAAGAATCACCTTTACTCAGTCATTAGATTAAAGCAAAACAAAACAATTTGAGAAAGCTTGGACCATCCCAGCGGCCAGCCAACGTCCAGTGGCTGTACGTGCTGTGGTCAGCATGTGTCCAGTCGAACTGGCATCTTCTAAACTTCTCGTGGCTCTTAGAGGATCGCATTAAGTTCCCGAATTAAACCTTGAAAATAAATTTCCCTTCCAAACCCCCACGTGGCCAAAATGTGAACAGTGTTGGTGCTACTGTTCAACCAGCCTGCTCAGAAGTATTTCTAGAGTGCCTACGGTATCAAGACGCCCTCCACGAGAGCACCTTCTATCGATAGAAACAACACACATGCCCCTCGGCAGATGATTTTTAAAAGAACAAAATAAATCCAAGCGATTGGAGGTTGTGGGAGAAGACACTAACAGGGAATGGGTTTGGGGGTTCAGAGACACCTCCTGTAGTGTTAGAAGTAACCTGTGCACCTGTGTTTCAGTCGAGTCCCAGAAACATTTATTGAGTACCTACTGTGTGCTAGTCACTGGAGATACAGAAACAAGCCTAGAGGTGTTTATAGTCTATTGGTAGGGTATAAAATGTACCCAGATATGTATACACAGTATTACACATATATAAATTATATATAAACTATTTATAGAATTGTATATAGTATATAAATTATGTCCATTTATATGCAAGTTACATATTGTTCATTATATCATATATTATACTTTGTAATATACATAAACATTTCATTCGTGCTTTAGCAAGTGAACTGACATTTATCTTCATTCAAAGGGATTTGTCTTAGAATCTTTTTTGGAGACATTTTTCCCATTATCTATGTAAAAATGTTGCTTTCTTTGGATTTCGTTGGAAGTTGTGTATGCTCATTATAGCTAAATTTTAAATAAGCAGAACCATGACTTTTGTGTGCATGCCTTTTTCGTTAAACTGCCTTTTGGAATCATTCTTGACACTTGTTTCAGTTTTGAGAATGCAAATGTTCCATGGCAAAATCATTGTCCATAAAAAAGAATGGAGGGGGAGGGGAGAGAAAGGGCAGGGAATTATGGTTTTTAATCCTTGGACATCCCAATGTGTTGGGAGTCATTGGAAATTAAAAAAAAATTCTCCAGTGGTTGATGCTGGTTCATTCCTAGTGATAACGTGATCTTAAATATTGTGCTGAATCCGATGCAATGATTTAGCTCGCTTAAATTTCAGAGAATACACAGTCTCTGAATTCTTGCTACCTTTGTCAATTTAAGCAGACCAATAAGACCTTGCCATAGTCTATTTTCCACTAAAAGCACAGCTGAGGACACCATAGCAGGTCTCCCTGTGACCAAAACCATGACCGGCTGTTAAGAGTCTTGCAAAAGTTGGAGCAAACAGGAAAGAAAAGCCTGGGAAAAGCAAATACAAATGAAGGCACTACACCTATCCCCAGACACTCGTTGGATATCTTTGTCATTCTGGATCTCAGTCCCTCTCTGCTCCTGCTATGGGCCAAATGATGCAGGTCTGATACCAAGAACATCTGGTGGTCCCCAGACCCTGTGTTGGTAACATTTTTTGTGAGACAGAAGAATGCTTTGCTTAAACATGAACAGTAATAATAGCTGACATTTCTAAGGCTAACAAAGCACTTTAACGCGCATTATCTCCTTCAGTCCTCACCACAATCCACCAGTGTTTTCACTCACTTCTATGTCTGAGGTCGGCTACTCCACCTCTGCTTTACATTTCTTCTTCTTGAAGGGAATTTTCTCTTTTTCCCCTCGGCTAGATATAAAGAATTTTCCAGATCTCTATAGTTTCTCTATATCAATTTCCCTGGATATGAAAACAAGGATCGATGAGAAATCATTCAGAAGAGTGATGTGGAAACGTGTGTTAAAAAGGTTACAATCTATCCTCATTTGTTTTTTCCAGTTATCATTATTCTCTTTCCCTTAAAACAAAACAAAACAAAACAAAAATCATTTCTTTATTCTTCAAAACTTCAGTTTGATTGGGTTACTTGATGATTAGCCTTCTGACCATTCGGGGGTGAGCAAACGAAAGAGAGAAATGAGTATATAGTTTGCATCAGTCCTCATATCATGCTTTCCCTCTACGGAAAATATGCAATCCAATTTAATTATATAATCTGTTGTTCTCCCAGAAAAGGCTTCCAACGGGGCCAAACAGCTCTGAAGCAGGTTCTCCTCTACTTTTTTAAAGGGCTAATCAGAAGAATTTATGATTTCTGAATCACCAAGAGGTAATTAATCATGCCATTCAGAGAAGGAAAATTCCATTCCAAAGCCCTGGATTTTTTTTAGCTTGTTTTGTTTTGAAAAAGTGACAATTTGTTACTACTTATTCTTGTGAGTGGGGCATCGTTTATGGGGCATTCTCGGGTACCCAGTGCAAAAATAGATGGGGAATGAAGGACAACGAATGAACCCAGAGTGACTATAAGAATTGGCAAATTATTCCTCTTCAGAATTGAAATTTATATTGAAAATGAAATTTATTTCCATAAACAAAAATTTCTGCATTCACTCAGGATGAGGGAAGATACACAATGAAATATATGCACATTGTTATTATTTTTACAAAGGGGTCTTAGCTCTAAAATTTAAATTGTTTCTTTAAATATATATATATGTTTTCCTTTTGCTTGTAAAAATTTCTAGTCTGTTGACATGAACACAGATTCTTTTTTATCAAAGTAGAACCTAGCAATTATATTTTTTAAAAGAAACTCTTATAATTATACATCTTAAATATGAATCCTGATGCTTAACTAATTAGGTTGCAAGACTGTAATGTCACCTTGCATTAGCAATAGATTATCAAATCCTAGCAATTCATCAAATGCCCATAGAGACAGAGTAGTAAAAAAAAGCCTGCCGTAATTGTGAGACTTAAATAAAATACACCTGAATGCCATGCAGCATTCTTTCAATATTTGAATGTTTACTAATGCTATTTAGTAAAGAAGTTTGTCATTATGGCATATTGTCATTCTACTCACAGATAATTATGGTGCCTGCAATAAGCATACAGAAACAAGCTGTTTCTACCCCCTCCCCAAGAATGCTCTTAAATTGAGATCACAGCAGAATTCCAAATGTAGCTTTGGATCTTTTTATCTATTTAAATCTTCGTCTATTTTTCTTAATATTTCCTGAAATCATTGCATTGTGTCTCATCAGTAAGGTGGAATAAAGGCAAAGTAGGTTATTTTTCTCATACTTTTAAATAAGACAAAAACTTTGATTTTCCCATCTTTTCTTTTTCTGGTTTTTACTAGCAAACAAGTCAGTAGTATTAAGCGTTTTCCATTCCAATGACAATATCAATTTACATTTTCAATATCAATTTCAACTGCTAATGATGGATAACTTTCCACATTTTCCCCAGATATTTGTTATTTTTTAATAGAGACTTTTTTAGTGAAAACTATGTTACGAGGTTTTCCCATTAAGACATTCTCCTATACTCTTAGACTGCCTTCAGCCGAGGGTTTCATTTTGATTTTCTCTCCGCCCCCCCAACCCCGGCAAAGTCATAACAATGTTTCCTTCTTCATCAAAACCTTTGCCTTCCCTTCCAGTGACCATGTGGATGGTCAGTTCATTTAAATATCATGGGATTCATATCGTGCTTAAAATATTTCAGACTTCTGAAAGCACCAGCCTCATGGGTCTACATTCTCCTCAAAGTTCACCTTCTAGAAATATCAAAGACATTTTAACAGGTTTTGAAATGGTTTTCATTCATGTACACTTGGTCCTTGGATTCATTTGGACACTGCACAGTTTTAGAATATCCCTCCTTACAATATCCCCAAGTAGTTTTGTTAAAATTTCTAAGGCTCAGCAATTTGAGTGATTTTCCCTTAGATCCATAAAAACTAGGATTTCGAGTTTCTTTCTAGTTGACTTTAAACCTCAAAGAGCCAGTCATGAGGGAAAAGTTTTCTCATGTTTGGCCTCCTCAGTGCAACCAAGATTTTTTGTGATAAGCTCTCCCCTCTCCCCACCCCATGCTAACATCCTGTATTTACCATTACTTTCTCCCCTGTACGCTCTGCTCATAAACACACAGATACATAACGTGGGAGGAAAGAAAATCCTTCCTGGGAACGAAGAATCTCAAATTCCACCAGCAAGTCGAAGGGTCCGGCATCTCTTTCTCTACTGTGCCCAAGGAGGAAGCTTAACTTCCTGGTTCTCCTACTTCGGGTGTGCATTTTGCATAGGGAATAAAGTAATCCTCCAGTGGGCTGGTTGTACCCCAGTCAGTGACAGTGTTCAGTGGACATATTCACAGGAAAGGACTTATTGATGAAGAAATGGGGTTCCTCTGACTTCCCTTAAATTGCTTCCTGACACTCTGGGTCATTTGAGCTTAGAGAAAACTCTGGGGGATAGTTTAGAAAAATTGAAGAATGTGACATTTCCTTGAAAAGTCCTTTAAAAATCCAGTTTTAGCTTTCTGACCGTTGCTTTTTTCCTCTCATGGAACTTTACATTAGTTCTCTCACTTTGTTTCAAAGCACATATTCATGTAAGGTTCAGCACATTAGCCTTTGGCATCTCCTCAATGCAGTTCATCTCAATGTGAGCCAAGACAGAAGGGTTCAGCCCCATTCTCTACATTTGGACACTCTGTGGATCTTGGTAAATTTATTTTCCTCCCAAGGCATGGAGGCACCTCAGTGTGATCAGACTTTCCTGATACTCACCATTGGGGTCGATTCCCCAGCTGCTGTGACTTCTAACTGGTACAAGGGTGAGTGTGCTGAGAGCTCTGGACTGGGTCATATTATATCCAGAAGGCAAGTTTCCTGTCTCTGGCATCCGACAGTTCCCAGCTCTATTGCAAGGCCATATCGGGAGAGGACCCGAATTTCCCTCCCTCGGATTCGAAAACATAAACTCCCCTTTAGCTCGCTCAAAACAAAACAAAACAAAAAACAATGCGACTTTAAAGGAAGTGCTTCTGAACAGAGACCCATCATTCAAGGGAAAGAAAATCTATTTTTTCAGAACAATACCTTGTGTTTTACAAAACCTGGTTCTTTGAGAAACAAATAAGACTTAGGAACCCAGTGATGTGAGATTAAAAAAAAAAATCAAACTGTAAATCTCCTTTGACCATCTGGAAAATGAGGCCTCTGCCACCTTGTCAAGCACCAAGTTCTAGGGCTCTTGCTTGCTTTTTAAACATAGTTTGGGCTTTGAAAAGCCCAACAGATAGTATACTGTGTTTCCTATTTTTGATTCAAATTCACATAATGCATTTTGATTGCAACATATTATCTATAAGAGGGCTTTTTTTCAGACATGCAGGGAAAATAATAAAAGAGGATTTTTCCCCCTTTTGTTCACATATGGACAAATGGCTAAAATATACATTGATTCACTTGATGGAGGATTCCCTCTTCTCTTATTCTTCTTGTCAGAATCACGCTTTATTGTCCCTAACAGACAGTGGGCCTTATGTCATCCGCTGGGGAGGGGTCTGCCAGATCTCCTTTGACCTTGTTCCTTCACTTCTCTACATGAAAAGACCATTCATTTATTCCCAGTTCTTCTCATTGACCTAACTAGGTGAAGCAACCAGCAGTACTATGTTTCATTTTAGAAAAGAGATAGAGAGTAGAGAGACAGAGACAGAGAGACAGAAAAAAAGCAGAGACCAACAGAAAGGGGTAGATAGAGATAGAGACAGAGAGACAGGCAGACAGGGATAGAGAGACAATGAGACAGACAGAGAGGGAGGAGAAACACACACACAGAGACAGAAATAAAGCAGAGACCAACAGAAAGGGACTGGTAGAGACAGAGAAAGACAGGCAGACAAAGAGAGAGGGAGGAGAAACACACACACAGAGACAGAAATAAAGCAGAGACCAACAGAAAGGGGTAGATAGAGATAGAGACAGAGAGACAGGCAGACAGGGATAGAGAGACAATGAGACAGACAGAGAGGGAGGAGAAACACACACAGAGAGACAGAAATAAAGCAGAGACCAACAGAAAGGGACTGGTAGAGACAGAGAAAGACAGGCAGACAAAGAGAGACAAAGAGACAGACAGAGACAAAGGGAGACACACACACGGGGTGGGGGGGATAGAGACTAATAGAGGCAGATAGAGACAGAGATAGAAAGAGATGGGGAGACACAGAGACAGGGAAAAAGAGAGAATTCTAGTTTCCACCGAATACCATTTTTAAGTATTTATGGACATATGGACTGAAGGCAGTACATAAATAGAAGGATATTGCATTATCTAGACTAATGGAAATACTTGAAAAATGAAGGAAGATGGTCTATCATGCTGCCTCCCTCTCTGGCTTTAAAAACAAAGCCTGATCCTCTTCACAGCTGATTGCTAAAGTAAACCTCCCCTTATTAATTCTATGCTGGCGCATGTTTCACATATTAATAACTGGAAAATCAATGGCTAAATAGGACTTGTGCTTTTTTTATTAAAATATTCTGCATTGAGGTGGTTGGACAAGTGGTACAGAAACAGTAAGATACGGAAGAAAGTGGAGAAATGGGCCGGCTCAGTTGCTCCTTCAGGCTCTCTGGGCCCAGATCCTCAGGGAAGCAGAGGGGGTGGTGGAAAGGGGACGGGCACTGGAATCAGAGAAGCTGGGTTCATTTGTCGCCCCAGTTTCCTACTACTTGTGTGAGCTCAGGAAAGTCACGAACCTCTGAGCCTCAGTTTTCCTATCTGTAAAACAAGAGGGTTGGACTAGCTACGATTTCTTCCACTTCTAAATCTCTGACCTCATGGTTCCTTATCTGTAAAACGAAGTGTTGAGTTAAATGATCTCTCTGGTCCCTTCCAGGCCTTATGGTCTTCAATAATCATTTTCCTGGACCCTTTGCCCATTGTATTCTAATTCTCTGTTTCTCAAGGGAAAAAAGGGAGGGGGCTGAGAGGGTTGGAAGATATTACTGTATCTACATACATACACACTATGTTCTCTTTTCATTTTAAGTGGGCTATTCCTCTTTTACAACACTTTAAATCATTTTGACCACTTAATATGAAAAGAAAATATTGTGTATTTGCATGTAGACACTAGTACCTAGACACTGACTGTGCTGTATACTACACAGAGATAACTACACATATAGATGCTTATAAAGAGATATATTCATTTAACAGAATATTTTCTATTATGTATAATTTAATATAATAGTAGATGGACATATATATTTAGACGTGTGTATTTTTTTTTTCCTGACTGAGCTTTGGATCCAGAGCTAACACTATCTCCAGTGCATTTCACTTTGATCGATGTCATATTTTAATAAAATAGCCAGCTCCACCGTAGGCGTGAAGACTATACTCTATAAGGTCAAAAACAGGGCTGGAGAAAATGACTATATTTAAGTTGGCCAGCCCAGGCCGGCGCAATAGAAACCTCATCCCCAGGCAGACGCGTCAACACTCGAAGAAAGCCCAGAGTCCCCGAGGTGCAAAGCTGTCATTTGGCTTTGCCTCGGAGCCTCAGAGATGTTGAAATATTCCCTGAATCAGCAATGCACAAGGCCCTTCACCAGCCGACAAACTTCCGTCCTCGCCCAAACTGGTTTGGAAATCGGATCCACGAACGTTGGCAGGAGCCGGTCGCTCAGGTTCCCTTGCCCCCAGCCTGCCCAAGCTCCCAGGGTCTCATCCCTCTGTGCCAGCCGAGTCTGTCTGGCAGGGGGCAGGACAGCCTTTGGCACTCTCCAGCGCTGGCTTTGCGCGCTTCTCCACCTTCCTAGGGTGGTGTTCCGGGGGGTCCTGGGGGGGCCTCAGCACCGCGGAGAGGGCAGCCCACTAGCCCAACACCTGACGGTCACCGCCTGCTTCCTCTCTCCTCCTCCTCTTCCTCCTCGCCTCCCCTCCCCCTAAAATAATAACAATTTGCTAAATTGTTGGGAAGTTGTTCTAATTCCTTTGCCAAATTATTACTCGCCCTTCAGATTAGAAACGAGGCCGGGGTTAGCAATCAGCCGTAAATGGCAGGATTTCTCCAGTGAGAAGCACTTGGCTGATTGTGAAGTGCCAGCTATTATCGGCTTGATTGGACCTTTTCTTGAGGCCGCTTGATTGGGCGTCGAGAGCGCCCATTCACCACGGCACCGGCAGCAATCAGCGCTTCTCCGCACCATTTAGGGTCCACTCCTGCACAGCTGGCACCTTTTAGCTTCCATCAGCAGACTATAGCCTTTAAAAATCAAGGTGGGGGTGGGGGTGAGCTGGTCGAGAGCCCTGGCTAATGGACGCTTGGCTCCCTGGTGGGCTTTCGGCCGGGCACCAAAGTTTTCTGTTCTAATTCGGAGTTGGGCTTCGGACCTCAGTTGCCTGGTGTTTGGGGATGAGCTTGGACAGAGGCATGGAGCAAATCCTCCCTAGCTATATTTACCCCTGAACAGGTGCAGGGGCAAGGAGCAATGGCAGCAGCCACATTCCCAGCCTAGCCGACGTGGAGGCATCTCGGTTTGCTCCCAGAGAAATTCTGTGGAGACCATGGTTCTTCACCTCTTGGAAGTTCTGCAGGTTCCCCACCCCCACCCCCGCTTTTTCCTGTCAGAAAAGCCTCTAAAGTCTTCTGAAACTCAAGTCCCATTGGGCATCACGTTTGCCAAACGCCCACTTTTGTCCATCAGACTCAAGAAGCCTGGCCCTTGCTGGAAGCAAGGCTCACTCCCGTGAGCACTGAAGCCTTCTACCCGGAATGACCTAAGAATCTGTGGAGGGCTTAGCTTGGGCCTACTGATAGTAATTACAATGATTTTTAACATAATCCTTATCGTTAGGGTAGACACAGGGAGTGTTTTAAGAGTCTGTACATGATCGCATTGGAGGCAAAAGCCTTAGGAGTCTGGGACCCCTATTGTGGTTACCCCCATTTTACAGGTTACCAAACTCTTTATCTCCAGGATCAAACCCAGACTCTTCTGCTTGACATTGAAAGGCCTTCAAAGCATGAACACAGCCTTTCTTTGCAGACTTCCTCTGCATCACTCCCTTTCACAGCCTTGACAACCCAGTTAGACTCTCCTCGCTGTTGCTCCTTATCTCCTGACTGTGCCTTTGTAGGAGAAGGCACTACAGTGTACAGAGTCCCAGGCCTGGAGTCGGAAAGACCTGAGTTCAAGTCCTGCCTCAAACACTTATTAGCTGTGTGATCCTGGGTAAGGCATTGAGCCTCTTTTTGCTTCAGTTTCCTCATCTCTAAAATGGGGATAATAATAGCACCTATCTCACAGGGTTGTTGTAAGAATCAAATGAGATAATATTTCTGAAGGCTCAATGCAGCTCATGGAACATAGTAGGAGTTATGTGAATGTTTGTTCTAACATAATCTAGCATAGTCTGATCCTCAGGCCCAGGAGGCAGGCTCTGCTCCTTGGCCTCTCCCAAACCCGAGTTTTCTTCAAAGCTTAATTCAACGGGCACAATTACATGAGGCCTTCCTGGTCCCCTAAATTCTAGCACCTCCCCCTCCCTCAGTCACTCCACATTTTCTCTGTATATATTTATGTGCTGGATGGTGAGGGGGAGACTTCATTCACTAGGCTTCAAAGTCTCTTCTGCTAAATGGTTGCCTAGTATCACAAAGCTAGCAAGTGTCTAAGGCAGGATTTGAATTCAAGTCCTCCTGCTACCAGGTTACACTATCCACTTCACCATCTATCTACTCCCAAGATAGAAATCTTTTTCTTTCTTCCTTCCTTCCTTCCTTCCTTCCTTCCTTCCTTCCTTCCTTCCTTCCTTCCTTCCTTCCTTCCTTCCTTCCTTCCTTCCTTTCTTTCTTTCTTTCTTTTTTTCCTTCTTTCTCTTTCTTTCTACATTTGTTAACATGTTGTGAACCTCTTGAAACTTATAAGGTTTTTGTTGGAGGAAATAAGCAGATGCACTTTTGCTGATATCCACATTGCACAGAGGGAACCCTTTCTAGAAGGGACCCTAATACCCACATTTTCCCAACATTCTAGACACAAGCTATACCTAAGTACTGCTTTAGAGGAAGGTTTGTTTTTGGTTGTGTTGGTTGTGAAGAAGTTGTGTTTCTGAGCTGGAGAAGGAAATGGGGAACCATCCAGTATCTTTACCAAGATAGCCCCCCAAATGGGATCATGAAGCTTTAGGAGTAACTGAACAACAACCTGGGGTATAGGAGATCAAGGTTCCTGCTGTCCATCCCCTTCTGTGTGGGGTCAAATTTCTAAACACTTAAACATGAATGTTATTTCACCAGAAAAATGTGCATTCCTTGAGGGTAGGGACTATTTTCTTTTTTGTTTTTGTATCTGCAGAGCCGGTTGGGGCATGGTAGATCCTTAATCAATGATTGGTAATTGATTGGATGGAATTGATTAAAGCACTTGCCGATGATCACACAGGATCCCTCCTCATTCTCTTGGCAGCACTTTTCTCCATACTGAGGTAATGGGGATTTTAGGCTGAAAGACCAGCTAATCTTCATGGTACAGCCTGGAAAAGTTCATCAATGCTAATGTAATGACAAGGGCTGCCTACCAAGTTTTCCTCTCACAGTCTTGGTTCTGAAATCTTTTGCCCCTGATCCACCCTAGTGATTCTAAAGAAGAGAAGGTCACAATTTGAGTTTTCAAAGAGAAGAGATCAATTATGAATCATAAACCTGAGCAGTACTGACCTAGACTTACCCCAGTCCAGAATACTGGGCTCTTTAAAGAACAGATTTTTTTGAGACCAGAGTTCATATATTTTTGGTAGCATAAACCATAATGAAGACATGTCCATAGATTTTGAATATTTGCTGTGTTGTAATAAAGAAGAGAAGCTGTTCTCTTTCTGTGTCTCTGTCTCTCTCCCTTCTCTCTCTTCCTCCCTCCTTTCTTTCTTTCCTTGGTCCTAGTGGGTCAAACTAAAGAAATAGGGTAGCAATTTCAGAGAGGCAAATTTCAGTTTGATTTGTTGGAAAACTTCCTTACAATTAGAGCAATACCAAAGCAGAATTGATTACTTTGGAAGGTAGTGAGTTCTTTGCTGTTGAAAGGTTTTAAGTGGAGGTTGCCTAACTGGTTAGAAATGTTTCAGAGAGAACTCATTCTTCAGCTGTGGGATGGATCAGTGTGGCCAAGCTCCCTTCCATCTCCATTTCACACTTTCTAAGGCTCAATGAGTCTTTTTTGAACATGTCTTTCAAGAAGGACCAAAGCCTTCCCATCTGGAAGATGTCAATAACACCAGCCCTGTTTTTTCATCTCTTTTTTTCTTTTCTTTATATTTTTAAGACAGGATTAAAATAAGAAGATGGAAAATGACAGGTTGATTCTGTGGGTCTACGTGAGAAAAGGAGGAAAGGATTTTAAGGCTATTTCCTTTGAAAGGAAAGCCCTCATTTCAAACTTGCCCATCTCTGACCCCGGGGGGACTCCTGGACTCTTTTTCTGGCCAAAGGCATCAGAATCTTTTCAAGCCAGACTTGTGCAAGGCACAGTCCTTTGGAACCCTCCAAATATATAAATGCCTTTGGGACTGGGGCACTTGTTAGCATTCCCCTGCTGTTATAGAGTGGCTGAATGACTAAGGACTGGGAAAAAGGGAAGAAAAAAGAGGAGAAGACAACCTTGGCCAGCTGAGTTTCTGTCCAGGCTGTAGACTATTTCTACACTACTACAGCAAAGTCTACTTTCAGTAAATGTTGAGAGTGACCACCTTCCACTCAGGCTCCATCTCCCACATCAGCATTGGGCTACAACAGGAAGGGGACTGCTAAATCCTCAGTGGACACATCTGGTAGTGGAGGGGGCAAGATCACCCTCAACCAACGTGTCTCATTGGAAAGAAGCTGTGAGAAATGCAGACTGGACTCAGTCAGGAAGCCCTGAGTTCAAACTCTCGTTTTGTTACTTTTAGCTGGTCAAATGGCTCAGCTTCTATGCACCCCCCCATCCTTACCTGTCCTTGTACCACCCATCTATATATAAGTGATGGTCAGGAAAAGGTTTTGCTAAATGGAGTGTACCGTACATGGCATGGATGAACTCTGCTCCCCCACCTGCTGCCTGAGAGCCTTTCACCCATCTCTCAGGGTTCTTTAGTATCCTTGGGGACTGGGGGAGGGGTCTCTTGTCTCTGCCATTGTCCAGAGCCCCATCTATTATATTCCCCCAGTTTTAGGGATGCAAGCACCCCAGTTTCACTTAACAGTAAGTCAGCTTTACATAGGTTTAGTTACCTAAAAGGTCCAACAATCACCATCACAATTAATAGCAATAAAAGTAACGAGCATTTCCATGATGCATTGAAGTTTGCGAAGTGCCTCACGTGTATATCTCTTTGGATCCTCACAACTTTTTGAATTAGGTGCCCTTTTTATCTCCATTTTACAGATGAGGAAACTGAGATTGAGGTGGAAAGAGGTGTTGTGACTTGCCCAGAACCACCCAGAAAAGGTCTGAGGCAGAATTTTACTTCAGGTCTTCCTGACGTTAGGCAGGAGGAATGCTTTGGGCATTATGTGATCTGGTTGAACAGACCTGGCCACATAATCCTGCTCTACCCCCACCCCCACCTCCATCATCTCTGTATCTGTTGAGGGGAGGAGGATTAGACTCGGAGCTTAATTCAGTTCCCACACATTATTAATCCCACCAAGTTCAAATCTAAAGATACCACCCTTGGGTTCGTATCTTGGAAACCTAGCTTCTCAGGGCTTCCGTGCTGACCTGGTAGCAACACCTATCCTAGAATCCTGGCCAAAGTAGAGAGACTGCTCCCAACCATGAGGGAGGTCCACACAAAGTCTCCATGCATGCACCAGTTCTTCTGTCACAGAAGTGTTTCCTGGCACCTCTCATGTAGGCACCTCCATTTCAGGTGGTCTTTTACACACAGATAAGAGGCAGGAAGGTGTGATAGATTGGGCACTGGACGTTAAGAGGAACCAAGTTCAAAATCTGCCTCAGAAACTGATCTCCTGTGGGATGTTCATTCCAAACTATTGTCTTACACGTAATTAAGACTTATTGTTTGTTTTAGACAAACCTCTATTGTCTGTAGAACTGAACGATAGAGAACAAGACCAAAAGCCCACGTGCTTTCATTTATTTATTATTTCCCCCAATGAGGCTCTTGTATGGACAAAACTGAAACTTGGGGACATCGTGAATGAAGTCCATTCATCCAGTCATTCAGTTCACACACAACAGGGAAGCCATTGGGTTTTGTTTCAAGTTAATAAGTTCAGAATGTTAAGTGCAGAATTGTTGAATTGTTGATGTTAATCAACCAAATGAAGTTGAAATGTAGGCTACAGAATGAAATGAAGAATAGAAAGACTTCTTTACAGAACTTCGCCAACATTCTAAAATCAATCCTCAGCAGTCAGAGAAGTGGTGGAGGAGGGGCGGCGGGATGAAGAAAACAGACTGAGTCAACACAGCCAAGCAAAAGTCCGAACACTCAAGCGGCTTTATGAAATCAAATCCTTCATGAAACGGGAAAGGCAGAGGCCTAACTTGGGGCAACAAATCAAACCCTGGAAAGGAGAGAAGGTAAGTCAGGAAGGAGAGGCTGGTAACACATAGCTAACATGCACTGTTTGTTATAGGGATAGAGCTGTATTTGCTGTAGAACTGAACTGAGCTATAGAAAACAAGATGAAAAACCCAGGGTTAGGGCTGCAGTGAGCACCAAGGGTCTGGTCATCCCCATGCCTTATTTTCTCTTATCCATGCCAATATTGCTGTAGATATTCATTGTCTTAATAGGAGAATGGGGTCAATTGATAATCATTCATTAGGTACCCACTATTCACCAGACACACAATCTGAGATGGACGGGGCCTCGGGGTCCCTAAGACCAGCTCATCCCTTCCAGAGAATCCCCAGTATCACACCCTACAAGTCTTCAGTCCAGTGAGGTGGTGCTCATGCTAAGCACCACTAATTCTGAGGCTGCCCACTATGTTTGGCTCATTCTAAGTGTTAGGTCAAGTTTAAATTTCCATCTTTGTGACTGCAACCTCCAGCCATTGCCCTTTTATGACCCAGTAGAACAACAGCTCAAGAGCCTGTTAAGTATTTGAAGTCTCTACCTCCTCTCCCCTCAGTGTCTCCCACTGAACTTCAAGTGGCACAGACATGAATATCTTCCATGTTGTCAGCAGGTATTTGTGTATATGTGTGGTGTAGTAGATAGAGCACCAGTGCTGAAGTCAGGAGGATCTGAGTTCAAATCTTACCGGAGACACTTGACGCTCACAAGCTGTGTGACCTTGGGCAAGTCACTTAATCCCAGTTGCCTCATCCTGGGTCATCTCCAGGGATCCTGATGAATATCTGGTCACTGGATTCAGATGGCTCTGGAGGAGAAGTGAGGCTGGTGACCTGCACAGCCCTCCCTCACTCAAAACAAAGTCAAGTGCAAGTCATGTCATTATTTCTCTGATGGCATGGTCTTCTTCAGAAATGAAGGATAAACACACACACACACACATGAGTAGACATGTAACATTAGCTGTAAGATTTTATCTTTAACCATCAAATGGGATTTATAAATTGCTGAGCTTGAATTTAATATTTTTTCCTTCCTTCCCTTTAATACTTTCCTTCACTGGTCACATCTGTCAGTAAGCCTTTCCTAAGGACCAAACTGAGCCTTCAGGGAATAAGCTAAGTTAAGATGGATGAAGGAGATCCTTCATTCTTTGAGTGCTGTGCCCCTTCTTTGCTGTCCAGCTTTGAAACCAGCATCAAATCAGTACTGTCCCTACTCCTGGAAAGGGGTGACTACTTGGAGGGTCCGAAGCTTCTAAAATCACCAGAGTAGGGGGAACTAAGAGGGTGGGATGGGTAAAGGACAAGTGTTCTAATCAATCCAAAGAGGCCTGAATCAGAGAACCTGAGGTCAAAGTTTCTTACTATCCAAGTTTCCTTGAGTGCTATTTCTTTCGCTTCCCTGGCCTCAGATTCCTCATTTGTAAAAATGAAGGTATTGGACTCGAAGTCCCCCTTACCCCCACTTCCACACTCTGCTTCCATTCTCCCATACAAAGGAAATGGAAAGAGGATGAGTGAAAGTTTTTGATCAGTTCATACATAAGCTTCCAAAGTAAAAACAAAGCCCAGAAGTCAGGCTAAGAACCATATGGAATTGCGGACATGTAAAGAAAAGAAAACAGTTTGCCCTTCTCTCTAGTTAGGCTGGACTACTCTGCAAACTCTGGGGAGTTCAGAGGCATCTCCCAGATGTTCTGGGACATGGTTCATGGGATTTCTATCATGCCCTGAGCTCAGAACGCTGAAGCATCCTCATCGGCCCATGATGCCAAGGGATCTTCAAGGGATCTCTTCTTGGAAAGGTGGATTCACATTCTTCAGATCCCTGCTGTCCAGTGAACACACTTTAAAGTGCTCCCATGTTTTAATGGTAATATTAACCAGAAATAATGGATAGCATTTATATAAAATGTTAAGGTATGCCAAGTGTTGTATACACATACATACCTACACATTACATGTGATATGAAAATGATATGTGTATATGTATGTATGTGTGTATGTATGTGTGCATGTATGTGTGTATGTATGTGTGCACGTTTGTGTGTGTATGTATGTGTGTGTAAAATTTTGTTCTTTCATTCTGACAACAGCCCCATCAGATCGGTTCTTTTATCATGTTCATTTTACAGATGAGGAAAATGAGCCTGGTGTCACTGGATCAAGGGTGCATAGAGGAGGAGAAGGTGTAAGAAGCCTGCAAGGGTAGAAGGGACCCAGGTGATAAAGGGCTCTGAATGTCAGAGCTTCTTGGTTTGGACCCTGAAGACAATAGGGAGCCATGTGGTCAGACCTGTGTTTTAGGGAAATCCCTTTGGTGGCTGAGTGGAGGATGGACCAGAACAGGGAAAGACCTAGGCAGACAGACCTCCCAGGAGCCCAGGGGTGAGATGATAGGGACTGCACTGGGATGGGGGCAGGGTCAGAGCAGACAAGGAGGAGTATTGGAGAGCTGTTTTGAAGGTCCGATCAACAGTTCTCGAGGACAACTTGGATGGGGAGGGTGGGAGATGGTGAGGAGTCCAAGGGGTGCGAGCATGGTGCTGATCACGACGGTAATAGGGAAGGTAGGAGGAGACGGCTTAGGGCCTGAAGTGGCAGCCTCTGCTGTGGACATCATGAGTTTAAGTTGTCTGCCAGAAGTCCAGTTCAAGATGTGTGAAAGGCACTTGGAGATGCAGGCGAGGTCGGAGAGAGAGGTCGGAAAGGTAGATCTGAGGATCATTAGGAAAGAGAAGACCATTAAATGCATGGGAGCTGATGAGATCCCCAAGTGAGGGAGCATGACAGGAGAAGAGTAGAGGGCCCACGACGGAGCCTCTGGTTAGAGGGCCCAGCCAAGGAGACAGAGGAGGAGTGGTCAGAGAAGGAGATGGAGAGCCAGGAAGCTGCCTTCTGACAGAGATCTTCTCAGGTCTCCACAGCGAGGGCCCTCCAGTGCAAACTCTCCTTTCAACCACTTTGTGTGAGCTTGTCTTTATTCCCCTTCTAGTTGTGCTTTATCTACTTACCTGCACCCATACCATCTCCTCCATTAGAACCCAAACTCCTTGTGAGGAAGGATTGCTTGAGGAAGCCCACAAGGATTTTTTAAGCACCTACTATGTGCCAGATATGGTTAGGCTCAGGGAAAGAAGAACAAAATGGAAAACCTTTCCCTCAAAGAACTTATATCTCAAGGAATATACATGCAGGAAACAAAGCCAAAATGCCCCTGGAAACCTGAACAGGAAGTCCTCTCTTTTGCAGTCAGGGTCAAAGAAAATGTGGGATTTTTAAATTGTTTTTTATTTTCTTGGTGGAGAAAAAGAAGGCAGGGACATATGAAATTCAGTAGAAAGTCAAAAAGAAATGAATGAAAAGTTTGGTGAGCAGCGAATGCTCAGAGCTAGTGTTTAAGCCCAGGTCTCTCCAACTTCAAGACCAGCATCCACCTGGAGAGTGATTCCTCTGGAGGAGAGAGCTGGCTGGGGACCAAGAAGGTACACATCAACTGTGTGATCCTGGACAAGTCACTAGAGGTGCACCAGGGAGCTCAAAGACTGTATATTACTAATGAGGTGCAAACCTGCCTTGGTAGGAGGAGTTTTCTCCCCAAGGAGTACCCTTGACTAGTGAAGTCTCTGCCAAATTTCCTATCCCTGCAGGTAACAGGGGAGAGCCAGCTACAAGGTAGTTTAAGGAGGGGCAGACAGCAGGGGAGGGGAAGTGGAAGGGGAGGAAAGCATTGGGGAAACTGAGAGAGGCCTGCGCTTCTGACTTGAAACAACAGACTCCATGAAATGGAAGTGAAGAGGAAAATATACTGCAGGTGTGGGGGATGCCTCTGCTACTTGTAGCAGATATGTCCTCATTAATAATTTGGGGAACCCGTGACTTATCAGAGTATTTAAGTGGCCATGGGATGATTAAAAGGACTGTACGTGAGTGTGTGTGCTTGTGTGTTCAAACGCATAGGAAGAGTCATTCAAAGTCAGAGAATGGGAGATGGTGGATGGTAATTATGAATTATGGCGTCATTTGCTTGGGCAGACATGCAGGAAGGAAGGAGATTCTCTTCGGGCAAATTATTGCCATCTCTGTTACATCCTCTGCAGTTGTAGCTTTTTCCATCTCTTTTATCATGAGATTTAACCACTTAACCGAGGTTGTTCCTTTCAGCGTCCCCATTTGGAACAGAGTGGTCACCTCCACCTGGACCTGTGTCTGCTAAAGTCCCAGACAAGCAGCTTCAGGGATAAATCAGAAACACCAGAGACATGCTTAAAGGATAGTGAGTAGCACATGCTTTTGCCAAGGCTGGCCTGGGTGCCATGGATGGCGTGGTCTCTCCTTTGCCTACTTGGCTTAGCTAGTGCCTAATCCTGGGCAGTTACCTTGTGCCCTAGTCCAGGAGCTCTGCCCAGACCCATGGATGCCAGAGGCCATGTGGATCTGAGAACTTGACAGAGAATTCTGAATTCCAGTTTATGAGTGAAACCCCCTCTCCCTCCGTGGCATGACTATGTCTATGGGTCCATGACCGGAGGTAACTGAGGGGCCAGGGAGAGATTCCGTGGCTTCACCAGGCAACCAACCAGGGGTGGAGGCTCCTCGGGAGGTCCCTGGGGCCATCTCTGTGGCCTGCTACATCCAGGGGTCCACTGAACCAGCGGGAAACAGCCCCAAGCGACCCATGAGCAGTGGGCTCTAGGCTGGCTCTCCCAGGCAGCTTGGAGATGGGCGCTCTTGCAATCTCGCGGGTGGTAGGTAGCCTGTCACGGGCTTGCTAACAGAATAGGATAACCATCTCTGTCCAAACTTGACATGTATAAATCGATTACATAAGTGGCCTGTGGTGGTCCTTTCAAGTGCGCGCCTTTCGTGGCAGCTTCACAGTCAAATTTCCAGCAGCAGTTTACAATTAAGGGAAATAATAATAACTGAGTACGCTTTCATCTGCACACACAATTACAATGAGCGGCATGCTTTAATAGGATTGTGAAAAAATCTTCGTTTGACCCATGCAAAAAAGTAAACATTCTTGTTCTGGATACTATATCATTATCACAACAAAGAGAGACTCCTGAAATCCGAGGACTCAAACATCTGGAGAATGTTAATCACTTCAAAATGACGGATGTTTTTTATTTGAGCTCTTGACAGACACACTCCTTTCATAGATAGATGATTATTTACATAAATTACATCATCAATGTGAAAAAATCAGAATAACTTCAAAGGATAAAACGCTTAATTAAAAAGAGACTTGTATTTCTATTTCTTCTCCTTCCCCCCAACAATTTTTAAGAAAGGACAAGAAAAAAATACCTTTTCCTGAGGAATGCTTTTGTCAGTGTATAAATTTGGAGTAGAGCTTTCCAGTTTCTGCTCCAACATGATGATCAGTCAGTCAATCGCCTTTTAGCATAAATTAGCAGCTATGGATTTACACCTTGAAATCCCCTTAATTGCCTCATTTCACTTGCTCCTAGAAATCTTAGTCTGCTCTGATAGTACAGTGCCCCACTAAACGACGGTCAATTGAAAGGACACAGGTAGTAAGTGGCTGGTGGGAGGAGGGGTCACACACACACTTCTGCGCTAACTTCCTCTAATTAACCTTTGTCTACATGGGAAAAAACCAAACTTTGAAAGCTGACCAGCTGAACCAGGCTAATAGGTTAGCAGATTCCATTTCACATAACCCCTGGGGCATGACGGAGGGAGTCAAACCCAGAAAAGCCCTAGTGAAAGGCTTGAGGAGTCCCTCTCCCCAGTCCCCGCTTCCTCTGTCCTCAGGCTCCCACTCTAAGGGCCTGGGAGGCTGCCTTGCTTCAGGCCAGCCCCTGACTGGTGGCGTGCTGCCTGATGCCGGCTGCTAGGCCCAAGCCAATTGGGCTGGTCTGCTGCAATTTCCTCCTACACTCAGAGCTGCTCTGCAGGCTGACCTTAGACAATTTGTCTTCTTTTCTGGAAGAAATGTCACCCAAAAGGAAGCTATTAAGTCAAGAAGGTAATTCTGCCACAGCAGTCCACTGCATAAACAGGACTTGACCTCAGGTAATTTATGGCTGGGCCCTAACAAAGAGACTTAAGAGATAGGAGAGGGAGCTGCAGCTCGATCTGAATCTGCTGGCAGCAGGGGCCTTGCAGTCAGGACCCCTGGGAGCTTCTCGAGTCAGAGGCAATGGCGAAAAATGGAGGAAAATATGTTTTCTAATTAAAAAAAAAGTAAGGTGGGGAAGGAGAGAAGAGAAAATGGGAATACTATAGGCATTACCAGCATAAAAGCAGTGGGTCTCTCCAGAGTTCCAATGACTCTTTGGACCAGGTGACCCTCTTTAAATAATGTCTAATGATACATATTCTAGGTCACAGACTGTCTTTGCGTCCTGGGGATCCAGCACATGGCTCTGCTCTGTACAGCATGCTGGATGTGGAGTCAAGAGTCAGGAGTTCAAATCTAGCCTTGGACACTGACTAGCTGTGTGACCCTGGATAAGTCACTTAACCTCCATCTGCCTCAGTTTCCTCATTTGTAAAACGGGGATAATAACAGTACTTCTGTCTTCTATCTCAGGGTTGTTGTCAGGATTTGAAAAGTACTTTACCTTAAAGTACCATATAAATGCTAGTTCTTATTATAGAAACAATCTTCTCAGGATGTAGAAATTCTTTGAACTAGGAAGGTAGAAGAGTGAGGTGAGTCGTTCCCAGATCCTCCAGCCAGTGAGGGGCAGAGGAGGGGCTTCTGAAGCAGAAGCCAGCTCCCTTGCCCTGACACCACCCTCCTGTGACTCTCAAGATCATTGTGTTACTTTATTCACCATCTCATGATGATTGAAACAGGAGCTTAATTAATGCTTATTGGATGGAATTGAAGGAACATTCATGTCCCAGTTCTGTTTCACTGTGCTGGTGACAGAGACAAAAATGAACTTGAGAGAAGTCCTCTTTTCATTTTCTACCCAAGTTATCATTGCAGAGTTACTGTCTCAGGAAGGGAGGGGGGGATAAAATTTGAAACTCAAAACTTTGAAAAAACAAATATCAAAAAATTGTTTAAACGTGTATTTGGAGAAATCTATGTGTGTGTATATGTGTGTATGTATATATGTGCATATATGTGTGTATCTACTTATATACATATATAAAATTGATAGAGTTCGAAGAGCAGGGTTCAGATTCCATACTGGATCTTCCTGTATACTTTAGGGAAGCTGCTAAGGCAGTCTGGGTCAGCAGAGAGTCTGCCCGATTGAGAGTCAGAGGATAGAAGGTCAAGGTCATCTCTGTGACCTCATTCCCTAACCCACCTGGACCTCAGTTCCTCCTCTGTAAAACAAAGGGACTTGGCTACCCAACCTCTGGAGTTGCTTCTAGCTCTGCATCCAGGACCCCCAGTCTAGAGAGCCTCTGGTCCTGAAGTCCTTACCTGATTCCCCACCTGCCTCCACACATTACTTTGCATTTGCCTTTCTGCATACATGCTGCTGTTGTTGAGTGGCATCTGACTCTTTGTGGGTTTTCTTGGCAGAGATACTAGAGCAGTTTGCCATTTCCTTCTCCAGCTCATTTTACAGATGAGGAAACTAAAGCAAATAAGTGAAAGGACTTGACCAAGGTCATGCAACTAGTAAGTGTCTGAGGGCAAATTTGAACTCAGGGCTTCCTGGCTCTAAGCCTGGCACCCCATGGTACCTCCTAGCTGCCCTGTCTGTACACATAGGGTTTCTCAAAGTACTTACTGTAGAATAGAAACTACTGAAGGCTGACTGGGTTTTGTTTTTTCTTTGTACCTTCGGCACCCAATTTAATAATGCGTATATCCAAATATGATGAGATTTTCTGACAGCTGCCAATGTGATCGAATCCCTGGGTCTTTGTTGACTTTTCCTCTCACCCCATTGCACAAAGTAAGTAAGACTTCTTTCTAAACTGAAAGACCGAACCACCCTGGGCTCCTTGGAAAGGATTTCTTTTTCTCTGCCTCACTGAGAAGCTCACCTCTCAATGGATCCTGGAAGTCCCTTCCAGACACCATGCCTCCAGTCTTCTTAGGGAGGGAGGACAGGGCAGTGTCTCCAGCTGCCTTTGACTCCTTGGATCAAACCATCTGCTTTCAGAAGGTTCTCAGGTAAGGCCTTAGGTGATTTGGAATCACTCTCTACTCAGTCCTCTTCATACTCAGAAGACTTGTCTTTTAGGAAGGAAGAAAATCACCCAAGAGGTCATTAAGTTCAACCTATTTTGAGAAGAGAGTGATTTTATCCCTGTGGGGAACCCCCACTGGGATAATTTCCTCCTTGTGCATGACACATCTCTCACTTGTCATCTCAGAGAAGGGCCAGGGGTCCCAGGGTTACACAGCTCTCCATCATGAGGTGGGTACAGAGTGTGGACCAGGCCTTCCTGGTTCTAAACCTGCTGTTCCTATCACCATGGTGTTGCCCCTACCGATGTCCCACTGCCCAGGAATTTCTCTGTAACAGCTGCCCACGCCTTACTCCCCTAAGGGAAATGTCACTGCTTCCCAGGGGAATCTATTCCCCTTTGGGAGAGCTCAAAGTAGAAGGAATTTTCTCCCCAGGGCCTAAACTCACTGCTTTGAAATGACTCACTCTCCTCTCCTCATCCTCCAGCGCCAATGTCCACAGCTTACCAACAAGCCCGCTCTCTCTTCTTGGCTTCAGCCTTTCTGGACCTTGAATGCTGTCATGCTCCACATTGTCTCCTCCAGTCGACATGTTCTTTCAGTCCATCCTCTTAGAGGTTGTGATAGCCTGGCCTCTGACCATCCTGGGGGCTCCTGGTCCTTGTGTGGCTACCATCCATTATCAATGTCCTTCTTCCACATCGTGCCTGGGCAATGAATTCTGAGGTTGCGGCTGGAACAAGGCAGAGCGCTCTGGGACAGGCACCTCCTTAGGCTGGCACTTGCCCCTGATGGCCCTTGGTTCCTTGGCTGGGTTCTCACTCTGTTGAGCTTAGACTCTCTCACACACTCAGTTCCCTTCCTAATTTATGATCCTGTGATCCAAGGAAGGTGAAAAAACTGGCCTAGAACCTCCAGGCAGTTCTTCCCAGGATATCTATTCAATGTAAATACTAGGGAGGAAGGAAGAAAGGAGAGAGAAAAAGAGAGAGACAGACAGACAGAGATAGAGAGAGAGAGAAGGGGGGAAAGCCTGTTTTTCACACCACCTGAAAAAAAGATTAATATTTAGGCAAGATTGGTATGAGTTCCCCATTCTGGAATGACCCCTGGATTGGGAATCAGAGAGCATACATTCAAATCCCTGCCCTTCCCCTGAGTAGCTGTGAGCCTCTGAATAATTTAATTAATCTCTCTGAGCCTCAGTTTTCTTTTCTGTAAAATAGGGACTGTGTTACCTTACTCCCTCTCCCAAAGAGCTGTGAGGATGAATATCTGCATGCCTTTATAGATGAGTTAGAAGTGATGGCCTTTGGTTCATTAGGGAATAAATATCCCATTCCCTTTGCCAAGATGAGCCTTCCTTTGCCCTTTCCCTCCTTGCCCTCATCACCCCCCACCTTTCCAAGGTCCAGGCTCTTCAAGGTCTGGGAGCACAGGTGGGGTGGGGGACAGGAGAGGGCACTGCTCAGTGAAGAAGTCCCAGACTTCTTGTCCCTGGTGTCTCTACCTTCCCCAGATCCTGAAGGCCAGCTGGCAGTTCCAGGTTCAGGAGAGAGCTCCAAGTTGTGCTCCTCTGAGACCACCCACATCCAGCATCAGGCTTGCTAGTACTGAAAACCTGTCAGCTGGAGCCAACACAGGGGCTACTGGGTTCGATTTTAATTCCAGGAACATTTTCCTAAATTTCTGAAGAGAGCCCCGGCCTGGTGATGACAGTGAGAAAGCAGAAGTAACAATTCATAGGGTCGTTTCCTGATGCTTCGATTAACTTTGTCCTCAGGGTGACGCTTAACACAGCTCTGAGCTTTCTGTTACCCCAATTTGTCCAATGGGGAAATGGGACCAGCTCAACAGATGAGAGGCCAGAGGCAAATGACCATGGGGCATTTGAGTCAATAAAGTGCTTTGAGATCCTAAGAGGAAAGTTCTAAAAAGGGATGGAATAAGGTGATGAGGCATTTCTAAATTGGAAGTGACAACCAGTATTTAGTGCCGGGGATTGAGGAGACGGCCGGCTGGGAGAGCAGGAAGCCTTCGGCTCGTACTAACAGATGGTTTAGTTTTCAATGAGCAGTGGGAAAGAACAGAGCCCGAGTATGTAATTCCCCAGTTGGCCAGCTCCTCGGGGAGCCTCTGGCAGTTACTGCAGGGGTGGGGGCATGGCTGTACTGAGGCACGACTCAAGCTGTCACAGGGCACCCATTATTTGGGTAATGGTAACAGCAATCACTCATTTACAGAGCCCCTACCATGGCCCAGGCACTCTGCCCAGGGCCTCACAACTATCCTCCTCTGACCTGGGCAGGAGGGAGGTACTGTTACTATCCACATTTTTCAGAGGGAGAAACTGAGGCAAGCATGTCCAGGCACACACAGCTAGCAAACATCTCAGGTGAGATGTGAATCCAGCCTTTCCTGACTCCAAGCTCACTGTTCCACCAAACTGCCTTGTCTCTCGTGATAACAACTCTTGACATTAAAAAAAAAAATTAAAGTAAAAATTAAAAGGGGAAAGGACAGATTTGGAGTCTTAAATGTTACTCTGACATCTTGGTGCACAATGAGACAGAACCAGAGCAGTAGAACAATGCCATCTTGGGACGTTGCCCTCTAGTTTCTCTCTCAAGCATTCTTGACTGTTCTTTGAAGTGCAGACCTGGGTCAGCTACAGAGTGACCTTGGGAGAGTGACTAAGGCCAGGCCTCAGCTTCCCTGCCTGCAGATGGTGGCATGAAACCAGAGGCTCTGGGAGCTCCCTCTTCCAGAGCCAACATTCCAGGAAATGGCTTCCTTTCCATTTCAAGGGGTTAAGACTCATTATTTAAAATTTCCCAGGTATTCTATGGCTAGTTACATACCTTACCAAGGTGAATGGCAAAAAGAAAGGTCCCCATACGCAGTAAACTATTTAAAGCATGTGTGTGTGTGTGTGTGTGTGTGTGTGTATATATATACACACACACACACACGTGTGAAAATCACTTTCTGAAAGTTTTCTTGGATCAGATTAAAAAGGAAAAGCTGGTCACAAAGAGCAAGCCAGCCTACTTTCATGAAGAGCAGCCATCATCCTGGCCTCATTTCCTCCCCGGGATAGGGCCATTAGATGGGAGATTTCAGCTAAGCATTTGACAAAATGCCCTGTGGGCAAAGTGGAAATATGTGGACCAAATAATTGTGTATTTACATAGACTCAGAAATGGTTAAATGAGCAGATCCAAAGAAGTTAGCTATCAGTGGGTCAATGGCAATCTGGAGGGAGGTCTCTACTGGGTTTCCCTAGGGATCAACACTTAACCCTGTGCAATTCACAGTGTTTCTCTGTGACTTGGATTAATGCATAAGTCACGAAAATTATAAAACTTGGAGATGACTCGGCTGGGGAGGATAAGCAGGCCCTTAGAGGAGAGCTAGGATTATAAAAGATCATGGTGTGGTAAAACATTGGACTGAATCTAATCATGTGACGTTTAAGAGAAGTAAATGCATAGTTCTATATTTGGATTAAAAAAATAACTTCTCAAGTAAAAATAATTGGGGAACTACTAGGCAATAATTGATAAAAAAAAAAATCTGGGGAGATTAGTGGACCTCAACCTCAATATGACTCAGTGGTGAAATCTTGGAGCCCAGAAAGGCATGGAGACATCAGGCTGCATTGAGAAACCCATAACTTTTCAGAAAAGAAGGCCACAGGGTCCAAGGGAATGAGTGTTGGATTGGGAGCATAAGGCCATTTTCAAACTCTGGCTTTGCTACTGTGTGCCATTGGATAAGGCATTTAATTTCCCCGAGCCTCCGTTTTCTCATCTGGCAAGTCAAGGGGTTGAAATAAGTGACCTCTGAGGTCCCTTTCACCTCAGCAGCAATGATCCATTTGTACAGTGTACAGTGATGTAAGTGTTTGTGTGGGGCTTTCAGGCCCTCAGAGAGCCGCCTGTCTTAGTATTATTTCTCATTTGGTCACGATCCCTGGAGTAAGCTGCCGATAGCCCTAGTGCACACAGCCTGGATCAGGCCCCGTGCTGAATGCGTCTTCAGTTCTGGCTGCCAGGTTTTATTAAGAATATAGAAGAGCTTGGGAGTGTCCATACAATGTCGATCAGGATGGGGAAGAGCCTTGTGAGCACTCGTTATGAGTATTGGGAGAGAGCACTGGGAATTCCTGTTCCAGAAGAGAAAATGCTGAGGGTGAGGTGAGGGTAGGGAGAAGGTGTGTGATGGCTTCTTCAAATAATAAAAGGAGGAGGAGGAGCTATTGTTTTATGCAGTGCTTTAAGGATTACGGAGAGTTTTACTTATGTTACTTCATTTAATTTTCACAATGACCCTAGGAGGCAGGTGCTACTATCCCCATTTTTACAAAGGAGGAAACTGAGGCAAGCAGACAGGACTTGCCCAGAGTCATGAGGCTGGTAAGTATCTGAGGCTGGATTTGAGCTCAGACTTTCCTGACTCTAGTCTGGGTGCTCTGTGCACGGTGACACTGGCTGCCTAAATATTTGAAGGACTAACCTGTAAATTAGGGATTAGGGTTGTTCATCTTGGCCCCAGAGGGCAGAACGAGAAGCAGTGGGCTGAAGTGCCCATCTAGTCCAAATCCCTCTTTTTATTAACAAAGAAACTGAGGCCCAAAGAGGAGAGCGAATCCTAGGGCTAGAGCTGGAAGAAAACCTAAAGATCACACAGCCCAAATGCCTTATTGTACAGATGAGGAAGCCGAGACGTAGAGAGCTGTAAGTGACTTGCCTTAAGGCAAAACAGGACATAGATCCAGCATTTGAGTCCAGATTTAGTTATTCCAAAATCTCCTGTACTACACTGGCATCATTGTCGTCACCACCACCAGCATCACCATCACCGTCGTCCTCTCACTTCTATCACGCTGCCTTGAGAACTCAGCAGTCCAAACAATGAATCCTCTTCTTAGGCTTTCAACGCTCTTTCTCAGGGGGAGATCAGTCCCTCTTTCCTCTGTCCTGCTCAGACTACATGCAAGGCTATCTTGGGCTCTGGGTACATTCATGGGGGGACGTTCATGAACTAAAGAGCTCCCAGATAGACGAGGGTAATGGGAATAATGAAGGGTCTTAATTCCATGACTTAGGAGGAGCTTTTGAAGAAACAAGGGGAGTTTAGCCAGAGAAGAGAACACTTAAGAACAGATCTGAAGAGCCACTCCCTGGAAAAGGGATTTGACTGCTGAGTTGGACTAGGGGAGGTTGCTAGAAGTGAATTTAGGTTATGCCTCAGAAAACAAAAGAAAATAAAAACTGAGTTTTCCTAACACAGGGAACTTGTTCAAAAGAGGAGCGAGCTACCTTGGGAAGTAACTAGGGGGCTGGCCCTCCTGAGAGGGCTTTGAGCAAAGACTGGATAACCAAGCTTCGGATGGGTCGCATTGGAGAATCTTTTCTAGGGATGGATCGATAGATAAATAGTTCTCAGACTGTGTGTGGGCACGTGGATGTGTGTGTGTGCGTGTGTGTGTGCTTGTAGCCCAATATCACACAATGACGTGATGAATCATGGCAAACAACTATTTAAGGAACAATATGAATAAAACTGCTCGGCCGCTGAGTGGAGAGAGCGCTGTGCTGGGAATCAGGAAGATTTGTCTAAATGCGTTCAAATCTTGCCTCAGACGGGTACTAGCTTTGGTGACCCTGGGCAAGTTACTTCATCCTGTTTGCCTTGGTGCAGAAAGAAATGGCGGACCACTCCAGGATCGGGTCATGAAGAGGCAGTCACGATTCAGATGGAGCAGCCCAAGAAGGAATAAGGTAGAGTGGAAAAGGAGGAAAGGAGGTGGGTGTCTCTGAGGAAGGAGAATAAGCATTTATATTGCACTCACTGTGTGCCAGACACTCTGCTAAACACTTTGTAATTATTGTCTCCTTTGATTCCCCACAACAACCATCCAAGGCAATCCTATTTTTAGGCCTATTTTACAGTTTAGGAAACTGAGGCAGACATAGGTGACTTGTTCAGGGCCACCCAGCTAGCAGGTATCGTTACCTTATGTGCATGCTGCCTTCCCCATCAGACGAAGACCTCTTTACTTTTCTTATTTCCTAACTCAGCTTTCCTCTGGCTATCCCCCAGGGCCGGCACACTCTCCTTCCCACCTCTAGCTCTACCTGACATCCTCCAAGTCCCAGTGAAAATTCCTCCTTCTAGAAGAAGCCTTCCTGATCTTGATTCTGCAAATAACTGCCTTCTCTTGATCACCCTCGACAGATGGACAGATGCTGTCTCTGACTTGTCTATAAGGTGTCTCTCCCATTAGATCTTGAGCTCTTTGAGAGCTGGGACTGGCTTTTGTCTTTCCTTGTATCCCCAGCACAATGTCTGGCTCATAGAGGGTGCTTAATAAATACTAGCTGACAGATGGATCTCGATTTCTATCTATGCATGTGTATATTAATATCAGTACACAATACATATCTGCATATTCTGTTCAGCTCTGTCCAACTCTTCAGGACATGAAGAAATAATCCTCTCCATGTCGCATTGACACCAGGAACCCAATGGAGGACCGTCTTCAAGTTTCTTCTTTGTAATCCTTGTATCTAACAAGTTCTCCTGGAGCTCCCCAGCCCCGGCAGGGGAAGGGATTGAACTTTTTCTGAGCCTGGATCACAGATATTCTCAGCTTAGTCAACAATTCAGGGTGTCAATTCAGAGTCATGTTTATTGCCTCCAATGGCCTCTCAGTTGCTGGAGGAAATGACCTGCTCCAACAGCCATGTCAAACAGCAGCTACTAAGCTGTATACAAAGGGCCCACCGATGTTAGACTTAGTTTTAAAATATATTCTGATCTGTGTTTATTGTATTTTAAATTATTTTGGTCAATATTTCCCATTTGCATTGAATCTAATTCCAGAGCTCTCAGGAATAGGTGGCCTGTGGGGCATGGGGTTGACACCGAAGTGCTAGAGTCCAGTGACCAGTGGCCTGGGCCTCTAGATCTTAGACTGGCTCCACCCCCTAGGAACTGCAGTCAGATCCCTTCATCTTCCTGGGTCTCAGCAAGACTCTGGCTTTACCAACGTTTGCTCCAGCTCTTATGGTTATTGAGCAGGTCAGATGAGAGAGAAGACAAGAGAGGGCTTTTCAAAGAATAAAACTCCATCTTAATGGGAAACAGGATTGTCAGTAGCTCCCAGGTTCTTCTGGTCTGACACTCACTGGAAGTAGGAGCCTGGGCGAGTCATTGCTCAAGGGCAGGATTGGCAGTGGGGTGGCAAGGTGCAGTGGCCAGAGTGCTGGATCTGCAGTCAGGAAGACCTGAGTTCAAATCCCACCGCAGACACTCAGGAAATGTGGTAAGTCACTCAATTCCTCTACTTTCAATATCCTAATCTATAAAATGGGGCCAATAACAAGCCCTCACAGGGTTGTTGTGAGGGTAAAAGGAGATTTCATGTGTACAAATATATACTTATTTTGTGTGTGTGTGTGTGTGTATACACATGCATACATACACAGGAAATCTCCTCTGAGATTTCTTCCTCACAACCATGTGAGGCTATATGTGTGTGTATATGGTATGTGTGAATTTGTGTGAGTGTGTGCGTGTGTCTCTGTGAGTGTATGGGAGTGTGTGTGTGTGAGTATATCTATGTGTGTGTGTCTGTGTGTGAGTGTGTGTGTATGTGTGTGTTTGCAAACTTTAGAGAGCCATCAGTGCTGGTTGTGGTTATTTTCTTGTACTTCCTAGCTCAACCTTTGAAGAAGGGCAGAAAGATGGAATAAATGTGAGCTGTGATGATTATTTTGTGACAATGGCAAATTAAACACCAGTGGGAATGGGGAAGGTCATGGAGAGGCACCTTTGCCCAACGGACAGGATCTGGTCTTGGAGTCAGAAATCTCGAGTTCTCCCTTCCCCACCCTGGCATTATTAAACCTGGGACCTTGGACAAGGCATATCACATCTCTCAGCCTGGAGTCCTTATCTGTGGAAGGAAGGGCTGAGCTGGATGGTCTTTAGGGTCTCTTTCCTTCTAACATTACAGCTTGGAGGAGTGAGGCCCCCAGAGCCAACTTTTTTCCCTCTCCAAATCCTAGAAGCCAATCTCATTCAATCTTTTCTGTCCTACTTAGCACTAGGAATCCTTCCTGGATGATGGATTAAAGGTTTGTATGGAGGAAGGGCTTGGGGCTCTGGGTCCTCAGTCCTGCCAAAGAAAGACAGGCCTGGATGAGGCAATGTTCCCTCCATTGGATCTGAGCCTCTGGGGCCTTCCTGGGCCACTTTAGGCCAATGGCTTACTCAGCATCACACCCAGGAATCTTTCCCCATGCACCAGATTGCAGATCTCTTGGCCAGCAGCCCCTGTTAGCCCCAGCACAGCCTGCACTCACTCAGGGGTCAAGGTGGTTTCCAAGATAGCCATGCCAGGAAGGGGTGACTACAAACTGACTTGGGGCTGAGAGGCGATTCTAGGAGCGCCCCTGCTCCTGGGCTTCGTCTGTTTCCCCGGGATCCCTGGGCAGGGAGCTGGGGGTGGGGGCGCCTGGGTTGGCTGCTTTCGCCAGGCACATAGAACAGACTGACTCACATCCCATGTCTGGGCTCTGCTTTCACTCCTGGCCTAAAGAAAGACTTCCTCGATATTAGCCAGGCACCTCCAATCTGTTTGAAAAGCTCATTGACTCCACCAGGAAGACTAGCCTTTGTTCAGCTGTGAACTCCCGGCTGTTTCCTATCATTAGTGGGGGATGGTTCTGGCTCTCCCAGACCTACTCGTTTGTTTGTTTGGCTTGGGGCAGGGAGGCAAGGGCAGTTGTTTTCCTTTTTTGCTTTTGCTTGAGGTTGCTCTTTTGCCTTTTGGGGGAGTCCCTGCCCCTGACCACCTCTTGGAAATCCTCCAGCTCTTCTACAAAGGTGTTCTTTCAGTGGAGCATCTTGGACCCCAATCTTGATCCCGAGTTTTTGGCTTCCCATCCGATGGGTCTGAAGGGCTCCAGCCCCATTTCTGGGAGGCAGCTGCTGACCTCACCCAGCTCTTTGGCTGGCTTCCAGCTCTAAGCTAATGATTGCTGAGAAGATGAAATAGAATTTTTTTGGGGGGAAATACCACTAAAATAAACAAGGCCAATTCTATCCTTCCTCAAAGAGACAGCTAGCTCTAGGATGAAATCATGGGTCTAGAACGAGAAGGAGGTCGGACTTGGAGCTGAGAAGGAGAATGAGGCCATCTAATACAAGCCTGTCATGAGGAAAGAGGAGGAAACTGACCCAGAGAGAAGTGAAAGGACTTTGCCAAGGTCACCAGGGTTCTAAGCAACAGAACTGGGACTTCATTCATGTCCTACAGTCCCCAAGTTCAGCACTTCTTTTCACTTTAGAACAGGGATTAAGAATTTGCGGTTCAGAAACGTTTTAGGAAATATTTTGGATAACTTTATTTCAATATCCAGTCTTCCTTTGGAAAGGTTTCTTTCATTTTGTGCTTTTAAGTGCATGAGGCTGAGACAGTGTCCGGAGACTGGAGCAGACTCCCAAGGAGGTCACCACAAGGTCACACAGGCACACAAAAGGGAAGAACCCTGTATTAGGTACTTGAAAGTACAAGGTCCCAGGAGTCAGGAAACCTGTGTTCAGATTCAGTTGCTTAACTCCTGCTCAATCTCACTAAACATTTATTAAGTACCTACCAATTGTGTGCCAGGCATTATACCAAGCACCAGGGCTACAAAGAAAGTCTAAAGACAGTCTTGTCCTCAAGGGTATGGTCTAAGGAGGAAAACAACTGTGTATAAATAAGGTACAGACAGGACAAATCAGGAGTGATCTGCAGGGCGAAGGGGCATGCATTAAGGTGGCTTGGGAATGACTTCCTGTATAAGGGAGAATTTTATGGAGCTAAGAGGGATAAAGGGAGAAGGGGGGGCATTCAGAGGAAATGTCCAGACTCTGGAGATGGGATTGTCTTGAACAAGGAGGCACAGCAAGGAAGCCAGTGTGACTGGATCAAAGAGTGATGGGGTGAGTCAGGTGTGAGAAGAATGGAAAAGGAGGAAGAAACCAGCTTGTGAAAGGCTCTGAATGGCAAGCAGGGGATTTTGTATTTGATGCTGGAGGTATTAGGTAACCCCTGGAGTTAATTGAATAGTGTGTGACATGATCAGACCTGCCTTTTGGGAAAATCCCTTTGGTGACTCATTGGGGGATGGTGTGGAGTTGGAGGAGACTGAGGCAGGCAGACTCTCCCCCTCCTTAGCAGCTACTGTGGTGGTCCAGGTATGAGGTGAGGAGGGTCACAGTGTCCAAGGAGAGAAGGGAGTGTAACTAGTGATGTTACGAGGCAAAATGACAAGACTTGACAAGAGAAAGCATATGGACGGTAGAGACAGCAAAGGGTCCCACCTGGCACCTAGCTTGTCAGCCTAGGTGAATGAGGAGGGTGAAGGTGCCCTCAGCAAGAATAGGGAAGCTAAGAAAAGAGGATAATTTGTGGAAAACTGAATGAGTTCAATCTGGATATGTTGAATTTAAAATGTCTACAGGACATCCAGTTTACAATGTCCAACAGGCAGCTAGCGATGCAAGACTGGAGGAGCTGGATAAATAGATCTGAGAATCAGCAGCAAAGACACTAACTCACAATAATGTGATATTTACCTCCCTCCTCCTATTTGCTAGGAACTGTGCACAAGTACAAACATGATCTCACTGGAACTTCACAACAACCATGAGAGATAGGTGCTAGCATTATTCCCGTTTTACAGTTGAAGAAAATGAGGCAAACTTCTGGTGAGATCACTCAATGAAAGCATATAGAGAGCAAAGAGAAGATGGCCCAGGACAGAGCCCTGTGGGATACCAGGGCCAAGATTTGGCAAAGAAGCCTGAAAAGAAGAGGTCAGATGTGTTGGAGGCAAAGTAGGCTAGGACGGCATCCCCAAAATCTGGAGGAAAGATGGTACTGAGGAGAAAGGAGCAATCAAGCAGTGTCAGATGCAGCCCAGAGACAAAGCAGAACAAGGATGGAGGACAGACCAGGTAAGAACTCGTTGGGAGCTTTGGAGAGGAGACTTTCAGGTGAACGATGGAGGCCAAAGCCAGACTGTAGAAAAGCTAAGAAGAAAGGGAGAGGGAAAGAAGGGAAGGTTGTAGATGAGCACCCTAAGGAGATGGGCCCTCAAAGGGAGAAGAGCTAGTGGGTGGCAGCTAGCAGGGATAGATGCATCCAATGAGGGGTTTCTGAGGACGAAGGAGACATGAGCATGTTTGAAGGTGATAGGGAAAGAGCCAATAAATAGGGAGAGAAGGAAAGTGAAGAAAAGTAAGAGAATGGGGTGATGGAGGGGCAAACTGCTGGAGGAGACAGGATGGAGTGGGATCATGGGCTTGCCTGTGCATGTAGAGGGCTTCTCCCGGGCAAGGAGAAGGGTCACCTATTCATGGATAGGAGCCAAGCAAAAGATGGGCAGAAGGCATCTGAGTGATGGAGATGAGGAGGGGAGAAAAGGGAGTTCATAGTGAATCACCTGAATTGTTTCTGTAAGATATGAGGCAAGGTTCTCAGCTGAGAGAGAGGGGGAGCCATGGGAGGTTGGAGGAGTTGGGGTGGACAGAGGGCTAGTGAGTCCATCAGGTAGGTGTAAAATAATGACCCTAGTAACATTTGTATAGCACTGAATGTGTGCTGGGCACTGTACAATTAGGATCTCATTTGATCCTTGCAACATCTCTGGGAAATAGGTGATATTATTTTTGCCATTTTAGAGATAACGATCAGCAGTTAAGTGACTTTCTGGGGGTCATACAGCTAGTGCATATCTGAGGTCAGATTTGAACTCAGATCTTCCTGACTCCATACTCAGTGCTCTATGCACTATGGCACCACCCAGTTGCACTGTCTGAAGGATTGTCTTGCTGTTGCGAGGGTCCAGCTAAGATTATGTAGGCAGATCCAGTCACCAGGGTTCCAGGGTTTTCTCCAGCTTTATTTCACAGAACATGAGAAGAGTGATCACGGGCTGAGGTTTAGTAGGGCAAGACTGGCAAGAGAATAAAGGGTCAAAGGGAGGGGGCCTGAGGGAATAGCCATCTTTCTATCCTCTGCAGGCAGGGTGAAGCCCTTGGGAGAGGGAAGAGGCCAGTGCAGCGGAGGAGCGAGCACTCAATGGAATGACTCTGGAATTCTTCCTGGATGTCAGGAATATGCCAGTCTTAGGAAACTATCTCATGGTGGGACTGGGGGTGGATAGTCACTTAACATCTTGGAGAGGCAGTTCTAGTATCTGACAAATCATAGTGACCCCTGCCTGGTGACCTCAGGAGCAGTTGTTAGGTAAGCAAACTCAATAGGAATAATTGGTACAGTAGAGGCATCCTGGCATAGTGGATAGAAGGACAGCCCTGAGACCCTGAGTTCAAGGCCTGCCTCTGACTCAGTATCTGTGAGACTCTGGCCTGCCATCTGCTTTCACAGGTAGCTCTCCAAGGCTCTGAGTCATCAAGGAGTCATTGATCTGTGCTAGTTCTACTTTGACAGAAGATCCAGTAACCCTCATGGGGCTTGTGTCCAAGGGGTTAGTGCCCTGAATGTCACGCCCCTCCAAGTGGAGGAGAGAGTACATACCCTAGCTCTGGAGAGATGGGAAACCTCAACTGACCCTTCTCCCTGCTCCCTGGGTGTCCTGGTTGCACTGTCTGTGCAGCAGCAGTCTCTGAGCCCACAGCCCTGCAGTTTGTTTGGGAAAGCCAGGAGGGTGAGTCCTGGGCTGTCTCTTGCAACTTTCAGCCTTCTCAGTAAATGGGAGTCTACAGCTTTGGGCACAAGGGTTGCCTTCAACTCTGTAATCTCAGACATTTGCCCAGATTTCTCCAAGAACCAATTAGTTCTACTGCAGGAGAAAAGCTCCCAGCTATTAGAAGCAGAGCCGGATAGAGGGGAACTTCAAAAGATGTTTTCACATTAAAAATTTGTAACAATTCAATTATTTGATTATATTACTTGCTAGGGAACAATGTGAATGTTAAACAACGGCAGAGCTTTCTAAAGTTGAAAAGCCACAAGACCCAAACTCCATAAAAAGTAATAGAGTCCGCATGGACTCAATAATTTTCATTTTATAATAGATGCAAGTTACCCCAAAAATCTTCAGTGGCAAATCTGGAAATTATAACGCAATCCCACAGAGAGCTTTCAGGCAGGTTTACCCCGACCCTGGGAGGATGTCGCTGACCATGGTGCCCATCTGCTGAGCAGTGCCCACTAAGCGCCAACCTGAGAATGGACTCATCCAGTCTGGGCTGTGGAAGCTTCCAAGGGACTTTTCCGACTGCAAATTTTCCAGAAGTGCCTTCCTTTCTGGAGAGCTGGGGAATGATCCAACTGCTCAATGAAATATTTGTATTCATCCTACTGAAGGGCTTATGGGTAAAAGACAGACAAATGCTATCAGTACCTTCTCCCCGAAAGGCTGTTGGCATCATGGGGCATGATGCTAGAGCAGTCCTTAGTCTCTTTGTCTCATGGATGCCTTCTCAGAATAATGTTCTCAAAGGATCAAATAAAGAACATAGGATTACAAAGGAAACCAATTCTGTTGAAATAAGGTTAATAAATTTTTATTTTACTTTCAATTTATGGAATAAAACAAGCATTTCCTCAACATGGTATAATTTAAAAAAAGATGATTGCCCATGAAACTGCAAAGCCACCATGTACAACTTACTATTGCTCTTAAAGATGTAATAAAATCAGCATGTAAATTTCTTTTTTCCTCCTCTCCCCTCCCCCACCCTGGAGATGGCTCACAGACTCCAGGTGAAAAATCTTTGTCCTAAGGGAACTTTGAATAGCTCTATTATCAATTCTATTTCTAGTCCACCCTACTTTTTAATGTTTATTTTTTTCTAGAGCCTTTATTCATTCTACTAAAAGCATTTAGCAAGTGCAATTTTAATTTTTGTCCTCAAAAATAATTCTGTTAATTTTGAATAGTAAACATATAAGCAAAACAGTCATAAACATGATAGAGATACTATATAACATAAGGTTTGAGAAGAGAGTTATGTATCAGTCTAAAGATATACATTGTAAACATAGATATTCTATATTTATTCATTAATATTACAGAAATAGTAATGTTTAAAAAAAATCTCTTCGGAGTAAAACATGAATGAGAAAGGAATAACTGTAATTTGTTATTTTTAATAGGTGATCCAGTAGATAACAGTCCCAGACTTGGAATTAAGAAGACCAGAGTGCAAACATGGCCTCAGACACTTAGTAGTTGTGTTATGTTTCAGGCTATCTTAAAGACTTTCTGGGGAGCATCAGAGGTTAAGTGATTTGCACAGGGTCACATCACCATGGGAGGGCAGAAATAGGACTCAGACCCAAGCTTTTCTGACTCTGAGCCTGACTCTCTAACCAGCAGGCAATCCTGCCTCTCCTGGCTCACTGCTCTGGAAGACTGTGAGCATTTGCCAGTCTACCTTGGTAGAGGGCATTCTCCCAGACACATTTCCTTATATCAAGACCAGTCACAAAACCTCAGAGCATTGGGGTCTAGTTGAGCTTGATGCAGTTACAGAAAGTCCTCAGTTTATGCCCTATTCTACAGCCTCATTATGATGTTGACCTGGGTCATCGTGGGCTTCACCAGTGGAACTTCAACTCTAGTTGGGTCTTTGAGGACAAGCCCAGATATGGACCATGCCCTGAGAGATCATCAGGCTGGGACGGGAGAAAGGCTGGCCATCAGGGATCCTTTTGTGTCTCAGCCATTTAAGACTATAGACTGAGGGGGTGGGGAATGTGATCTATATTATTGCAGGTAGTGTTCACAACAACAAAATAATCATGGATTCTTTGAAGAATTGGAGCCACTATCGAATTTACTCAAGTAATGGAGAAGCATGGGCTTCTTTTTTTAAACAGTCACACAGAGAAGGGTGCATAGGGACAATTCAGCCTGCTGTGATGGCTGCAATGGACTGAAAGCACAGAGACTAGAGGGAAGATATGGGAATGCTATTGCAATGGCCTGGGGAAGAGGAAGGGAGGCTCAGAATCAGTGAGATTCTCTCAGAAACAGAAATGAGGCGGCATTCAGAATACAAAGGTATAATTAGTTAGCAGGATCTGGTGATTGGATGGTATCATGGGCTTTTAAACATGGATGCCTGGGATCGTGGTGATGCCAGGAATGGAAGGGATTGTGAAAAGGAGTTGATGGTGATACATTTGAAGCACTGACATTAGGCTGTGAGCCCCTGAAACCTGGGACTGTCTTGTTACTGTCCTTTGTAACCCCCAACCCTTAATACTGTGCCAACTCATGTGTTTTTCAGTCATGTTGAACTCCTCATGATGCCTTTTGGGGTTTTCTTGTCAAAGATACTGGGGTGGTTTAGCATTTTTTTCTCCAGCTCATTATATAGATGAGGAAACTGAGTCAAATAGGGTTAAGTGACTTGCCCAGGGTCACACAGTCAGTAAATATCTGAGGCCAGATTTGATATCAACAAGATGCATCTTCCTGACTCCAAGTCACTGAGCCACCTCAATGCTCTGTACCTAGCACATAGTAGGATCTTAATAATTGCTTGTTAGCTGATTGCCCAGCGAGAAGTTGAGACCATTTGTCTAGATACAACTGGAGGTGATGCAGTGGATAGAGAGGTAGAACTCAGGAAGACTGAGTTCAAATTTTGCTTCAGACACTTAGTAGCTTTGTGATGCTGGGCAATGTACTTAATGTCTCTGTGCCTCCATGTGCTCTATAAAAAAAGAAGCATTCAGCTTGTCCCTTCTGGTTCTAACTCTATGATTCTCTGATCTTAGGAAAGGTGATGCTCAGGGGTGTGGAACCTGCAACCTTGAGGCCACATGTGGCCCTCTAGGTCCTCAAGTGTAGCCTTCTGACTGACTATGTTTTACAGAACAAATCTTTTTATTAAGGAGATTTGTTCTGTAAAGTTTGGATGCAGTTCAAGGGCTGCACTTGAGGACCTAGAGGGCCACATATGGCCTCAAGGCCCCTGGTTCCCCACCCTTGGATATTATTGTAGAAACCAGGAGAGTGGGGAGGTAATGTCCTACAGAGAATTTACAGGAATAAGAGAGCTGGGCACAATGGGAATATGGCGGTCTGGCTGGTGGAGTAAACAGGAGCTGCTGCCCCTTCATCTCCTTCCCCTGGTCCCTTTCCTCTCATTTTGGTCATAGACATGGAAATTGAAATAGGAGACCATTGGTGAACAAGCATCTGAACATCTACTGTGCACCAGGGACTGTTCTAGCTCCGGAGGATAAAGAGACCCAGATGGAGGAACACTTGGACTCAAAGATGGTACAGCCTGTATTCACTCACATGTGGCCATAGCACAAGGTGAGACAGACTGAGTGAGTAGGTGAGGCCCAAGAGAGCCATAGGAGGACACAGTCTTCATAGAAGGTGCCGTGTCTGACCGAGGTCTGCAGAGGTGGAACATGGGTCACCATGGGGCAAAGAAGACAAAACTCCAAATCAGCCCAGAGTTACAGAGGTCCAGGCATTTCTGCACCTGAGAAGGATTTCACATACAAAGCAAGACTTGTCTGAGGCCCTTGAGGCAGACCCTGATGGGAACTCCCCTAAGGAGAGACATAGACAAGAAGACAGGCACAGAGATCTTGGTGATGCCAACCAGAGTAGAGGAATGGCTTTGTTTTGTCTGAGAGGCTCAAGTCAGGAGAAAGCAGAAGAACGTGTTTAAGTTTGGTGTGCGAGGTGTGGCATCCTTGAGGCCACAGTCCACTCGTGATTTGTTTGCCTTCCTTTGACTCCTCAGCATTTGGCACAGTGCTTGGCACACAGTAAGTACAGTACTTAATAAAGATTTGTAGACTGATTGTCTGATGACCGAAGACCAGTCAATGGTGGAGATCCTAGAGATGAAAGTTTGTTTTCTCTAATGAGAAGCACATGGAGAGTGAAGACATGCCCTCTGAAAAGAGAGGAAGAGAAAGGGGCAGTCCCTAGCTTCCTCCAGCAGTTAGTGAGAACCAGAATCAGGCTCTTCCTTTGGCAATAGGGTGGGGTAGGGTGGGGTTTCTAGGTTTAAATCTTGGTTCCATTTCAGGGATGATTCTGTGTCTTTGTCTTTCTAAACAGGTTCGAGACAGAAGAACAAACAAGACTGACCCCAAATGGTCAGGCTATGTCTATGCCCCCTTTGTAGCAATTAACTGGCTTGTGTTTCTCAACACTGTTCATGGTTTTCTTTAAGGTTCTTTCCAGCTCAAAAGCCTAGCAACCATAATTTGTCTCTTCACTTGATGGCTGCATTTTCGTTCAAAGCTTTCTGGGAGTGGGGTGGTGGCATGGAGGGGCTCTGGGTCTGGGATCCCACTGGAGGTAGGTCAGCAGTCCTTTTGATCTGAGGACCCTTTACATTCTTAAATATTAATGAGTGCCTCCGAGAGCTTTCAGTGGGTTATTTCTACTTATATTAGAAATGGAAACATCTTAGTATCATTACACAAAGAGTTTTGACCTCTCCCACCAAAATATCTTAGGGATCTCTAGGATTCCCCAGATCACACTTTGAGACACTCTAGTAGAAAACTCATAATGAGAAAATGTCCTCTGCCAACATCAAGGCACATCTGCTCTGAAACCGACAGTCTGGGAGAGGTTGACCAAGGCACAAAAGGTTTAAGGCCCAGCCCAGGGCTACAGCCCACATGTGACAGAGGTGGGCCTTGAGGGCTGGCCTTTCTGGCTCAGCTCTGGCTCCCTAACCACTTGGCCAAACTGCTTCAACTAGCAATCAAAATGGCATTTAGGAAGTTTGGTGTTGACATTTTTGGTGCAATGGTTAAGTTGGGGATGGGAGTTAAAAGCACCTTTAAAACAGCTCCAAAGAGAAAAATAAAATGCTAACACAGGAACAGGCTGCTTCTTTGTCTGACCCTGACTGGACATCAGCCAATGTAAGGACTCCAAAGAAACAGAAATGCAAAGGTGAAGGAATGTCCAGATCCCTCAGACGCTCCCAAAGAGACACATGGACTCCCCTTTCTCAAAGAAAAACGTTCATTCATTCAGGATTGATCCTCATTAAATGAGGATCTCCTCATTTGTATCTCCACTTCTCAGGCACGTGTAGACCCAATTCCTCAGTGGATCATGGGGTAACAAATGAGAAAAACAGAATTATAATGGCGCTTCTGAAGTTCCAAGCAGAGCTAGACATGTCACTTCCTCTCCTGTTAAAAGGGAAATTGGGGATAGTGACCCCCATACCCTCATGGTGTGGCAGAACTTGGAATGACTCATTTGAGCAGCTTGCCCAGCAGCCAGACGGCTGGGCCAGGAACATATGTGCATTTAATAAATATTTTTGGATGATGTTGCCAGCTCTTAAAATAATGTGCAGGATAACAGTGATCATGGGTTTTGGCCAAGAGCCTGGAGGAGCCAGGCTTCCATGGCTCTGGGAGGAGCCTAAAGCAAATGATAGTCAATTGGGGGCCTTTTAAATGCAAAGCGAAAAGTCAAATTCACCATCTCCAGTTTGAGTCGAGGCCCAGAGTCACAAGCACCTTCTGCACTGGTACTTAATCAGAACCCCTGTCTCAGGTCCAGAAGGAGTCCTCCCCCTGCCCCTGCAGCTTGCTGCTTTATAGGAAGGGGTTTGATCTCAAAATAAGACTTCTGAAGCTTGTATCCAATGTGAATGAAGTCAGAGAGAGGGGGAAAGTGCTCTGCTTGGGTTAGTGGCTAGGTCTGAGACCTGGGTTCAAATCCTGCCTCAGACACTTCTCTCTGTAGGTCATTGAACTGTTCTGTGCCTCAGTTTTCCAATATATAAAAGATGAGGAGTAGACTGAGGGCTTTCTGAGAGTTATCTCAACTCTCCATCTGTGACCCTACCATCCTGGGTCTTGATTATGCCACTTTTTAGAAGAATAAACTTGGACAAGACACTGACTTCCCAGGGCTTGGTGCCCTCCTTTATAAAATGGAAATACAAAGACCTGATCTGTATTCCTCACGCGGTACTGGAGGATGGATCAGAAAAGGATGTGACCTTTGTAAACGTTCGTGCAGTGGGACAATATGAAACATCTGTAGGTTGACCCAAGATTCATTTGGACACTTATTTAGCTCCTGTTACACAGAAGGTCAGAGCAACATGTCAGTGTGAATAGAGAGAGGGCTTTGGAGGCAGGACGGTGGGTGTGAATGCTTCTGCCACTTTTACCCAGTTGGGATTGCTGCCTCTGCCATCTGGAACCTTCAGTTTTCTGTTGTTTTATCAAGAAGACATGCCCAATTGACTTTCACTGGACTGAATTTGTCTACCTTTTCTTCCTAGGACCCTCTGTTCTGCTGGAGCAACCAGTAAGATGGCTCCCCTATCCTGGCTCCCAGTGACCCTGCACAGAGCCTCGAGGATCCTCTGGGTTGGGAGCATGCACCAGCCCCAAAGCATCCGAGTGTGGAGATTGCCCTGGTTCAGGGTCATGTTCATGGTTCACAGGCCAATCGGAGGATCTCAGAACTTTGAAGGAATCTCCAATTGCATCTTGGCCAAACCACAGTTGAACAATAATCTCCTCTCCTGCTAAGTGATCATCCAGAATATGTCTGTTTTAAAGGCTCCAGTGAATGGGAACTGATAGTTATAACGAAGGGGAGGGATAAAGGACATACACCAGGCCCTGGGCGAAGCACTTGCCAAATACTTTCTCATTACTGCTGCTTCTGCTACTACCACCACCACCACCACCATCACCCCCACTACTACTACTACTACTACTACTACTACTACTACTACTACCACCACTACTGCTGCTGCTGCTGCTGCTGGTACTGCTGCTGCTTCTACTACTATTGATGCTGCTTCAACTAGTACTACTACTACTATTACTACTACTACTGTTACTGCTGCTGCTGCTACCAATGCCACCTGGCATTTAATTTATATAGTCCTTGAAGGTTTATGCCCCAATATTTACCAAGTATATTCCTTACCACTATTCTACAAGGGAGGTAGTACAGTGTTCTTATCCTCATTTTACAGACGAGAAAACTGAGGTTCACCAGGTTCAGTGACTTGGCAAGGTTCCCTCATTTCCCAAGGGGGAAGATTGGTAGGTTGAGGCATGCTGCAGAGCCTTTCCTAGAGTAGCTTCCTAAGAAGGACAGTCAGTCCTACTGAAGGCCTCCATCACCACTGCCTGGTATGATACAGACACAGCACTCATTCTGAGGACGACACAGCTGGTATTCCATTGCTCCACTACTGGAGTCCACTATTAGGTGCCATTATTAGCTAGGGAACATAGTCTCTATCCCTGGAAACACGCACAGCTTTATCATGGAAGTAACTGGGCATGAATCCTTGCTGATGAGCAGGATGATTTCAAGGGGATGATATCTGTTCTAGAGCAGCCTAAGGTAATCCTTGGTTATTCCCAAGCTTAGCCAGAGGCCCCTAAGTTTTATACCAGTTTTTACAACACCTTGCTTCTCAATCAGTTGCTCAACAAACACTTGTTAACCCTTTACTGTGCACCAGGCACTGTCTTTTCAGATGTTTCATTTCTGACCATTGGCTTACATGTCCCTCAGTTTAAGAGCCTACATGAAAGAAAGAAAGAAAGAAAGAAAGAAAGAAAGAAAGAAAGAAAGAAAGAAAGAAAGAAAGAAAGAAAGAAAGAAAGAAAGAAAGAAAGAAAGAAAGAAAGAATTCATCCAAACCAACCAGCACATTGACTGTTGCTGAAAAAACACAGTATTCTGGCCCTATAACCCCATGGCCACATAGTGGAGGGAGTGTTTCTCTGCTGCTGCTTGGGGACACTCACTTCTGAAGTGACCCATGTGACCCATATGCAGTTGGCCCAACAATGCTTCACATCCCACCCTAGCCACCTTCTTGTCAGCTACCTAGTTAGTGTAACGGGGTAGAGTTCTAATCTAACCTCAGACACTTACTAGTTGTGTGACTCGGGGATAGTCACTTAACCTCTCAGTTTCCTCAATTGTAAAATGGACATAAGAATAGCACCTTTTCCCTGGGCACACGGTAGGTATTTTAAAAAGCTTATTTACTTCCTTTCATGTTTTTCTCTGTGAACCATAATCACATTAATATTTCCATTTCTATTGGAAAGGGTGTATCAGTTTCACTCTGTGATTTCTCAAGACAGCTCTTCCTAACTCCCATTCTCCTCTATGTGTGTTTCCCCCATCTAAATGTAGTCTCCTTTAAGGCAGGGATGTTTCACTGCTGGCTTTTTATCTATGATGCTTAGCACAATGCTCACAAGATAGTAAATGCTTAATAGATATTTTCCTATCCTTCCCTTACTTTCCCTTCCTTTCTTCCACCTATCCCTTTATTTGGATGCTAAGTAAAAAGTCTCAAGACCTCTTATTATAAAGTAAATCTGAATAAATAAAATTAAAAGTCATTGAACTGGGATTTTCATGGGGCAGTGATGGTTGAATGAAGAAAATATCCAATCCACATTCTGATGCACTTTCCACGCATTTTTTTCCATCTACCATTCATCTTGTTAACATCAGCCTTCCTAATTTATTGGTCGTGTAGAAATGCTTTAGCTAGGAAAGTGAAGAAAATGAAAGCGTGTAAATCACCATGGTCAGTTTCATAGACCACAAGGCAACCCAGAAGGGCTCCATCTGTAAGCCTGGAGCTCAGGCTCCTGAGAGGCACAAGGGTTGACAGATCATCAGAAGCTATCCTGGGGCTCCTATCCCAGAGACTGGGAAAGAGAATCTTCTAAAAAAAGAGAGGAAGGAAGGAAGGAAGGAAGGAAGGAAGGAAGGAAGGAAGGAAGGAAGGAAGGAAGGAAGGAAGGAAGGAAGAAAGGAAGGAAGGAGGGAAGGAAGGAGGGAAGGAAGGAAGAAAGGAAGGAAGGAAGGAAGGAAGGAAGGAAGGGGAGGGAGGGAGGGAGGGAGGAAGGAAGGGAGGGAGGGAGGGAGGGAGGGAGGGAGGGAGGAAGGAAGGAAGGAAGGAAGGAAGGAAGGAAGGAAGGAAGGAAGGAAGGAAAGGAGGGAGGGAGGGAGGGAGGAAGGAAGGGAGGGAGGGAGGGAGGGAGGGAGGGAGGAAGGAAGGAAGGAAGGAAGGAAGGAAGGAAGGAAGGAAGGAAGGAAGGAAAGGAGGGAGGGAGGGAGGGAGGAAGGAAGGAAGGAAGGAAGGAAGGAAGGAAGGAAGGGAGGAAGGAAGGAAGGGAGGGAGGGAGGAAGGAAGGAAGGAAGGAAGGAAGGAAGGAAGGAAGGAAGAAAGGGAGGGAGGGAGGGAGGGAGGGAGGGAGGGAGGAAGGAAGGGAGGGAGGGAGGGAGGGAGGAAGGAAGGAAGGAAGGAAGGAGGGAAGCATTTTTGAGCGGCTGAAGGATAGCAGTTGCCCGGGGTCCCGGCCTCAGGATGAACATGCTCAACATCTCAGAAGAGCTGTTGTGTTTCTGCCTGTTCATCCTTGAGCTCTGGTATTTGAATTATCAGTTTCCTTTTTGGATTCATTACAAACATTTGTGCATCTTTGCCATCCTCCTCTTCCTAAAGTGGTGATTGAAATGAATTTCCCCCACTTGAATAGAGAAGACAGGTCTAGTATAGATAACTTACCAATAACCATGGACATTTATCTAACTCTGTAAATAAATGAATTAATAGGCATCTATTAAGTGCCTCCTATGTGCCAAGCACTATATGAAGGGATGAACATACAATTGCCCACGAACATTCTCTCACCTCTAGGAGCCCAGGTTCTCAGGAGGGCACAGCTTCCATGAGGCTATTTAACTGCAAGGAAAGAAAGTTTACAACGAACTCATCTGACTTAAACCCCAGAACAACCCTGGCATTATGCAGTGAGTGTCAGCTCTAGACTTAACAGACCTGGGTTCAAATTCTGGCTCTGCTGTTCAACCATGTGATGGTGGAGAATCTTTAAACCTCTCCAGGCCTCGTTTTATGGATGTAGATGTATGAGTGTGTATATCTACATATGCACATATATGGGGCAGCTAGATAGCACAGTGCATAGAGGGCTGGGCCTGGAGTCAGGAAGACTCATCTCCCTGAGTTCAAATCTAGCATCAGATACTTCCTAGCTGTATGACCCTGTTTGCCTCAGTTTCTCATCTGTAAAATGAGCCAGAGAAGGAAATGGCAAACTACTCCAATGTCTTTGCCAAGAAAACACTAAAGAAGGACCCAAAGATTCAGACATGGCTACAAAATGACTAAACAACAAAGTTATACATATATAGGTTATTATTATTTATTTCCCAACTCTTTAAAATGAGAAGAGTGAAATAGATTATCTCTAACATACCTTCCAGATGAAAATCTATGTTTTTTTTGAAGCCTATGGCGTAGGTCTTACTGATAATTTTAACTCTATTTTATAGATGGGGAAATAGAGGCTCAGGGAGGATAAACAAATTACCCCTGGTCTCATAGCTAAGAAACACCATTTCTTTCTGACTCCTTAATCATCATGCCTCAGTGCTATAGTCTAAATTTAAGTAAGCAAAGATTGTAGGACATGGATGAACTTCCTTCTCCTAGGACAAAACTACCCTGAAGAAAGGGGAAGGTGGTAAATGCTATTGAGAAAGGTCTTTCCATCCACACCACCATCACCAACTCACTCGTGAGTCAAGAAAGCCCACCTGACTGGAGCAACCAAGTATCTTAAAGGAGAAAGGAAGGTATGTGTTCCAGGCAGGTTCAACCACCATCTTCCCTGAGTTCGTGGTGGAGACAGCCCAGGAGCTCAGTAGCCAAAGAAATGACCCGACCCCGTAGACTGGTGGGTCCTGCTCTCATCATTAAGAGAAGCAGTCATCCTGGAGAAGGGCTGTCTTCATCATCACCACCAGCTGCCAACTAAATGCCACTGATGAGAAAGTCAGACCAAGAGTCCTCATGATAGTGGTACCCCCTTCCACTCCCACACCACCAAACCTTCTTCTAGCCCACTCCCTGCAACTGGCATCCAGGGGACCCAGCCTGTGGTATGTGCCACTTGTCTCTGCAGGGACTCTGGTCACAGCCTCCCCAAACCCACAAGAGTCATTGCCACCCAAGTTTTGGTGCTGTCAAACGATTCAGCATCAGAAAGATACTGTCTCATCAACAGAAATAATGCGAAAGAAGACAGATTATTGCCTGTTTTGTTGATTTGCTCTAAGGCTCAGGGGTTTTTTCCATCTGATATGCAGTTCAAGCCCCCCCTTCCGTATTATTTCCTCCTGTTAGAATGTGAGGCCCCTCAGAGCAGACTCTGCCTTGCTTTTCTATGTCTCCCCCATCCTGAGCACCATGTTTTGACCAGAGTAAGCACCTAAGAGTAAGCCTTCATTTATTCACTGCTGAGGAGTATGGAGGGTGGACTTTTACAAACAAGATGAAACTTCCCCCCAGTTCTTCACTAGGAATCTGCCTTTTCAAAAGTCAGCTGCCATTTTTTTCTAAAGTCATTTCTTTACTGCATTTGAAAGCAATCTCAGAAGTGAGCCTCCATGTGAATGCAATTGATGGGAGTTCACATTTCCTTTAGACATGATTGTGAGCGAAACACATGTTTTTCCATCCAAGCTGGAGACGGAAAATTGTGCATTACATTTCAGGCTCATGATGCCACAGTTGGAAATAAATGTATTTTTTGCACACACATTTCATTTTTCCTTTGTGTCCCCCAGTGTCTAGAATAGTGTCCGGTATCGAGTTGGGGCTTAAGGAATGTTTGTTGATCGATTTTCAGGCTTGCTTCACCAACTAACTGGACCTGACCTTCCCAATGTCTTCAGCACCTGGATGTTTGGGGCTCTAGGAGACTTTCCCCCAACTTTTCAATGACCCCAAGAGAATTATAATTTACTTTTACTAGTGAAAGGTAAGTAACACAAGGGTCCATTACTTCTACCTGCCAGGGGAGGAGAAAGGGGATGCACACCTTCTGTTTGGTCTTTGTTACGCAAGACAATGCCTAGTAGGATTTCAAGTGTTGTTTTTAGCTATTTTATTCTGAACTTACAAACCACCCCAAATGCATTTCCCCCTCAGAGTGGAATGGAAAAAGATGACTGTATGTGAAACTGCAGATCTTGGACCATGTATCTTGCTTTTCCTTTCAGGTTTATAAGAATTTCAGCCTGTAGCTTTAAAAGCTGTCTTGTTTGTCTCTGCTATTTTCTGACCTTGTTTTTACATCTTAAAAAAGATGCCTCAGTTACCCTTCCTTCCTTTCTCCCATCTTTCCTTCCTTCCTTCCTTCCTTCCTTCCTTCCTTCCTTCCTTCCTTCCTTCCTTCCTTCCTTCCTTCCTTCCTTCCTTCTTTCTTTCTTTCTTCCTTCCTTCCTTTCTTTCTTTCTTTCTTTTTGTTTCTATCTTCTTTTGCCGCCTTACCTTCAAACCCCTTGGAGAAAAAATAAAAAGCCCTACTAACAAATGTACAAACAAAGTAAAATCCCCACATTGACGATACCTGAACATGTACACCTTATTCTGCATTCTAAGTACAACTTTCTTCTCCAAGAGGAAGAAAGCACTCCATCAACAATCTGCTAGAATTTTAGCTGGTCAATCCAATTTCAATGTGGTTTATCTTTGCAATATTGTTATTCTATAGATGCTTCTCCTGTTTAGACTTACTTTCCTCTGCATCAGTTCATATGGGTTTTCCCAAGTTTCTCTGAAACCATCTCATTTCTCTCATGGTGCAATAGTCTTTCTCTGTGGTCATCTGCCAAAATTGGCTTAGCCATTCCAAATAATGGCACTCTCTTTACTTCTGGTTCTTTGATAGTACAAGAAGAGATGCTTGAAATCAGTCATGTCCAACTCAAATAGAAATGAGGTCCACTAACCATGCAGAAAGATACGTGTTGTTGTTTTTGATAGGCATAGATTGACCTAGAAAACCACATATTACCATTATCTGTACTCTATTATAGGAAAACTAGGTGGAGTAGACAGAACAACAGGATTGGAGTCGGGAAGACTCATCTTCATGAGTCTGGCCTCAGACACTTCCTAGCTGTGTGACCTTGGGAAAGTCACTTAGCCCTGTTTGCCTCAGTTTCCTCATCTGTGCAATGAACTGGAAAAGCAAATAGCAAACAACTTCAGTATTTTTGCCAAGAAAATCCCAATGGAGTCATGAAGAGTTAGACGTGACCAAAATTGTTGAATAACAAAAGCGAATGTTCTATGATATTTTTCCTCATTTTGCCTAATATTTCCAAATTATAGTTTAATCTGATTTCTCCCCTCCCCCTCCTTGGATGTATTGGGGCTGGCTTCCTGTTTGACACCTCTGTTGTAAATGTTTTTGTACACATTGGAGCTTTTTCTCTTTCTTGGCACCATATTAACAGCATTTATATAAGTGCTTGAAAGCGTGCAAACACCAATCTCATCTCACGTTGTCCCCTCAACAGCTATAGGAGGTGGGTGTTGGTACTTCTCTCATTTTACAGATAAGAAATCTGAGGCAGATAGCTGTTAAAGGACTTAGCCAGGGTCATAAAGTAAGTTTCTGAGAGAGCATTTGAACTAAGGTCTTCCTGCCTCAAAGTTCTTGGCTCTATCCATTGGGTCACCTAGCTGCCTACAAAGAAACATAAGCACAAGAAATAGTAAAAAGATGTAGATAATTTTTAAAATATATATTTAAATTATTTAAAGAACTTTATTTTTTAAAATTTTAATATTTAATAAGCTACAAAAGATAAACTAATAGAGTTGAAATCTATATACATTTTAAGTATTTATCTTATTTTAAATTATTTAAATTTTAAAATATTTGTTGGAAATAACTGTAGTTGTATCATCTGAAGTAAATCCCGGAGCAGTAGTGATTTCAGGCACCTCCTCTGTAGTGAAGAGAGTGCTGGCTTTTGAGGCAGGAGACCAGAACTCAAACTCCTGCCCCAACATTCACTAGACATGTGAGTCTGATGAATCATTTCACCTTTCTGCCTCACTTTCTTTGTCTGTAAATGTGGATGAAAACTCTTTTGTTTTTACCTGGTTGTAAGGGAAATGCTTTGTAAATCTTGAGGTAATATATACATATGAGGTAGTACTATTTTTAATCAAAATTCTTCCTACTGTGCAAAATGAACTAATTTCTTTAGTTATTTAGTTAATCCTCCCCACCCTACCCATCTTGTCCTTGATCCAGACAGAGTTGGTTACTTTTAATGACCCATTTGACTTTGTGCTTTGTAGAATCAAGTTACTGAAGTAGATTGTGTTGGAAAAGTTCAGGACATCTTTTAATAGCCCCAGGCTGCTCCATGACCTGAAGGTTTATCTTCTGAACAATATTCTTCTAGGGATAGAATTAGGGTTACAATGAAGGACATCACCACTGAAGTGAACAGAGAGGTAGCATCAAAAGGATGAAAATGTGGGTTTTACTTCTACCTCTGACACACGTTGGCTCCAGGACTCCAAGAGAGTCACCAGATCTCTCAGTGCCCTTGGGAAAGTCTCCAAGATCTAAAGTGGTGATAAAGGTACCACTTTCAATTGGCAATGGAAGTGACCTCATCAGGAGTCTCCACACCCAGAGAAATTGTGGATCTCAATAAAACAGCTCTTTCAATATTACTGTAGGACTATATCATGGAAGAATGAATGAGTGGATGGATGGGTGGAAGAAAAAAACATTTATTGTTTATCATATATAAAGCACTGTGCTAAGCTTTAAGGACAAATGTAAAAGAAGACAGTCTCTGTCCTGAGGGAACTTCTGTTCTAAGAGGGGAGAGAACACATATGGAAAGTTTGAACTGTAAGTTAAATGGAAAAGAAAATAGCAATATTATTGCTTGATTGAAGGGTCCCATGGTCCTTAGATATAGCATCAAAGCAGATGGTCATATATCTTCTTTAACACCATTTCCACCAATAAAATCAGATCAGTTTCTGATACTGAGCCATTGGGTATGGCCAAGGGCTTTAGAGGCAATAATTTTCCTTTGGAGATGACCAGTAGCTGTGCCCATAGTCCCTGGAGGACCTATTGTACAGCTTCACTCCACAAGGTTTGTTTCCCAGGATGAACATCTCTGGAGAAGTAAAGGTGAGAAGGATGGGGAGTCATTAGAAGTGACAGTGATGTAAGAAAATGAAAGCAGCAATAAGACGAAAAAGGACCAAAATAAGGGTGAATGCCATGCATAGCCTCCATGGGGAGGGGCATAGACTACAACATATCCAAGGGAAGAGAGCTAGAGGAAGAATGGATAAGTGGGGAAAAGGAATGGAGCTCCTTTAAGCATATAGAAGACAAGCTCTGTGTTAAGCACTGGGAGTACATAAACAAGTCAAGCAGCCAGTCCATGCCCTAGAGGATATTACATACTAATGCGGAGGAGAAACTTTAAAAGAGAGAACAGATGTGTAAAGTGGAGCAGGGAATGGACGGAGAGTATGACTGATATATTTTGGCTTAGGGAAGGTTGGGGAGTCCATAGTGGGCCAGAGACCAGCCAAATAAGGCCAATGCTGGGACTGCGTGGGCTGTCATCCAAGTTCAGATTGGAGGAGAAGGCCAATTTGCAGGCAGTATGGCTTGCAAATGATTAGGAAGTGTATTATGGGCCAGGAATTGGAACCTAGAAAAAGTTGAGTCGCCCAGGATGAGGACACATGGATGGGTTGTGATCTGTGCCATGGATGGGAATATTGATGTTCATGCAGAAGAGGGACAATAGCTGTTCTTCCAGCACTTAGCACAGTGCCTAACACATGGTAGTTGCTTAATCAATGTTTTTGATTGACTGAATGACCTCACAGAGCAAAACTAGGGGCAACAGTGGAAACTTCGCAGAGGTAGATTGAGATTCAATGCTAGGAAAAATCTTAGGTGCCATGAGAATCCAAAGCTGACCAGTGAGGAAGTAGGGTCTCCTTCCTTAGATGTCTTTAAGCAAAATCCTCATGACCACTTGTCAAGAACATTCTAGAAATGATTGTTATCAGATAAGGGTTAGCCTAGATCCACCTCTGGTTCATCCCCAACATGACATTTTCTGATGAGATCACAGAACTGTGGAAGTTTCAAGGTACGTGGATTTGACCTTCAAGTGTGGTCTCCTATTTCGGCTATTAAAATTGTCAAGAAAAAGGTTGTATAAAGAAGCCTGGTCCCATGTAGCTTAAGGAATGATGCTTTAAAAAATAGATTAATCAATAACCCATACACACACACACACACACACACACACACACACACACACACACACACACACACACACACACACACACACACACACACACACACACACACACACACACACACACACACACACACACACACACACACACACACACAAAGACTTGCTTCCCTGGAGAGATTAACTCAGTAACAGCTGATGATCAAACGCAGGTGAGCCTCAGAAAGCTTCGAACTCTGGAAATGAAGTCCTACAAGGAAAGAGCTGTTGACCCAAGTGTGATTCTCCTAGCCTCTGTTTCTGAGGGCAAGTTGGTGTAAAGAATTCCTTTAAAGTGCTAAACGGCAGAACCTGATTCTCAACCTGGGAAATGGTACTAGGGAGGAGTTCTGGCAGCTGCTTGCATACTGTGGGATTAAGAGGCCTGGGCTCTCCATGCCAAGAAAATAAACAGAGCAAAAGCAGAAACAGAGGAGCTGGAAATCTTCCATTCCCTCCCAAGCTTGTCACCCAGAATTTGGGTCCAAATAATGATCTGTTCAGTGAAGAAGCATTAAAATCTTGTGAAATCTTATGTTGACCCAGTCAAACAGTTCTAGCCAGCCTGGAAGATGGTGCAGCACCAACAGTAGTGGCCTGGCCTTAGATTTTGGGGATCCTCTCCCAAAAGTGCTTTCTGTGCCAGTTCATGTCAACAAATTGGCATTGAGGACATCACTGACAAAGTAACCCTTTCTTTAAAAGGAAGATTACATAGAAAATGGCCCTTGGCTCCACATCCACCACAGGCATGTGGATGGGATGATGAAGGATCACAGCTTCGTAGACAGCAGGCTGGAAGGGATGGACTGGAGCCCACCAGTGCAGTCTCCTCTGTACAAAGGACCTCCTGGAAGAACTTGTAGCAGGAACACAAATTCTTAATTCAATGGAAAGAGCATCATTGTTATTTTACTGAATGCTAACATGACCAGAGAAATGTCATAGCATCTCAGAGTGTGAAAGGTGGCACAGACTCATCACCCTCCAGCCTGAATCATGACTCCATACCACAACATTCCTGACAAGTGGTCATCCAGCCTTTGCAGGGATACATCTGATGCCTGAATGGAGACAGAAGTCCTGATCCATGGAGGTAATCCAGTTCACCACTGTGGAGTATAACTGTTAAGACTTTTATTTTTCCTCTGCCATCAAGCCTAAATTGCTCTCACCCTCCAGGATCAAAGAGAACAAGCCTCATTCTTGTTCAATAAGATGGACTTTCAAATACCTGTGTAAAGCTCTGACAACTTCCATTCATCTTTTTTCAAGGCATCATCCCTCATCATTCCAGTTATCACTCATGTCATGACTCCAAGGTTCTACCATTGTGGCTGCTTTCCTCTGGAAAAGCTAAAGACCCTCTGTCTTTCTAATGTCATTCATAAAGACATTATGCTCCATACTCAGATGTGGACTGGCCAGAATAGAGACAACAGAATTGTTGCTTCCATATTGCAGGCAGCAATGGCTCTCTGAAAGCAGTCTATGCTTTCTTGGCTGCCATAGCCCATGGTCGACTCATGGGAGTCATCACATCTAAAGTAGATGGAGTGTCATTGAATGAATTGGAAATTGTTTCCTAAGGTGTTTTCCTCATATTCTCCCTAACATGTTTAGGGAAGAGAAAGCAATGCCTGTGACTTAGGAATAATGATTTTGCAATGAGAATTCTATATAGGCCTAACTGAGGGCATGATCTTGTCACAGTGGGCACTGATATCACCCCATTCACATGATTACTGTGGGACTTTACAGAGAATGTGCTCATAATAATTAATAGCAATAATAGCTAACATTTATATAATGCCTACTCTGTGCCAGCTGCTGTGCTAAGCACATTACAAATAGTAGCTCACTGACTGCTCATAACAGCTGCGAGAGGCAAGTACTGCTATTATCACACAAGGAGATTTTACAGATGGGGAAACTGAGGCAGATAGAAGTTAAGTAACTTGCCTAGGGTAATACAACTAGTGAGCATCTGAGGATGGATTTCAACTCAGACTCAGTGTTCTATCCACTGTAGAGCCACCTAGCTGTGTTTACCGGTCCTGAAGGATCTGATCTCCTAAACAACTACAAGGATATTGGGTCTAGGTCTCATACTCAGGCACCAAAAGGAGGAGAACTGGATGGAGGAAGGTGTACTAAATAGCAACAAGCAGTTATTGCTTCCTTCTGCAATCTAGTTTTTACAGATGTTCTATAGCCAATGGAATGAGCTTTTAGTCAAATAAATACCACATCTGCATTGACTCAGGGATTGAGAAGTCACGATATTTGGCTGTCTTAAAGAAAAATTTCAGAGAATCAAGTTCAGGCATATGAACCATAAATCTGCAGTGTTGCAAAAACAAGTCATCCATTTTTATGAATCTGTGAGGATTTTTCATATTCATCAATTTCCAGTTTTGAGTCAAAGCCAAAAAAACCCCCAAAAACCAAAAACCTCAACAACCAAAGTTCATTAAGGTCATTTCCATTTATTTTTGAAAGTGGAAGCTTTAACTCAAAACATGTGACATCTTCATCAATGACCAGTGTTGGACCATACAGTTCAACAAATTCAACTTGATCAATAGAGTGACCCAGTTCTACAACAGCAAAGTCTATGTGAAGGCTGTACCTGCAAAGAGTGAGAATGCTTTCAGCATAGCATACCAGGGACCCTAATTGTGGCTTAGCAAAGGAAAGGAGTCCCCCAAGGTGAGTCCCTGGGCAGAATTCAGAAAACAACAATGAGGACCTGAGGCTTTGGGCAACATTACCCACGATTAAAATCTGATTTTAATAATAATAAGCTGCTAAAAATAAAACAAAATAAAATTAAAACCAGTAAGCATAGGAAAAAGGATCTGACCACTGATAGCCACTTTGATGTAAAAGATGATCTGGCTTTGTATTCAGAAGATGACAGTGAGATTGAAAAAACCACTCCTGTCTCCATCAAATTCTCACAAGTCCAAAAAAGAGCTCTTGAAAGAACTTAAAAAAAAATTTAAAAACAAAATAAGAGAAATTGAGGGAAAAAATAAAAGTAATCCAAGAAAATTATGAAAAGTTAACCAATTGAAAAAAGATGCAAAATCTTAAGGAAAAAAATAACTCCATGAATGGGGCAGGAGGAATTGAATTGACATTATAAGACACTGAGAAATAATAAAACTAGAAAAAAATTGAAAAGAATCTGAAACATCTCATTAGAAAAACAACTGATGTGGAGAAAAGATGAAATAGAAACAATATAAAAATTGCTGAACTACCTTAATGCTATGATAAACAAAAAGAATCTGGAAACAATATTGCAAAAAATTATTAAGGAAAATTGCCATGAAGTTCTAGAACAAGAGGGTAAACTGGAAATAGAAAAAAAGCCTACCATTCATCAGGAGGAAAATTTATAGGAATGTTGTAGCCAAGTTTCCAAACTCCCAGATTAAGGAGAAATATTGTAAGCAACAAGAAAAAAAATTAAATACTTGAGAAATACAGACAGGATTTCACAAAACCTAGCTGAATCTACTCTAAAAGATCCTACATCTTAGAGCATTATATTTTGAAAAGAGCTTACATTGGGTACAAGGATAACTTAACCAGAAAAGTTGAGTGTAATGCTGAATGAAAACAAAATTGACCTTTGACAAACTGAAAGATTTTCAGGTATTTGTAACAAAAAGACCAGTACTCAGTGGAAAATCTGATCTAAAAGATCCAGAAGAAAATATAAAGAAAACATGAAAGACTAATTATGACATTGATCAGTGCCAATGGTTTACTTATTATATATATGAAAATGTTATCAACATTGTTAAAACTGTCATCATTACTAAGGTAGTTTGAGAGAAAAGTTGGGGCTGAGTTACGTATGATGGGGTGATTCTAAAAACCACAACTGAGCAGGAAAAGGCAAAAGGGAGCACTTGTATTATAAAAATGAAGGGTGAAAGGAAGAACTGATACAGCTGGTGGGGGGGCAGAGCTGCTAATGCGGGAACCTTATGCGCATTTGGGTTGAAGAGGAAACAGCGCATGAATCTGGAAGGGTGTGGAAGTCTCCTGAACATGTGAAAGAGGTGAGAAAACTGAAGGAAACGTGGGGGAGAGGGTTTGGAGGGATATGTGGATTGGGATGGAAGGGGGGGGAGTTCGGGGAGGGTAAGTGGGATGGGGAGTAGGAGAGTGGGGAAAAAGATAAGGTAATGGATAGGAGAAAAAGAGAAGCTGAGAAAGAAAATAGTAAAAATAAGATGAAGAAAAATGAACAGATTGTAGTTATAACTGTAAATGTGAACAGAAAGTTTTTAGCAACTCTCTTTTTGGTGGCAAAAAACTAGAAATTGCAGGGATGCCCATCAATTAGGGAATGGCTGAACAAACTGTGTGTGGTTGTGATGGAATACTACTGCACTGTAAGGAATGATTTAGAAAGGCAAAGAAAGCACAATAAAGAACAAAATGGGCAGAACCAAGGGAACGTTGTAGACAGCAATAGTGAGATTGTTTTAAAAGTGACTTTATGCAGTTAAGTCATTTTGACTATAATAAACACATAAATTAAAAATAAAGGGCATATAAAGACACTATCTGAATCCAGAGATAGAAATGATATATAGAAATATGTATAGAATAATTTCACGTACATATGTATGTATGTATACATGTATGTACACAAAGATATACATACAGAGAGAGAAAGAGAGAGAGAGAGAGAGAGACAGAGACAGAGACAGAGACAGAGACAGAGACAGAGACAGAAACAGAGAGAGCCAGTCATCTCTGGGTGGGTGGGGGAAGGAAAGGAAAAAAAGAAACACACATAATAACTTTATTATATATTTAAAAGAAATAGGAAGTTGTACATAGTAGATTTATCATTTCATGTGTAGACATCTTTTTAATTATAATATGTTATGGAAATATTTGTTTCATTTCATAAATTAAAATTAAAATAATTTTAAAAAATAATATCTATGTACTGAGGTCAGTTCTTTGGACCACAGTTTAAGGAGGAACATTGACAAGCTGGAAAGCAACCTGAAAAATGCATTCAAGATGGCGGTGACCTGGTCTTAGAGTCTGGTCATCTGAGGATTGCTTGAAGACACTAGGGAGAATGGGCGGCCTTAGCGCTTCTGGATTTCCTTTTCCTTAGAAGGTGTCAAGCACAAGCCAGATGTCCACTTGTTATGGGTCTTACTATGGAGATTTCTTTCTGATGGACATTGGCTTAGGCAGTTCCTGAGGCCCTGCTGTTGGAATTGAAATTAAGGTAGACTGAGGCACCAAGTTCAGGGAGTTATACAAAATGGTGGTGGTGATATAGAATAGGATCAATGATGAAATGGAATTAGAATCAGTTTGATTTTCTCATTGCCCAACTCAGTCCTCTCTGCTATTAATGTCAGAATTTTTAAAAGTCAGAATGAATTTTAGAGGGCGAGGAAAGCTAAGGAGTAGAAAGAAAAGCATTTATTTCACTTTATTGGAAAAAAGAGAAGAATAACTGGGCAACAAATATACCTACCATCTTTAGGAAATCACTCAGAAAGGGTTGTGGTCTCAGTTCCAGGTCATTCTGTGCTGTGGGATTTAGCTCATCAGGAAGTAGCAATTCAGACTCATCTTCTACCATCTATTTTCTTGAACATCAGTTCCTCTTGGCCATCTTGGTCCTGCCCTATTTGGTCAAAGGATCATTTTTCTTAGCAGAGAAAAGAGCAAGAAATAGAAACTGAGCTTTTTCTCACCATCTGTTATCACACTTGACCTCTTAACAAACTACATCTCCTTGTTACTTCTGGGTCAAATATAAAATCCTCAGGCATTTACCCTTCACAAGACCACTCCTTGTTACCTTTCCCATTTTATACTTCACTGCCCTCCACCACTCTGGAGTCCAGTAATACTGGCCCCCTTCCTGCTCCTTACATACACCATCTCCTACCTTTCTGCTTTTGCACTAGCTGTTGCCCCTGCCTGGAATGCTCTCCCTCTCCTCCTTCTCCTTTTAGAATCCCTGGCTTCTTTTGGGATTTGAATACAGGGTCATTTACATGAAGCTTCTCTAATCACCTCCCAGCTGATTCCCTCTCTCCTCCACAGACTTTGGGTTCACTTTGTAGACAAATCCCATCCACATTTAGATATGTGCAGGTGATCTCCCCATTCAGATGAAAACCCTGTGAGGGCAGGGACTTTCCCTTTTCTTGTTGTAACCCTCCAGCTTGGTACAGAACACTGATCCAGATCCATCAATGGACTGTTGGATTGATTATTGCCCAGTAGACCCAGTAGACAAAGGTACTCTTCTTCAGTTCCCCACTTTGGTTGCCCTTCTCTGTTGTTCTCAGTCTTATAGGTGTCCTTCATCAAATGTGGTGCCCAGAGCTGAACCCAACACTGGAGATGGGATGAGACCAGGGCAGAGTCAAGTATCACCACCCCACTGAAGGCTCCCTGCCTCTCTCAGAGTGTCTGGCAGAATCTCACGGAGAGTTTACATTTATCATGATTAAGTTTTAAGGGACTCAGTCTGATCCAAATTTCTAGCACCCACACGCACATACATACATATGTATATATATACACACATATATAATATATATACACATATGTATCATCAAATATGTTAACCATCTCTAATAGTTTTATTTCATGTATAAATTTAGTCTTTATTCCAATTATATGTTTATCCAAGTCCTTTATAAAATTATAAACAGCACAGGGCCAAACACAGCTACCTGTAGGACACCACTGGAGACTTGGCTCTGTGTGAGTAATAACAGCCAGCATTTATATGGTGCCTAGGATGTGTTGGTGCTGTGCTAAGTGCTTTGTACATTCATTTAATCTGTTCCTCACAATAATCCTGGGAGTCAGGACTTTTATTTTCCCCATTTTACAGTGGAAGAAACTGAGGCACACAGGTTAAGCAAGTTGCCCAGGGTCACACGCCTAGTAAGTGTCTGAGGCTGAATTTGAACTCAGATCTTGCCTGTAGGACCAGTGCTCTGTGCACTGTGGTGCCTAGCCAGGCAGTAATGGACTATGCGTGCGTGCACACACACACACACACACACACACACACACGCACGCAGTGTATGTGTATGTGTAGTACATACAATATATAATATTACATAATATACATTACTACATCACATGCATGTGTACATACATATATGTACATATACACATATATATGGAATGCGAGAGTTTGGCTTGAATATTCATATTTGTTACAAAAGTTGTTTTTCTTCTTTATCCTCTAAACAGTGCAGGGAAGGGAGAGAGAGAGAAGCAGTTTTTATTAATGGAAAAAGTAAGTTAAAAAAAATAAAGACCACCCTCTACTGCAGCAGGATCCATTATAAGAAAATGTCCTCGTTTCAAAAAACTTTCTGCTGGCATGCACTGAGGTTTAAAACTCTTGCCAGCCTGCCCCCACTTCTCTGCAAAGGCATGGAGAAAGGGTGCAGAAAGTCAAAATTTTTCTTTCTGATATGTTGGCTCATGTTGCTGCAGAATTGTGTCTTTTCTCCTCGGTTATAAGGGGTGATTCTCTGAGAAGGGTGGCAGGGTACGTTGGGAAACAAAGGGCATGTAAAATAAGAGATGTCAGCACAATTTGTTTTTCAAAATTCAGACTGAGAACTGGGTGTCGTGACCTGTGTTAGCGTCCCAAGTTCTCTGTCTGACGTGAGTCCCGTCCTCTCAGGAATGTTCCCGGCCAGAAGACAGGGGCTCAGCACTCCAGCAAAGCCTGCATTTTTAATAATAGCCCATTTTATGGCACATTTCATTCTTGATGGCACTGCCACCGTTGGCACATTGGCGTCCTTTTAGAACAAACCCCTCAGATAACAGGAGCCCAGAGCGGGAGGATCAGAGGGAGGGTCAGAGGCCTCCTTCTTCAACTTGATGGATGAGGAAATGAAGCTCAGGAAGAAACTGACTTGTCCAGGGTCACACAGCTGGTGATTGGTGGTCAGTCACTGAATCAATGGATCAGTCTGATTGAGGACATAAGTAATGTGAGAGGTCAGGGCCTGGGGTCAAGAAGGCCTGGGTTCAAAACTGGCCTAAAGTTACTAGCTGTGTGACCTTGGGCAAGTCACTTCACCCTCTTTGCCTCAGTTTCCTCATCTGTCAAATGAGCTGGAGAAGGAAATGGCAGACCCCTCCAGTGTCTCTGCCAAGAAAACCCCAAGTGGGGTCACGGAGAGTCAGATACAACTGAACCCCAAAATACCCCAGGACCAGAAATGGTTAATAACTGGGATGGGCCAGAATCTACCAACATGGTGGTCTGGCCCAGGTTTGGCTAAGAGCAGCCCTTTCTGCTTGGCTAAGACACAGTTGACAGCCACCACCCCCAGGCACCAACAGGCTGACATGCCCTTCCACTGACATCATCTCCCTCTGGGGTAATGAATCCTGCTCTGACCACAGAAGGGGCCCTCAACGCTTTGGTTCTCAGGCCATTGGGAAGGGAAGGAGCAAAGGGAAGGAGGCTGGTCAGGGGGAGGGCCGGGCAAAGTTCACAAATATGATCGTCTCTGGCCTCTACTGGAATCTGGAGCCCAAATCCATACACCCACAGCCTGGGGAATTCAGGAAAAACCGGACCTCGGTTAACTTTCTAATTCATTTCTGGATCGCGGACTCAAGGCTGAATCTACTACCCCTGACCCCATCTGTGACTTAGAGTGTCTTTGGTGGTCTCCAGAAGATGCTGCATTCCTTTACTTGGTCCTGCAAGCATCATCTCCAAGTTATACACCAGGAAACAAAGTCTTGGACAGGTTAAATGACTTGCCTGTAGTCAGCCAGGAAATAAGTGGCTGAGGCAGGACTTGAACTCAAGACTCTGTAGGCAACATTCTTGTCTGGTGCCCTGTGTGCAAAGGTATGCTTTTCTTTTCTCTCTTCCCCGACACATACACTTTGTCTTTCTCCTTTCTGTTGTGAATAAATAATGCTCTCGTTCTCTCTCAAACACACACACACACACACACACACACACACACACACACACACACACACACTTTCCTTACCTCTTCCTCCCAAAATCCTCAGCTCTTGCGTAGTCCCAGCTCAGACAAAATCCTCTACCTCTGGCTGGATGGCATGTCACCCTCTGGCTGGACAGCATGCCACCCTCTGGCTCTCCTGGCCCCACTTTTAACCTAGAAATCATTGAAAATGAACATCAGATTGAAAAATGAGCCCCAAAGCCAAGGAGAACTTTTAGTGAGGGCCTTCACCCAGCCTAAGCATTCCCCTAAATAAGGCCAGACTCTCTGGACACTGCAAGGGCACTATCAGAGAGCTAGCAGGAGGACAGATGTACCAGAGGTGCCTAGGCAGCCTCACAGGGAGCCTCCCTATCTAGAGAAGCCCCAAGAAGCTCAAAGACCACTCAACCCCCCGGAGGGGAAGCTCAAAGAAGCAAAGTGACCCCCAACCCCCACCCCCTTCCCATAGAGAAACCTCCAGGGTACACAATGACCTCCAGGGATAGCTCCCTACCTGGGAAAATTTCAGAAAGTTATGGCTAGATGCCCACCTGGAGGCATCATAGGGAAAAGTTCAGGGAAGAGCCCCAATGGAAAAGCTCTGGAGGGAACAGGAAAACTCCCTCCCCCCCCCCACCCCCCCCTCCCCCCCCCCCCCCCACCCCCGCACCCTGCTGAAGGAGGCCTTAGGAAGGACAAGGATGTACCCTTAGGTTGATCAAGGAGCCTCAGGGGACAGAGACAACACAACACCTAATTGAGGCAGGAGGAGGAGGCATCCAGATCCCTTACAAAGGAAGCCTTATGAGGGAAAGGAGAACATCACATGCCCTGATCAAGGACAGCCAATCACAGAATTCTGGGCAGAGGCCATGCAAGCCTGCCAGGGTTCTGAGTGTCAACACCCCAAGAAAAGTAGAATCAAAGAGGAATCCAGAAAAAGTAGATCAGGACCAAATAGGGCCCAGACATCTCATCCAACAGTGGGATCTGGGTCTGCCACCAAGTCTCACCAAGAATTTAGGCTGGCAATGTGGCCAACAGAAGAAGACAGAAACTCTATGAAGAAATATTGGGCCAACAGGAAAACCCAGAAGAAGACAATGACTCCTTAACTACTCTAAGCAGAGCTTCTAATATAAAGATGATTTGGCTACAAGGACCTCAAGAATACCTAGAAGAAAGGATGCAAGATATAGACACAAAATACAGAAAAAAGGTTTGGCGGGAGCATCAATGACTTAGAACGGATGATGGTAAACCTCATGCAAGAAATAGACTCTCTGCAAATTCGAATGGATTAACAAAACACTGATGACTCCTGGGACAAGAACTATCAGAACAAAATGAAAAGACTGAAGAAAGAATGAAATGGGGTCTACTGTCTTATCAAAAACAATTGCCCCGGAAAACAGGTCAAGGAGAGCTGAGATTCCTGAGGTGACCTGATGGCCACAGCCAGAAGAAAGATCTGCATACCATGTCAAGAAAAGTCACATGAAAACTGCTTGGTTCTGTTAGAAGCCAAACAATAGAACTGGGCCTCAGGTTTGAGGGATATAGAGAGTTCGCAGCAGAGGAAATTCCTTCTCCCATTGTGGATGGGCAACTTCTTTGTGATGTATACCCTAGAGAGTTCGATAGATCAGGAGCATCAGGGCCAAAGAGAAATGAATCCCTGAGGGCTATGCATTGACTTAGAAAGCCTCAAATCAACATGATCCACATTATATTGTGTTTTTATTTATTTTCTTAGACATTTCATAATTACATATTAATATGGGGCACACTGGGGAGTTTTGGTGGAGTTTGTAGCAATGAGCTGGGAGTCTGATAACTCTCCTATAAAGAACTGCAGGGTTAAATGACTTTCCCAGGGCCACACCACCAAGACGAATGAAAGGTAGGTCTTGAAAGGAGATCTTCTGCCTGTGAGGTCTGCTCTCTGCCCACTATACTACACTGGCTTTCTAGAATCAGAGTTTAATTAAAAATGGGATGAATTCACCAGTTACTTCTAATCCTGTGAAAACTCCTGGGAATACCATTGTCAAATCCATAGATTCCAGGTTAAAAAAATGCTACAAAGAGTCAGAAAGGTTCTTGAACCTGGGAAAGGATACCACATGAACTCCTCTCATGTCTGAACTGGAAAAAGAAAGGTAGCAGAGAGAAAGACATGCAGACAGACAGACAGACAGACACACACACACACACACATACTAGAACCTATTCAAGTTTAGTATAGCTAGCTACTCATCAAACCCAGCTGGAAAAGAAGTTGGAGCAAGGAATGGGGAGTGCTACTTAAGAGAGAGGTTGGGGAGGGAAGGGCTTAAACCAATTTCAGCTTCAGAGGTAGGACTGAAAAAGGAGATTAAAAAAACAAAAAGGAACAAGTAAGAAGCAGTTCTTGGGGTCTGGGCAAGGGGAACAAGAGAGCGTCAGTGAGACAAAGACAATTGCTCCGATCGATCAAAGCTTCCTCGCTTTAATGATGCTCCATTTAGAAAAATTACTTCTCTTTGGAAAGGTGCAGGTTGGGGGAAAAGAAAAAACAATTCTGGTGCAAAATATACCATTAGCAATTCTAACCATGAGATCAATGTGTCCCCCCCAAAACAAGAGAATGAATTAGAAAGCAGAGCCCAAAAATAAATTGTTTACCCAAAAGACACACTTGAAGAATAAATACTAAAACAAAGTTAAAATAAAGGGCTGGAAAAGAATTGATTATGCCACAGGCAAACTCAGAAAAGCAGGGAAGGCATTCATGTTCTCAGACAAGAAAACAATAAACATAGTTAGCAATGAAAGTGGAAAATAGGGAAACTACATTATACTTAAAATGTAGATAATGGAACAATATCAGTACTGAATGTGTATACATCTAATGGCATAATATTGAATTGATCCATAAAAGAAGAGCTGTTTTGGGGGAAGAGCTAATAAAATAGATAAACCATTAACTGGTTTGAATAAGAAAAAAGGGAATTCAAAACAAATAATGAAGGAATGAAGAAACTTCTCAGAAGTTGGTTTACCAAATGATATGTCAACAAGAAGTTCAATGAAATGGATGAATGTTTACAGAAATATAAAACACCACATTAGCAAAAGAAGAAATGGACACTTCAGACAATAACATTCTCAGAAAAAGAAACTGAGGGAGCCATGAACCTCCTTCCAAAGGTGGAGGTGAAAGAGGGCTAGATGCTTAATAAGGACATTTAATGAAATAATCCGAAGAAGAATTCATTCCAGCATTACATATAATCTTTGCTAAGATAAGAAAAGAAGGAATCCTATCAAACATCTTCTATGACTCAAATATGACCTTCATACCTGAGAGAGAGAGAGAGAGAGAGAGACAGAGACAGAGACAGAGAAACAGAGGGAGAGACAGAGACAGAGAGAGAGAGACAGAGAGAGAGACAGAGAAACAGAGACAGAGACAGAGAGAGAGACAAACAGAGAGAGACAGAGAAACAGAGAGAGAGAGAGAAACAGAGAGACAGAGAGAGACAGAGAAACAGAGAGAGAGACAGAGACAGAGAGAGAGAAAAAGAAACAGAGAGACAGAGAGAGAGACAGAGACAGACAGAGACAGAGAAATAGAGAGAAACAGAGAGACAGAGAGAGACAGAGAAACAGAGAGAGAGACAGAGACAGAGAGACAGAGAGAGACGGAGAAACAGAGAGACAGAGAGAGAGAGAGAAAGAAACAGAGAGAGACAGAGACAGAGAGACAGAGACAGACAGAGACAGAGACAGAGAAATAGAGAGAAACAGAGAGACAGAGAGAGACAGAGAAACAGAGAGAGAGACAGAGAAACAGAGAGAGAGACAGAGACAGAGAGACAGAGAGAGAGACAGAGACAGAGAGAGAGACAGAGAGAGAGAAAAAGAAACAGAGAGAGAGACAGAGACAGAGAGACAGAGACAGACAGAGACAGACAGAGACAGAGACAGAGAAATAGAGAGAAACAGAGAGACAGAGAGAGACAGAGAAACAGAGAAAGAGACAGAGACAGAGAGACAGAGAGAGAGACAGAGACAGAGAGAGAGACAGAGACAGAGAGAGAGAGAAAAAGAAACAGAGAGAGAGACAGAGACAGAGAGACAGAGAGACAGAGACAGACAGAGACAGAGAAATAGAGAGAAACAGAGAGACAGAGAGAGACAGAGAAATAGAGAGAGAGACAGAGACAGAGAGACAGAGAGAGAGACAGAGACAGAGAGAGAGACAGAGACAGAGAGAGAGACAGAGAGAGAGACAGAGACAGAGAGAGAGACAGAGAGAGAGAGAGAGAGAGAGAGAGAGAGAGAGAGAGAGAGAGAGAGAGAGAGAGAACATCATATCTAATGAATTACAAAGCAAAAATAATCAACAAAACATTAGCAGAGGTCGTGGCAATACATTAAAAAATGATACACTATGGCCAGCTTTGACTTATGGCATGCCTGCATGGTGGAGTCAATATAAGAAAACTATAAACATAAAATAGCATATTAAAATATAAAAATTACATAATTCTCTAACCCATGAAGAGATAACTTGAAAAAATACACCATTCATTTTCGATAAAAACACAAAAAGCATTGGAAAAAACAAACTTTTACTGAATATGGTACATAGCATTTGCCTAAAGCCAAGGGTCAACATTATATATAACAAATGCTACAAGTCTTTCCAGTACAATAAAGCGCAAAACAAGGAAGTCCTCTATCAGCACTAATATTAACATTTGGTGTGGTGCTAGAAATTCTAACTACTGAAATAATATAAGAAAAAGAAATTGAGGAAATTAGCATAAGTGCAGAAGAAGCAAAATTGCTGATTCCCCAAACCCCCAATGGTCCTAGAGAATCCTAAGGATTCCACAAAAATTAAAAATTTCAACAAAATATCAAGATATAACATAAAGCCATATTAAATAATCAGCTTTTTAGTATATTATCAATAAAACCCACCAGGATGAGATAGAAATTTTATTCAAGATATCTAGAGGGTAAAATATTTGGAAGTCTACTTACCAACACACCCACAATAATTCTATAAATGTAACCACAAAATACTCTTTATGGAAGTATATACCTTAATAATTAGAGAGATATTAATTCATTTCTCATATTTGGACTATGCAAATATAACAAAAATGGCAATACTATCTAGATTAATTTATTTTTACTCAAATCACTAATAATAAGGGAAATTAAAATGAAAGCAACCACGATTCTACCTCACACTTATCAGATTGGCAAAGATCCAAAACAAGAAAACAGCATTTCTAGAGAGGGGCGGGACTTTGGGAAATCAGCCCCACTAGTGCATTGTTGGTGGAGCTATGAACTAGGTCCAGCCGATCTGGAAAGCAATTTCAAACTGTAATCAAAAATTTCCTAACCTGTAAATACCCAGTAATCTCACTACTTGGCTTATGCCCCAAAGAGAGCAGAGGAGGAGTGGCAGGAATATTTTCTGTTATAGTGAAAAACTGAAAGGAAATCGGAAATCCAACCACTGGGGAGCAGCTGAAGATGACAGCATATGAATAAAATGGAGTGCTCTTGCCCCATAAGAAATAACAAAAGGTTTGGATTTTGAGAAATTTGAGATGATTTATATGAGCTGACTGAGAGTCAGGAGCAGAACAGGAGATCATTCCTATAATCACTGTCACATTACAAAGAAAAACTCATTTGAAGTGCTTCCAGACTGAGCAGTGGCTCATGGATGAAGCAGGACCCCCACTGCCTGATCAAGAAGGCGGCCATTCAAGGGACAGATTCAGACACACATTATCAGATATGGGCAAATGTGTAACTTTGTTTTGAGTGATTTTGCTTACTTGTTACAAAGTAGTTGTTTTAATTGGGGGATTTGGGAAGGGATGGAGAATCATGAAGAAAGTGGTGCATTAAAAAAGAAGCAACAAAAGGAAAAGGAAAAAACCCAACTAACCAACTGCTGTCCACCATCCATACTCCAGTCCATCTGACTTCTTCTCCTCCCAGCATCCTCCATCCTCATTACTTCAAATTTTAAAACATGGCTCTTGTGGCATTTTAGAAGAAATGAACAGAGTAAGATTGCAGAGACACAGACAAAGAGGATAGCTTGGACAATGACATGTTGAATTTTTTAATATAATTTTGAAAAGAAATGTTAGCTGTATATATTGGAGATGCCACATACAATCTTCTTTTTCTGTTTGCATATGAAAATACTTTGTAGATGCTGGCCAAGAATGAATTTTTTTCTTAAAAAAGAGTAAACCCATCTAAATGGGGTCCATCCTGATACTGCCTTGGATTGTTGATACTCTCTACTCCCTTTGAATTTCCGTGTACATATCATGAATTTGCTTATCTCTGTGTGTGTGTGTGTTACCCTGTCCTTCCTCTCTCCACCCCGCCACTATATGAGGGCAGGGACTCAAGTTTCATTTTTGCCTTATATTATTTGGGCTAAGTACAGTGCTGGGTACACAACAGATATTTTATTTTATTCTTGTGGAATTTAACCAAATGCTTTTATAAAAATATATTTTATTGGTATCTTTTGTTTTCATATATCCCATATTTCCCAATACATTCCTTTCCCCATCCCTCTACAAAACTCTCAGAATAAAGAATTAAAAGAGGAAAAAATCATTCCCAAAAACTTATACCTCAAAAAAAAATTTTAAATTTGCCAGTTAGTGCTGTGAGCCCTATTCTATTTCGCTATCTCTGCAAAGAAAGGTGAAAGGGGCCTTGTCCTGGCTCTTCTTGAGGGCTGAGACTCTTCTACACTTAGTACATGTCAAGTCTAGAACTTGTCAGGATGCAGACGACTGGATAAATTTCGGTGGTTGCTCTTCCCTATATCCAAGTTGCTGGGGGCCCCTGGTCAGCTTGACTTTTTCATTTGCCCTCTAAAATAAGGTCCCCTACCAGGCCAGCAGAGGACAGCTGAGGCCTGAGGGGCTTTCTGAAGCCAGCTAGGAGCTTCTCATTCACTTGGGTTTTTTCCTTCTTTACAATAAAAGAGAACATTTGCATGCAGACCAACAGCTCTCATGTTCCATTTCCAGAGCTCATGATGTGCACACGTCTTGAGTCAAATGCAGAATTCCCATTAGTCGGGATAGAAATTAGCTCTGTGAAAGAAAGCACCCCAAGTGGAGTCCCTGCTGACTGCAGACTATTCATGACTTAGAATTCTAAGACAGGAGCCCAAGGGCTCCTTTGCATGAAGGGAGACCTCAGGGATCGGAAGCTGGTGCTCTCTGTCACAGTGTCTGTCTCTGTCTCTGCCTGCCTTTGTCTCTACCTGTTTCTCTCTGTCTCTATCTCTATCTTTGTCTCTATCTGTCTCTCTCTCTGTCTTTGTTTCTACCTGTCTGTGTCCCTGTGTCTCTATCTCTGCCTGTCTTTATCAGGTTCTTTCTGTGTGTCTCTATCTGTCTCTGCCTGTCTGCTTGTTACTGTCTTTCTCTCCACCTTTCTCTGTCTTTCTCCCCCTCTCTCTTTGTCTCTCTGGGGCTCAGTGTCTCTTAATCTCTCCTTAGTGTCTCCCCTCTGCTGCTCCCTTGTTCTGCAGCTGAATAGTCTGTCCACTTCAGCCTATTTTTCTTCAGGACCAAATGGTGACAACGAATTCTAGGGATCTCTTCATGAATTAGCCATTCACGGGGCCATTGTCCACAGGGAGGCAATTCTATTTTATGAAATCCCCCAGCTGGCAACTCAGATAGAAGAGAAGCTTATTTACATAGTATTTTACATGTAATTTTCATGCTATTAATATAATGTCAAAACATACAACCGACTGCTGTCCCCCCTCCAACTCTCCTCCTCCTTCCCAGGGTCTCCATCCCCATCGCCTCAAAAGTAAAAACAGAACTTAGAGGCACAAATGAACATTCCAAGCACCACACGTGAAATATAAACTTATGAATTTTTTAAAGCTTTCTTTTATATATTTCCCAATCTTTTACTATCATATTTGGGTCAGATCACATAAGGAAACAGGGATTCTCACTGTTAAAGGGCACTGCATACATCATTTGGCCCAGAGTCTTGGGATTCAGCTCTCCACTCCTGTGGCCACCATCCTAGCTCAGATCTCATCGTCTCTCATCTGATCTATTGCAATACCCTTTGAGTTGATCTCTGAGGCTCTGGTCTCTTCCCACTTGGATCCATTGTCTACATACCTGACAAGCTGATTTGCCTAAAGCATAGGTCATGATCTCTCTCTGTATATGTTGGTGGGAAAGTGTGTCAGCAATGATTTTTTGTTTTGTTTTCTGGTGGGGAGGGTATTTTGAACCTAGTGTTCTTACTGTACCACCTTAGTAAATACTTGTTTCTAAGAGCTACAAGTGTGGTTGACTAAATGATTCTCAATTGGCAATAATGGTGGACAGGACATTCTGGTGACAAGGCATGAGCTACAACACTAGAAAGCTATTTCCTCCAACCTTATGAATTTAGGGGCATGGAGTAGTGAGGCTCCTCCACAGGGGTGGGAGCTGAGATAGGTTCCTCGCATGTGTTGTAGATGGGTGACTTACTCCAGCCCCACGAGACTCTGCTGGAGGAGAAGCTGCTTTTGGTTTTACCAACAGGATTCTGCTTTGTTTTGTTGCACATGACCAACAACACAAGGCAACGTAAACCCAGCACAATCTTGCATTCACTTCTTCAGTGAAATTTAGCTTGCAGAATTTGTGTTTTGAATTTTGTTAAAAGTTTAGCTTCCTTTGAACTGATTGCTTTACATCTGTACTTGTGGCCCAGAGTTAAGTTGGGGAGGAAAGCTTGGGAGAAAATCATTTAAAAAGTTGTTGTTTGTGTACTACTCTCTCACGCCGGAGAAGTAGCCTTGCATTCTCAAAGGCTCTGGCCAGGAAAAGTAGCACTATGTCAAGGCCTCCAAATATAGGACCAGCTGGACTTGGGGGGGCCTAATCACTGAGGCTGGCTTATCAAGAGATGGACTCCACTCTTTTCCGGGCAAGGAAATGCAAGAGCTGCCCCCTAAGACATCCCCAACAACGAGACCGTGGATCTGGAAAAGTGTACCCACAGGTTCAGAGTAATAACCAAACATCTATATGGCCAGTGCCTTCCTGGAGGGCCTGCAGAGCGCCTGGCACACCCTAGCCCTGTGTCCCTGGCCAAATGAGATGGTTTTCTCATGCTCTCTGAGGTTCCTTCCGGTCTAGATCCCTGAGTCCATGCTTTCACAAAGACCTTCTGAGAGGCCTTATTTCTGCAGAGCCACTTGCGAACTATATCCTCCACTACACAGGGAGCTCCTTGAAGATAGGGACAGTCTTTGACCTTGCAGTAGATCCTCAGCACCACACAATTCCAGGTGCTGGACAGACTGACCCTCTGACTCACTGATGAAGGAAGCTCTCCTGAGAAGGGTGGTGCAAACCCTTGAGGAAAGAACTTCTGTCCCTTTTGTGTTCCCAGCCCAGTGCCCAAACCTGTGCCTGGCCAAAGTAAAACTTAATGAATGCTCATTGATTGATTTGCCCCTCACATAGCCAGCAAATGAAAGACTCGGGATTCCAACCCAAGACTGCAGCTCTCTGCGGAAAGTCATGAGGAATGCCAGAAACACAAAGGCAGCTCCACACCACCACAAGATGGACAGATGCCTACAAAGTTAAGCCCACAAGCATCGAGGGAGGAGAATATGTGAGCAAGAAGGTATTTATGTAAACTGAGCCCAGCCTGTCCTTCTGCACATGTTTCTGCAGGCTGACCTGGCTGACATGAACCTCAGAGACCCTGGGGCATGTCTGCTTAGGCAGGGCACCCTGGGATGGAAATGAGAAGCAGTCGGCATGGTTAGGTCATTGCGTAAGCAGACACAGCATGATCCTTCCTCACAGGGCATCCTGAGTCTGGCTTGGTAAGGCACAAAACCCTGAGTAAATCCTATTTTGTTTTTTAGAGAAGAGTTTCCAAGATATAAAAACAAACATGAGGTTAATGGAGCAATTAGATCATCAGATTGTGGCCGGGAGCAGATAGTGTCTGCCTGCTTTTTCTCCTGCCCAGAAAAGCTGCTGTCACAGACATCGTATAAAGACATTTGAGATGCACTGAGTTAACTTGGGAAGAAACACTCATCGAAGACGATGCCAACATCTTTTTGTGTTTAATAGAAACCAGCACAGCAGCAGGGTCCCCAAGCCAGGGAGTTAATACCCAACTTCATGAAACTAAAAGTCAGGCCAAGCACAACATCAGCAACATAGGAAGTGGCAGCTGTCACCAGACTGGGGCAGCCAGGGCTTCTGCCCAGACACTGACGTAAGAAGGTGCACTTTGTCCCCTTGGCAGACCAGAGGTCCACACACCTGAGGGGTGGAGAGTGGAGGATGGTGGGCCCTGAAGTGGCCCATGGAGCAAGGATGTGACTCCGAAGGGGAGGGGATCCTCTGTCCTTGCTGCTTGCTGTCAGCCTCCACCCATGCTCCCATCGGCCTCTCTGCAGCTGTTGTCCCCCCCACCCCCCTGCATGTGAGAAGGGAAATGGGAAGAAAAGAATAGGATTGGCCTTGTGATTTCATTGGGAAAGGGCCTCTCAGCTGAGGAACCTCCCTCTCCTGAGGGAAGGCCTGCTTTCCCTGCAACCGATCATCTTAGACAGGCCCCAGAAGGCCTTTCGTTGTTCGGTCATTTCTCAGTTATGTCCGACTCTTCATAACCCCATTTGGAGTTTCCTTGGCAGAGATACTAGAGTGGTTTGCTCCTTCTTTCTCCAGCTCAGTTTAGAGATGAGGAAACTGAGGCCATCAGGGTGAAGTCACTTGCTCCTGGGTACACAACTCTCAAGTGTCTGAGGCAGAACTGAAACTCATAAGCATGAGTCATCCTGACTCCAGGCCTAGCACTCTATCCACTGTGGTGCCCCCTTGCTGCTCAGAGACCTTCACTTATATATAAAAGGCCTTTTTTATACCAAGATAAATTGTTCAAGAGCTCCCTCAAAAATGACTGTTTGGGGCATAAGTGAGAAAGGGCATCTGCCTTCTCTTACTGCTCCTTCCCAAGACTGCCCTGGAGCTGTCCTTGGTGAGGCTAAAGGGTTAAAGCACCAAGTTTCATTTCCTCAGCATCCCAGGGCTCTCCTCCTCTGCACTGTCCCCTCTCTCACCTCTGCCTGCTCCTCTCAATCCGGAGGTCAGCCAGAGTGGACGGGTGTTGGGATGGGAAGGAGAGAGACTGGAGGAGAAACCTTGTCAGGCAGTGGGGTGGGGTGTGCGGGGGCTGAACAGTGGAGTGGGAGTTGAGGGCTCTGCAGAGTGAGGTCTACTGATAGGGAAAAGGAAAAGCTCAAAGCCAAGGGATCGCAGATTTTTATCTGCACTCAGTCTGGTGCTGCCAGAAGAATAATGTATTTCCAGGATATAAACCATTCAATCAGCAAACGTTAAGTGCTAGTACATTCAGGTCCTGTGTGGAGGGAGTGGGGGATTCAAAGACAAAGAAAAGAAATTGTCCATACCCTCAGGGAGCTTGTATTCTATTAGGGGAGATAATATGTATGCCAAAAAATAAAAGTAAGTACAGGGTCATTTTCAGGGGAGCGCTAATTATGTGGGGGTGTGTATGTGGGGATTCAGGAAAGGTTGAAGATCCTAGTGAGAGGTCTGACACTGTTACAGCCCAAATACTAACAAAGAATATGTTCACATGGCTCAAAAATGGGGGAGGGGTGCGTAAGCAGTGGGGGCAAAAGCTGCAGCAGAGCAGAGGACGATGGGGTGCATGGGTGGAGGCTGACAGCCAGCAGAGAGGACAGTTGGATGGCAGGTCCAGTCTCCCTGGAGCAGGGGGTGATGCTCTCCTCCCCTTCTGATCTACATCCTTGCCCCATTGACCTCTCCCAGGGCTTTCCTCCACTCCCAGCCCTTCAGGAGTGTGGACCTCTGTTCTGCCAAAGTAGGGAAATGCACTTTCCCATGTCAGTGTCCAGTCGTAAGCCCCAGCTGCCCCAGGCTGGTGAAGTGGTTACCATCATATTCAGCAAACAAATTGCCTCAGGACCTAGTGACTGGGAGCCTGATGTATGACAACCACTGAGAGAAGCCCTAGGGGTGGAGAGACCACCTCCAAGACCCTCAGGGAGGAAAAAAGTCATCAATATGGAAGTGTGCTGTACTGAAGAGGGACTTCGGGGGGATGAGACATTCAGCAAGAAAGTGCCCAGAGTGAGAAAACACTTCTGGGGGGCCGGGGATCACAGAACAATTTCTGGAAGGAAACTTAGAAACCACAGAGTTCATTTTACAGATGAGAAAACTGAGGACCGGAGAGGTGAACTCACAGAATGATCCGAACATCAACCTCAAACCTGAAGGGACATCAGAGGTCATCAGATCCAATCCCCTCATGTTACAGATAGAAAACTGAGTCCCACGCAGGAGCAATGACTTGTCCAAAGTCATGTAGACATTAAATAATTTATATAGGCACCCAAGTGATGTCATGGGGGAGACACAGGCTAAATTTTGAAGGAAGAGAAAGGTTTTAAGAAGCGGCAATGAGGAAGGCAGTGAGACAGACTTCCCTCCTCCTTTTCTTGCAACAGAAATAGGTTTTCATGAACACCTCAGGAGGTGAGAGGGTGAAAGATGATATGGGGGAACAGGATGGCCAAGGCATGAGGGAGGGTCTTCACTAATTACTGAGAGGCCCAAAGATTTACCCAAGGTCAAACAGCCCTATTATGTCAGAACCAGGATTCAGCCTTAGGATTCCTTTCTAAGACCATTTCTCCTGGAATCTAGTGTCTGAAAAGGAATAGTGTGAAATAAGGCCTGAAAATTCAGTTGGAGCCACATTATGGGGGGCATTGAGTGATAGACAAGGTAAGGATTTTCCATTTTTCTCATGGTCAATTCGAGGTTTTTGAGGAGGCCAGGGGGAAGATTAGGAAGATTACCTTGGTGGGTTGGATTGGAAAAGGGAAGTGATGCGGGGAGAGAGCCTAAGAGGCCATTATAATTACCTTCATTTAACTCAGTTGAGGGAAAGACAAAGCCCCACAATGCCTGGAATTTGCTGTCATATTTGAGGTGACAGGAGAGGTCAATTTTACATGTCATTACTAATCAGAGGGAAGTTGCTGGAGATTGATCTTGGCTCAGTATAAAGGAAATCTCTTTAACAATCTTTGTGTTCAGTCATTTTTCAGTTGTGTCCGGTTTTCCATGACCCCACCTGGGGTTTTCTTAGCAAAGACACCAAAGTGGTTTTCCATTCCCCTCTCTAGTTCATTTTTTAGATGAGAAAACTGAGGCAAACAGGGGGCTAAGTGACTTGTCCAGGGTCACACAGCTAGTAAATGTCTGAGGCCAGATGGGAGCTCAGGTCTTCCTGACTCCAGACCCAGTGCTGTATCCACTGAATCACCTAGCTGTCTTCCTAACATTTAGAGCTACCAAGAAATACAATGAATTGCCTCAAGAAGGAGGCAGCTTCTCCCTGGAAGTATTTAAGAGGATGCTGGACAGCTGCTTGTCTGGTACAGAGCAGGGAGAACTCTTTTTTTAAGGATGGGTTGACTAAATGACCACTGATCTCCTTCAGTGCAGAAATTCCCTGCTCCTTGATCCATTTTCTGCAAACAAGGATACTCAGAAGCCTTGTACCCTTTGGGGCCTGCGTGTTGGACCTAGAATTGTCCCCATCCATCAGTGATGTGGCCTTGAGCCTACTCATCTCCTTGTGCCCCATTGCTTCATCTATAAAATGAGAGGGCTGGGTATGGTGGCCTCTACCTTCCTTTGAAGCACTAACTTTGTGATCCAATGCTTCCTCTTGAATTGATTGGCAGGTAACAAAGGTTTGCACATCATAGTGAATGGAGGATTCCACCCAAGGAGTATCTGAACTCATACCCTTTGTCCCTAAACCCTCCCCTATCCCCATCTTACCTAATGCTGTGAAAGGCACTCTGCTCACCCCGCTCCCCTGCCCTCAGTTTGTCCCTCGCCAGAAGCCTTCCTGGACTCCTCACTCTCTCACCCTCTTTCACCTCTTCAGTACATCCCCTTCTCTCCTTGGCCGTTGACACCCCTCTGTGGCAGGTCCTCATTGGCCACACCTGGACTATTGGAATAGACCCTACTGGCACTGTGTGCCACATGTGCCCACCCCACTCGTCTCCTCAGCTGCCAAAGTAATCTTCCCAAGGTGAAGGTCTGACACCACCCCCTCAACTCAAGAAACTCCAGTGGCTCCAGTCACTTCAAGGATCAAATGTAAAACCCTCCTGCTTGGCCTTTAAAGCCCCTCAGGCTGCTCCTTTCCTCTATCTGTAGCCTTCTGATACCCACTTCCCTCCATGTTTTCTCTGGTCCCATGATTCCAGCTTCTCCCTGTTGTTTCGTAGCTCCCAATTCTCAACACTTTTTCTGACTGAGCCTCCCACTCCCCACCAATGGAATTCTCTCCCTTATCATCTCCACCTCCTGTCTTCCCTGGTTTCTCTTGGGTCTCAGATAAAAGTTCTGCTCGTCATTGCCTCCTTCGCTCCCAGGTTATCTTCAATTTATGCTTCTTGTATCTGGCTTGCACGTAGTTGTCTGCATGTTGTCTCCCCAATTAGATGGGGTTCTTTGAGATCAGGGACTGTTTCATTTTTCCCCCTTTGTTCCCCTAGTACCTGGAGTCTTCTAAGAACCATGTTTTAAAATGCATAAAACACATAGGATCATAAAGTCATATTGATATACAACTATCAAAAACAATTCACAGACCTCAGGTTAAGGAAGCCCTATTCTAGAGGCAGACACAAGAAACAAGGTAAAAGAACATCCTAGGGGCCCGGCCTATAAGAACCATCAAAGCAAATCACTTGTTTTCAGTCATGAGCTTTCCTGCTCAGATGCAAGATTAAACCTCAGTTCTTCCCTCAAGGGGGCTGTGACCTCCTGTTTGCAGGCTTTGCCTGTGAAGAAGCCAGCTTGGAATGAGAAAAATTTGGACCCCCCCCCTTCCTCTCATTAAAGCAACAGAAAACTGCCTCTTCCAATCTAGACCACAAGATTCACCAGGGACCACAATTCTGGATCAAAGCATCATGGCTCCATGAGAATGATGCAAACTGCCTCCTCCAATCTAGACCACAAGATTCACCAGGGACCACAATTCTGGATCAAAGCATCATGGCTCCATGAGAATGATGCAAACTGCCTCCTCCAATCTAGACCACAAGATTCACCAGGGACCACAATTCTGGATCAAAGCATCATGGCTCCATGAGAATGATGCAAACTGCCTCCTCCAATCTAGACCACAAGATTCACCAGGGACCACAATTCTGGATCAAAGCATCATGGCTCCATGAGAATGATGCAAACTGCCTCCTCCAATCTAGACCAATCTAGATTCACTAGGTACCACAATTCTGGATCAAAGCATCATGGCTCCATGAGAATAATGTGAACTGCCTCCTCCAATCTAGACCACAAGATTCACCAAGAACCACAATTCTGGATCAAAGCATCATGGCTCCATGAGAATGATGCAAACTGCCTCCTCCAATCTAGACCACAAGATTCACCAGGGACCACAATTCTGGATCAAAGCATCATGGCTCCATGAGAATGATGTGAACTGCCTCCTCCAATCTAGACCAATCTAGATTCACCAAGAACCACAATTCTGGATCAAAGCATCATGGCTCCATGAGAATGATGCGAACTGCCTCCTCCAATCTAGACCACAAGGTTCACCAGGGACCACAATTCTGGATCAAAGCATCATGGCTCCATGAGAATGATGTGAACTGCCTCCTCCAATCTAGACCAATCTAGATTCACCAAGAACCACAATTCTGGATCAAAGCGTCATGGCTCCATGAGAATGATGCGAACTGCCTCCTCCAATCTAGACCACAAGGTTCACCAGGGACCACAATTCTGGATCAAAGCATCATGGTTCCATGAGAATGATGCAAACTGCCTCCTCCAATCTAGACCACAAGATTCACCAGGGACCACAATTCTGGATCAAAGTGTTATTGCTCTATGCCAATGATGGGAAGCCAGCCTCTTAATTATGCAACGTGTTTGGGGACTACACCTGAACTGGTAGGAGCTAAATTGGGAAGGCGTGTGCTTTTCTACTGCCCACATTTCCAATAATTTTGCCACTAGAAAGTATGAAAGGAGCTGACAAGACATGCTCTTCAACAGATAAAATGTGATGAAGAAAAAACAAAACTGACCCTTCCTAAAAACATTGACATTACCCCACCATTTTCCTTTGGTATGTATAGCAAGGGATCGTCCTCAGGGGTTATTTCATTTGTCTGGCCAACTCTGGCTCAGCATCCTGATGGTGCCTGGTTAGATGTGACCATCACAAACATATCTTTCCATCTCCCACACCATGTTTCAGTCTCTATCTGGCACAAAGACAAACCTACATTTCTGTCATCCTCCTGATTTCCCGCTCATCATTTCAGGGAGTAAACCAAGGATGAAAAAAATACATGAAGCCCCATTAATTCAAACCAAACAAATTATACCTCTCAACATGAATCACCACTTACCAAAATACCCAGGAATGTGGGACAAAAACCATCAATAAATACCATATTCCTGGCAGTCACAATATAAAAAGTCTTTCAAGGGGAGAGTTCTATCTTTGTCACATATAAAGAGAAAGAAAGATTGTAGCTATTCTCTCACCTGTTGGAGATGTGTGTGTGTGTGTGTGTGTGTGTGTGTGTGTGTGTGTGTGTGTGTAAGACTAGTGAAGGTCCTAAGATAATTTGCATTTCTGTTCCCATGCCAACTGACTTCCCCTAATTCCAATTAGTGACCCTGGGGAGGAGTCAGAGAGAATTCCTTAGGACCCTATCAGGGTGGGGAGGACAGTTTAGCTAGACAGAGTCAATCGACCAGTCAATCCACAAACGCATATATATATAAAGAACTGGAACTATCCCCTCTCTCCAGGTGCTCACATTCTAACCGAGGAGACAAAAAATACCCACATGTGTATAGTATGCTCTGAAGCTCTTACTGCAGGTTGAAGCTATTAAAGCCTCCCTGCAGAATGAATACAAAATAAATGTAAGACTGAGGAGAAGAGCACTCACAGTCGGAGAATCAGTAACAGCTTCAGGTGGAAAGTGGTCAGTGAACTTCATCTTAGAAGAGAGGAAGTCTCTGAGGCAGAGGTGGAAAGGACACGTCCTGGAGTCATCCAACATAGCCAGGGCAAAGGCCTACTCATTTATGCCTTGTCTAATTCCCCACCCCACCCCCAAGTCTTGATTATTGAAATTCTCTATTTCTTGTTCATTAATCTTTGTAGTCTGTATTTCTGTAAGTATTTGGTTTCGTTTCTGTTTATTTCAATTGTTATATCTCCATTTGATCTGAATTCTCCCCTCACCCGTTTTTGGTCTGTGATACTGGTAATTTGCTTTCTCTCTTTCATAAAAGAAGCATATTATCTAATATATGATATATTATGTAATATATCATATATTGATATATAATACATTATGCATATTATATAATAAAACACTATATCAATAAATAATATATTGCATTGATTACTGCCAAACCCCACATACATATCCCTCCAAAAAAGAACATGTCCCAGTTAATACATCAATGATTTTTCCCTCCTTTGATTTTATTAATCTCGCCTCTGATTTTTAAAAATTTCTATTTTGGTGCTTTGCTAAGATTTTTTTTTTGGCATTGCTAAGTATTTTTTTTAGTTGTATACCATCTTTAGTTACATGAATCAATATGTTTTTTCACTCTTCTATGGACTACAGTGATTTCTCCCTAAGTATTGTTTTGACTGAATATCCAAAGTTTTGGTGTATTGTTTTATTATTGTAATTTTCCTTGATGTATTGTTTGTTTTTAACCCAACAGTTCTTTAGAATTAGTCTCTTAATTTTTCCTCCTTTCTTCAAAAGTCATTTATTGCATATAATCTCATTTCATTATAGTAGGTAAAGCATTTGTTTAATACTTTTACTTTTCTAAATTTGTAAGGTTTTTATTTCCAAGTAGTGGTCAATTTTTAAAAGTTGTCATGCACAACTGAGGCATATGTATATTCTTTTTGTTTCCCATTCATTAATCACCAGACATTTTTCATATCTAACTTTTTCAAAATTCTATCCATCTTTAACTTCTTCCTTATTTAATTTTGTGTTTTATTTGTCTGTCCTAAGAGGATTCATTGGAGTCTCAAACTACTATTTTCTACTCTATCCTATCAATATTTATTTGTATTTATCCTCATAAATTGATTATTTTTTTCCTTTAAGTATTTAAATGCTATGCCATTTGGTGCACATGTGTTGGGTATTATTAATTCATTGTCAATGGTGCCTTTAAGTATGACGTAGTTTCCCTACCTATCTCATCAATTATGTCTATTTTTGTTACCTTATCAGCTGCCCCTGCTTTTTGAGTTCAGATGAAATGTTTTGCTACGGCTCTATTTCATCTCTGTATAAATTTTTAGGTAGATGAAAACTACGATTTATGGAGTGCTTTTATTCCCCACCCTTTCTTCCAAGTATATAGTCTTTTCACATACCCTAACAATGTAAGATTTGAAGTTCAGTAAGCACCTCCCAGGGTTGTTGTGAAGATGAAATGAGATAAAATTGACAAAGTGCTTTGTAACCTCAAAACATGATGTCAGTATTAGCCAGCTTTAGTTGTTATGAAGACTGATGGATTCTTCCTATGAAAGAAAGAACTCTGGTATCTGGCTTCCCTTCCTGAGCTTCTGATGCTATGCAGAGATCTATTGAGGGAACTCAAGGAACTGAGAGGAATTTATCCAGTGTAAGAGAAAATCACAAAAACACAGTAACTATTTTTGCATATTTCAAGGGCTGTTATGTAGAAGAAGAGAGGTGAAACTTTTTCTGCTTGGTCCATAGGGATAAACCTACTAGGATCAATGGATGGAAATTAGAGGAGGGACAGACGTTGATTTGATAAGAAAAATAAGATACTTCATAATGATTGGAGTGCTTTAAAAAGGGGATGTTAAGTGCTTGTTTCTCCCAGTTACTGACTTTTGCCGTAGTCAGGTGTTTGTTTGGTTTTTTTTTACATCTCCTTAAACTGATCCTTGTATGAAATAACCTCCAGTCCTCTCACCATTCTCATATCCCACTCCAACTTGTCTACGTCTTTCTTAATAGGGAATGGCCAGATCTGAACAAAATACACCAGCTGAGGTCTGATTAGGACAGACTACAATGTTACCATTAAGCTCCCCTGTTCTGGACTCTGTTTCTCTCAGCATTAGTTGGTTATGCTGTAGGTTTCTTGTTCTGTTACTGGTTGGATTAAACAGTAGTGGGGGCCCCCTTTCAGACTTGTGAGCTGTGCTGAATGACTGATTGATTAAGATTACTGATGCAGCCTAGAATAGCATGATCTTTTTGGCCACCATCTCATACAGTTAGTGACTATTGATAGAACAGTCACTGCCTTAAAGTCCCAGATGTTTTTTTTAGTTACAATATTATTATCTATCCAACAGTTCTCTCTTCTCAGACTCAAGAAAGTCATTATTTTGAATCCAAAAGTAAAACATTGCAATATGTCCGGCTTCATCTTATTCAATTTAGCATATAGTTGTAGCTTTTCCGAATGTGTGGAGATGCTGACTCTTACCATCCAGCAAGTTAGTTATCCCTGAATTCTTGTTTCATCTGCAAATTGACAAGCACATGACTTTACCCAAGTCACTCTTTTGGATTCTGAACAATGACCAAGTTCTCAAGGCTTCTCAGAAGAGTCATATCTCAAGAAGCAAGCCAGCTCCCCCAGTAGGGAAGCTCTCTTAATTCTGCAAAGGTGGTTTTGGGGAGCATGATGGACCACAAACTTTTTTTGTCATTGTGGGAAGGAAAACTGGAACGACTTCCAGCTCCACTCGTTGACTTAAAAGGGAGAACTATGGAAACCAAACAGTGTTTGAACCTGATGACATTTGGACCACTGGACAAAATGAGCACACTGGCTGAGATATGAAGGGAATGTCAATGCTGCCAAATGGTTGGGGGCTGAGCCAGATGGGAAACCTAAAGGTTCTATGTATGCCATTCAACTTTGCCCCTGCACACTGTGGGCTAGAGTTGTTTCGTATCTTCAGCAACTTGCTAAAGAAAACCAAACAAGGAATGAAAGATCAAAAGTTGAATTCCATTAAGGAGAGTATTCTGGGAAGGAAGCTTGAGTTACGGAACTGTGTGATCAAGCTAGAATTCTATAAGGGAAACAATTGTTTTGCCTTGTGTCCTACAAAGTACTCCCAGGATGTTTTGAATTTTTTTAAAAACAACAAGATTGTTTAAGAAAGAAAACAAAAAATCTTGGTTTTAATTGTCCTAAAAGTAACAACATCAACAAACCCACAATGTCAAAGAGCCTCCTGGGTGCCATTTTGACTGGGAGGGATTTCCATCATTGTTCCTTCAGCCATTTCTGTCTTTCACAGATGAGAAAGTTAGAATTCCCTTAGGAATGGGACGAAGCATTGACTAACTCCAAATCAGGCTCCTGCAGGAGGAAAACCAGTTAGCCATTCTTTTACGCGAAAGTTAAGACCAGGTTTGCCTTTCCACCATAATCCATGCTCTAAGAGAGGGTCACTAACCAGTGGATGATTAATGGTTTTATTTTGCATTGGGTTGAGTTGACAAGACAGTGGCATAGCTTACCTCACTACTGTCAGAGGAGTAGCTTATTCCTTATTCAAGGGTTCAAGGGTGGGTTTTTCTCCACCACAGGTGTGTCCAGTTAAGAACATTCACTTCTTTGTAGCCAATGAACGTCTGAATCTTAGAATTGCCAGTGACTAGTTGTGGGATCCTAGGTAGGTCCCTTACCAACATGGTCCTTAGTTTCCTCTTCTTGTAATTTAGTTCAAGTCAATTCAACAAGCATTTATTAAGTTCCCATCGTATTCCATTGCTTGTTGGACAAAACTGAAGGGTCCCTGCCCTCCAGAACCTTCTGTTGCCTTAGAGGAGAAACACCATATACATAGAGAAATATATATATATATATGTTTATGTATGTATATATGTAATCACAAATAGATAAATGCACATATATACATAAATATATATGTGAAGTGAGTACAAAGTAACTAGTAACAAATTATTGTCACAGAAATTCAGGTGTATGTGTGTGTGTGTACACAAAGTAAATACCAAATTACTAGAGAAAGAACAGCAGCCATACAACTAACTCTTTTATGAGTTGGCACATGAGCTAAACTTTGACTGGAGCTAGAGATTCCCTGAGGGAAAGGGGAGAATAAGGAGAAGGGGAAGAATTGGAAGTGGGGCAGAGAACTGGAATTTGGTCTGCAGGCAGTAACAATTAGGTCAGCTTGACAGGAGTAGATAGAGCATGATGAGAATGATGGGAAATCAATCCAGAAGGCTAGGTCAAAGGAAGGTTGTGAAAGACCAAAAGTACAAGCACAAGAGTTTGTATTTTATCCTTGAGCTGACAGGGAGCCAAGGCAGCTTCTTGAGGATGGGAGTGACTTGGTCAAAGGAGCAGGCAGGATAAGACGACCTCTAAAGTCATTTATAAGTCTTTGATTGCGGATTACAAGAAGTTCCTTGGAATTCTTTTAAAAGACATCAAACAATGTTAAGCTAAATTTAACTCACTTCTATTTCTAAAGAAAATGCCAAAACATCCCTACCCGTATTTCCATGTAATGCTTCTAGAGAGAAAGAAGGGAGTGAGTGGAAATAAAATAAAAAGCAGGAAGTTGTCCTAAGTTCCTTTGTTGATGCTTTAGCATTTTTTTTTCACTTTCTTGAAAAGTGTTAATGAGTAATGCCCTTTCTCTGTTCATACCAGGCCCATTTTCCTTTACAGTGAGGAGAAGTCAGAAAGATCTGGCTTTAACTGATTTTTTTTGCTAATGTCAGTCTTCTCTGATTAAACTCGAGCCTGAGGTGGGGGGAAGGAGTGGGGAAAAGGGGATGAGGGAAATAAATGAAATAAGATTTCCGGATTGACTAAGAGGTGGCAGCTCTGGTAGCTCTCTTAGTAACAAAGAGTAGTCAGAGGAATGTGACATCAGTCTGGCCTTGTCTAGAGAAAACGGACAGACTGATAGGTGTTGGACTGAAGAGGACACTCCACCAGGAAACGGGGCCTACCTGGGGCTTCTGTCCCAAGTAAGCGGGCCATAGACCTCCTGATCAAAAGCTCTGCCAACTGCATTTTTTTCCTTTGAAGAGTATTAGCTTCTTGCAATGAGGGGTGTCCCTGAGGCAAAGTCCAGGGGAGGGCAACTATAACCCTCAGTTGGGTAAATTAGACAATGGCAAAACAGAATCCAAATTTTTAAAAAAGGAGAAGAAAAGCCACCCAGTCCTGCTCTGCTCTATCTGCCCAGATGTCCATGAAGGATGAGCTGGCAAGGGACCTTTCTTTTAGCTCTGTTGTGGAGACACAGCTAATGACAGCTCTGGCTTCATTCAAGACTGACTTCAACATGGGAAAATACAAGGAAATGCACACTTAGCACTTCCCCCCCTTTGCATAAATCTTGAGAGCCTGTGAGTAAGATGGCGGCTCTCCCTCTGATCTGATACCTTTGCCTTTCCCCCTGAAAATCATCGATGAATGAAGACCCTCTCCTGCCATCCCACTGAGCCTCAGATAGGCTTCTGTTCACCAGATGGAGAAAAGGATGAGGCAGCAAGGAGACATCTGGTCCAAATCCCACTGTCAAGACTTTTCATCAAATGACCATCTTCTAAGCAGCCCATCTTGTTCCAGATGCATTGGCCTCATGGCTCATGATATGTTTAAAAAAATCAAGAAGCCACCATGGCTGGAAACTGTCCCCAGCTTTTCTGGTCCAGGTGACTGGAAGTCTCCAAAGGAGAGTTTACACAATCAGTAGTAGAGTCCCCTGGTCTCAGATAAGCTCTTTCCACACTGGAAAATCCATGATCAACACTCGTTACTTAATGAGTTCATCAGGCAGCATTTATTTGACACCAACTGTATGCCAGCCACCGTGCTGATCATTGGGGAAACAAAGGCAAATGCAACAAAGTCCCTACCCTTAAGTAGCTATCATTGTAATGGGAAAAATACTAAGCACAGATATATTTACATGATGATCATTGCTAGTAATAGCTGACATTTATATAGCACCTACTATATGCAGGCACTGTGCTAAGTGCTTTAGGAAATCATTGGATCCTCACAACCCACCATGGAAGGTAGGAGCTATTCTTTCCCCAATTTTACAGATGAAGAATTGAGGCCAATAAAATAGAAGTAACTAGGCACTCAGCTAGTGAGGTTCTGAGGCTGGACTTGAATCCCAGACCCAGAACACACAAGACTCATGAAGTAACTTTAGGCACAAATACCCCAGCTACTTGGGACACAAGAAAAGGCCTCACGCAAAAGACAGTGTTTGTGCTGTCTTGAAGCAGACCCAAGAGTGGGGAGGGAGAGCATGGCTGGAATAGGGGCCAGAGGCCATATGGTGTATGAGGCAGGTGACGGCAAGGCTCATCTTGAGCAAAGCAGCATGACTGTGTTGTGGGTGGAATGATGGACTTAAGAGTTTAAATCCTGAAACAAGAGAGGTCACCTGGAATGAAATTGATTGAGTCAATTGTTTCTATACTAATATAGAGGGAAGTGAACCTGAAATTTTTATGTGAGGAGGTAAAAACTACCCATAGGCATTTCAAGACTTCATGGAAAGGAATATAGCAATAGGAAGATATACTCCTTGCAAAATAAACTAATCTATTAGATAGGAAGAGAGAAATGAATTACATTTTAGTTTTTTGTATTATTAAACCTTATTTTTCTTCTCACCCACTTGCTCTCCCCTTATCAGGAAAAGAAAAAGAAAAAAATCCTAGTAAAAAATATTCGCCTGGAAACAAAGCCAATTCCCTTGTTGGCCATTTCCAAAAATCCATCTTTCTTCCTCTCTCTGTCTGGTTCTCTGGAATCTTGGTGGGTCAGGGTATGGATCAGAATTCTTGTATCTTTCAAAATGGTTTGTTTTTGTAGCATCATGTTCGGGTACAATCATCCTCTCGCTTGTTTCAGCGCACTTTCCTCTGTATCAGTCCATACAGATCTTTCCAGGTTTCTCTGAAGCCACCACTTTCTTCAAAGAACATTTATAAGAAAGTATACCCCATGAAGGGGGCCAGGAACTCAAAGGTAGATGCACTCTGTATAGCAACTGTATAAAATGGAAGAAAAATAGTAGGGATATCTTACAGCAGTCTTCTGCAGCTGCCCAGACAGGGGGGGTGTATGTATGATGCATTCCTGATACAAATTACAAAATTGACAAAGACATAAGTCATGTCAGGACTGGAAGGTTTCAACAATTTGAACATCCGCAATAATCTAGTTAAATTAGAAACAGAACATCTGATTGAATTCATAATTTGTCTAACATTTCATCTCTCAAGTTAGTTACTCTCAACTGCATCCTGACTAAAAAGATAAATGGACTGGTGATGTGGAAGTGGGGAAATACCTGAGAGAAAATCACCATGTCATCTTGGGTTTCAGAGTATCGAAAGAAGAGAATGCTGGACTGAGGCAGGCATATAGCCTAGATTGGGGAAAGCAGATTTCAAAAACCACAGAGAAAAGACAGGTATGAACCTTGGGCCAACAATTTAAAAGAGAACAGAGGTAGCAAGGTGTCCACAAAAGATCTCTGGATATGGATCCAAGACTAACCTGGGCTAGAATCCTGGTTTTAACAGATACTGGTCATATGAACTTAGCAAATCACTCAACCCTTCTGAGTTTCAGCTTCTTTGCCTATGAAATGGGGATATAGTATTTCTATTACCAAGCTTCCAGGGATTTGTGAGGAAAGTGCTTGGTGAATTTCAAAGTGCCCTATAAAGTTTATTGTTACATAGCTTGAGACAGGAGGTATTAAATCACAAATCAACTCCGGTTACACAATCTGAACCAAGATTCAGAAGTAGAGAGTATTCTGTGGATTGATTCCCTAGTTCCTGCAACAGTCTTGTGAGGCAGGGACCCTAAGTTTTCTCAACCCTGTTTTAGAGGTAAGACTCGTCCCACAGCTTGTAGGCGTCAAAGACAGGATTCCAAATCAGATCTTTCTGTTTTACTTCATTTCTGGAGAAAGCCTAAGGGGGACAGGAGGAAGAGCACTGATAACTGGATAAGAAGGTGGCAGCTGAACTGAGACTTGAAGGGATCTAAGGATTCCAGGAAGTAGGGAAGACAAAGATATCTGGTGTGGGGAACAACATGTGCAAGAGTGTGGTGATGGGAGTTTGAATGTCATGTACAGGGAACAAGAAGGCCAGTCTGGTTAGAACACAGAGGACATTAAAGGACATGCTAAATTGGCCTAGAAAGAGAAATTGAAAACAGATTGTGAAGGCTTTCAGTGCCAAATATGGAAGTTTCTATTTTATTCCACAGGAAATGGGGGCCTGCTGAAGCTTCTTGAGTTGATTGACATAGCTCTACCTGTTGTTTCTAAATCTGAATTTGGCAGGTGGAGGAGAGTGGGCTGGAGAGAAGGAGAGAGAGCTGAGGCCACAATCATCCAGAGGAAAGAGGGGGGAACCAAGAAAGATGCAATAGTTGTGTGAGTGGAGTGAAGGGAATGGCCACTGATAGGAGGGGGAGGTGAGGGAGAGTGGAGAGTTGAGGAAGCCTCTGAGCTGGTGTGTTTGGGTGAAGGGAGGCTGGTGATTTCCCTAAAACAAACAGATGCCAGGGAGATAAAGATGTAAGGTTTGCCAAACACTTAACTGATGTAGTTGTTCCTAGGAGACAGGAGGTATTAATAGAAGAGTTCTGAAAAGGAGAGGACTTGGTGGAGGACAAGGCAATGAGTTCCCTTTTGGAGCCTGACTCTGATTTGCTTGGAAGACTTGGGGTGGATCTGTCCAGTAGGCAGTTGTGGTGTGGAACTATAGTGCAGACTACAGGGAAGGATGGGGGTGTCTTTTAAGTGTCTGCCATGTTCGAGGCACTCTACTATGTTGTAGGGATGCAAAAGGAGGCTAAATGCAGTCCCTGCCCTCAAGCAGCTCATAACCTAAAGGAGTAGACACTATGCAAACAAATATATACAAAGCAAGTTGTAGGTGGGATAAATTAACAGAGAAAAGGACCTGGAATTAAGAGGATTTAGAAAGGCTTTTGGTAAAAGGTAAGAGTATAGTTGGCACTTCAAGGAAGCCAGGGAGGTCAGGAGTTGGAGTGTAGCAGGGGAGTGGAGAGGGATGGGAATCTGGTAGCCATCTGCATAGAGATAATGGCTGAACTCATGGGAGATGGCTGACCAACAAGACACAGCATAAGGAGAGAAGAGAAACACTTGGCTAGAGACTTGGATATGCCTATGAGCTGGAGGCATGAAGTCTCAGAGGTGGCAGAGGCTCAGAAGGTGTAGGAAGACAGGTAGGAGGAAAATGAATAAGAAGCTGAGTCATGAAAACCTCACAGGCACCCATCATCCAGAAAGAAGGGATTGTCAGAGAGTACAGAAGGGTCGAGATAAGCGAGAGCAGAGAAAAGGGCAGTAGACTGGATGATAAAGCTCAGTGGCAAACAGGAGAATCAAATCAGTGGCCGTACAGGGTTGGAAGCCAAATCTCCAGGAGCTGAGAAGGGGCTTCTTGAAGAAGAAGTCTCTAGAGGGAGACTTCTTGAAGACAGGGCCTGGATTTGGCTTGGCTTTGAATCCCCACCCTTTAGCACAATGCCTGGTGCACAATCGATACGTAAGGCTCATGGGCTTCTTGACTTCACTTGAAAAGGTAAAAGGGGAATTGTATTTACTCTAGAAGAAGATTTAGCAAGAAAATGTCTAGAAATGTCCAATGAGCTCAGTTCTGGCCTCTAATGAATTCTGTCACAGAGAACAGAAAGGTCTCATGGACAGGATTGTAGAACAATTTCCAGCACTTCAGAGGAATTATGGAGAATGGGAGATGTGCCAAAGGACTAGAAATGGGAAAATGTCCCAATTTCCAAATGGAAGAAACAATTCTGTCAACAACAAATTGATAATTTAACATCATTCTGTGGTTGAATTGTGAATGAATTGGTTGATTGTCGTCCTTCATCTTCGAAGAGGACCAAAATGGCATCACCATGATAAAGTGAAATTTCAGTGTGTCCAGCTGTCACTGATCAGAGCAATATGAGCTCGGAATGCTCTACCACAGGTTGGGCGCAGATAGTCTGTGTGAATATGGGTGATGTCTTTTGATTCATGAGTAAATTGTACGTAAGTGATGCAGAGTTGCACGAAGTTGTCAGTCTCACTCTTTCCTCCAGAGTCATCATAGTCCAGTGACACGACAGAGTCAAGATGGCTGGCGATGGCTCTGGATGCAGTGATGACCTTGGCATCTTCAGTGTCTAACCAAGCTCTAAGTGCCCCACATCAGCTGCTTAATCTGCCTTCATGATTGTTGGAACAAATTGTTCTCATCCACTCATTCCACCACAGGAAGTCTTCACGTGCGTGGGGTAGACAACCCCCATAATCACCAATCGGTTTGAGAATCCTTGATTACCCTCAACCTGGTTTGGCCCATCTGCTGAAGTGGTTTACTGGGGTGTGGCCACTGTGCATGCTGCAGCTTTTTGGAGCCACAGGTGAGAGTTAGGTGGAACAGGTGGACACCAAAGGTAGAAAGAGCCCTGAAAAGGACTCAGCAGCCATCACACCAAAGGTACTAGTACTGGTACTGGTCCTTCTTGAACACATATGAGCACCTTATCAAAGAGTAACTGGAAACCCTACAGCAGCTCCCTACAAGCAAACCACATCAAACTGAGCTCATTTCCATTTTCAGCAAATTTAGTAAGCTGTTAAATTAAGATGATCACTTTGTGATTTCCTGGCTGTTGCGTTCTCCATTCCATGGGGGCAGATTTCTGCTTTTCTGTCTTTCCCTCCCTCTCCCACTTTCATTCTTTCTGTATCCATCTCTGTCTACATTTAGATACAGAGATAGTTATATGTGTGTATATCCACTCACACTCATTTCATATGGACAAAGAACAAGAAGAAGGGAGCAGCTGAGTTTGCGTTTGGGAATTGGATGGCATTCTCCATGGCCACGAGCTTCTCCAGAAACTGTAGACTGACTATATGACTCTGGGCAAGACATGGAACTTCCCAGCACTTCCACACATGTCCTTAGGATGGTAAGATGGAGAGCAGATGTCAGCATGTGTTGGTAAGGAGACTTTCTTCTTTGGGATTTCCCCTACACCAATGAAAGCACGTCTGCTCTAAAAGGCATGGGGGGGGGGGGTTGGGAGGTGGAGGGGGACTGGGGGGGGTGCAAAACAATGAGAGTGAAAGTACTTTCTGTTGATCCTTGCACACTCACAGGCTACACCAGTTACACCAGTGATCCAGTTCTACTTGCCCAGAATTCCTTCAGCCCTTTCTATGGGATCAGCCAGGTAAGTTGGCACCATATGGATCACAGCAGCTGCATGTGTCATAGTAGAAAACATGGTGCCATCTTTCCATGGACTGTCTTGTAATAAGATTTCACAGGTTTTGGCTCCCCATTGTTGGAATATGAGAGTAAAGTAGAAAACAAGATGGGCCAGACAGGTTTTATTCACAATGACGGTGGTAATGAGGATGTGATGATATTTATATAGAGATTTTAAGGTTTTAAAAAATCTTTCACTAAACAATGCATGGCATGTAGTAGGTGCTTAATAAATGTGCTCCCATTGACTGTAAGGTAGATATTACAATTCTCTTTTCACAATCAACCAACAAACATTACAAACATTTATTGCATACCTACTATGTGTCAGATGCTGAAAAAAGACTCGAGAATCTCCCAGTCAAAGTCACCATCTCAGTCTTGAGACTGCGACTTTCCAGTCCCTCCCTCCTCTAATCCTGCAGCTGCCTTGGGGATCTTGCTAAATCCTGAGTCTGACGACAATGATCACCTCCCTCCACTCAATGAACTGCTTGTAATGCAAGTCTGAGATCAAATACAAGACTCCATTCACTCTGAAAGCCCATCACCACCTGCCTCTCCAAACCTCCGGGACACCTTACCCTGTGCTTCCTTCCACATACTCTTTGGCCTTTCTTTCCTTCCTTCCTTCCTTCCTTCCTTTCCTTCCTTCCTTCCTTCCTTCCTTCCTTCCTTCCTTCCTTCCTTCCTTCCTTCCTTCCTTCCTTCCTTCCTTCCCTCCCTCCCTCCCTCCCTTCTTCCTTCCTTCCTTCCTTCCTTCCTTTCTTCCTTTCTTTCTTTCCTTTTCTTTCTTTCTTTCTTTCTTTCTTTCTTTCTTTCTTTCTTTCTTTCTTTCTTTCTTTCTTTCTTTCTTTCTTTCTTTCTTCTTTCTTTCTATTCATTTAATTTTTAATTTATGGAAAAACAAGCATTTCCATAACGCAGCATAATGAAAAAGATGATTGCACATGAAACTGCAAATCTACTATGTACAACTCGCTATTCCTTTTAAATGTACAATAAAGGTATCAAGTCAATTTCCCCCCCTTTTTTTCTTCCCCCACCCCCACCCTAGAGATGGCCACCATTCCTGCTGCTTCTCACCCTTCACAGTCTACCACCTGGCCCTGTCTTCTTACCTTCTCAGCTTCCTTGATGACTCAGCTCAAACCCACTCTCAGTGAGGGGGCTTTGCTCCCTACCCCCACCCTCATTGCTGATGACTTTCCTCTGAGATTAACTGTCATCTACAATGTGTGTAGATGTTTGTATGTATGTATGTATATATATATATATATATATGCACACACACTCACACACATACATATGTGTGTATATCTGCCCCCTAAGAACGTGAACTCCTTGACGTTAGGGACTATGCTTTTGGCCTGTCTTTGCATTCTCAGTCTTTGGCAGAGTTCTGGGAATATCTAAGTGCTCAGTGATTATTGTCATTAAACTGTGGCTCTGGCCCAAAAATACTGTTACTAGATCTGTACCCAAAAAGATGAGAGAAAGGGAAAAGAGTCCCAAAGGACAAAACCATTGATAGCAGCTCTTTCTGTCATAGCAAAGGACTGGAAAGTGCAAGGTGTCCATCCATGGAATAAGGTCAAGAGAAATTAATGTATATTATTATGTTACTATAACGAAATGTCATTAAGTGAGGATAATAGAAAATATTTCAGCAAAATCTGGAAGGATTTGTATGAAGTGAGGCCAAGTGACATGAGCAAAGGAGAACAATTCTGTAACAGTAAAATTGCAGAAAAAACGGACTTGGAAAGTCTTAAGAGCTCTGATCAGCCGCCAGCTCCAGAGGCTGATGCCGTAGCATGGTCCGCTCAACCAGACAGACAGATGATAACTTCAAGGTGCGGAAGTGTGTTCGTCCTTCGTTGCCAAAGAAGACCGTGCCATCAGAGAAATAATGACATGACTTGCACTTGACTTTGTTCTGAGTGAGGAAAGGTTGTGCAGGTCACTAACTTCACTTCTCCTCCAGAGCCATCTGAATCCAGTAACCAGATATTCATCAGGATGACTGGAGATGACCCAGGATGAGGCAATTGGGGATAAGTGACTTGCCCAAGGTCACACAGCTAGTGAGTGTCAAGTGTCTGAGGTGAGATTTGAACTCAGGTCTTCCTGATTCCTGCACTGGTGCTCTATCCACTGCACCATCTAGCTGCCTCATAAGGTGCTGAAGCAGAAGATATGTGTATGGATGCATGCACTATGTATATACATATTTGTACACATCATATATGTGTGTATATATGTATCTCTCTGTATATATGTAAATGATATATGATATATAATATATATATATATATATCACTATACATAGAAAGTAATTAGACTACTAGACTCCATATCATACCCCAGGAGATTTCTATAAATGAGCAAATCCATTCAATTTCTTACACTTCAAGAGTGGCCTGAGAGAAAGAGTTCCAAGAAAACCCTGGAACAGGAAATGCTGGGATGTTTTAGGGACAGAACAGAACCTCAGGATCACCCCTTCCCCTTGATCAGAGGATGGCCTTACCTTTCACAGTGATTGGAACTCTTCCTTGACATCTTCATAGACCCCCGCACAGCAATGCTGGTGGTCAGCAATGTCTGCACCTGGAGTTGAAGGCAAACTGGACCTGACGTAAGACAGAGACTCCAGGACATTCCAAGGAGCTTAGCAGGAAACCTTCCTGTGCTTACACAGAGGATCATGAGCATCCACAGAGGGCAGAGAAAGGCTCTTGGCAAAGAGACTTCAGACTTTCCATGACCCATTGTAGCCCATGCCTGCCAAGTCCAAGCCCACCTTCCCATGGCTCTGTATTATGTTCTAGGGAAAGCTTGCCATGGGTCATGTACCAGGTGTTCTTACTAGGTCACCTTCACCAATCCCCTTTCAGAACCTAAGGAGATCTAGTTAATTTGTTTGCATCCATTGGTGATCCTTAGAGGAATCACTCTGGTGGCAGCTTATGAGCTAGAGCAAAGAAAGATCTCCACCCTTCCAATCCCTCAAGGTTTATCTGAGAGGATGATAGTTGTCAAGATGTGTCAGGGGCTGGTGAGCTGAGTCCCTCAGGGTTGAACTACCACTTTTCTTGTATGGCCCTGTATTTTAGATATAGTGTTGTTATATTCTAAAATGTAAAAGTCATTCTTAACTCTAAGGCTGTGTAACAACATGTGGGCTGGATTTGTCCCTGCTGCCATCGATTGCTGGCTGTGGAGATCAGGCCTGACTCTTGGGGTGGGAGAGGAGCCTTAAATACTTAGTGCAGGATTGATGCTGCCTTCCCAAGAATTTGAAGTCCCTAGAAATGTCCAGGTCAACGGTACCGATTGATTCATAAGACTGATGCTTGACCAACTCTTGCTGGTACGGTCACTGCCTATGGAGGCTATCCTTCCAAAATGTTTCCATCCAATTGCTTCACTTGGGATCCTGTAGGTGAACGATGTCATCATATGGGTTTTAAGACTTAGAGAGAAACTCTGAGAAGCATTGGATACTTTGCTTGGAAAGCTTCCTTATGGCCCACAGAGATCTTTGTGACGTTACATTTTGAAATTTAAGAAAACTGTGTTACTATCAAAGGGCTAGTAATTATCCAACACCAAAGAAAAAAATGCTGTTTGTTAAGTGCGGTAATAATTACTGCAAGTTGAAACTTTAGAACTTCTTGGCAATCCTTGTGGGAGCTGTCTTCCCTGGGATTGGCAATTTTGTAAAAGGTTGCTACATAATTTCTGATACATACTAGCTCGTGAAGAAAGGCATGCATTTGCTGGAAGAGCTGCAACCTGAGTCGAGACAGCAACTGTAGGTAGAAAGTTTCTCAATTGTAATAGTGGGATAATAATAGTACCCTTACCTCATGGGGTTGTGGGGACCAAATGAGATACTACTTGTGAAGCCCTTGGCACACAGTAGGCACTTAACAAATGCTTGTTCCCTTCCCTTTCTTCATAGGTTTATGGCAAACTGTAGAAGTCCTCTACTTAAATTCCCTCATTTTATAGATGTGGAAACTGAGGCCCAGAGAAGTTACATGACCTGCCCAACACTATACAGAAAAGAAGTAGCAGATCCAGGATTACACCTCAGGTTCTCTATCTCAAAGCCAGGGTTCATCCAACTGGATCCCGATGTCTTTCCACCTCACAAGCCTATGGAGAGACTCCAGCGAGAGAGCTGGGCTCCCATTTGTAGGAATAATGCCTCTCGTGAGGGAGCTGTATGCATCATTCAAAGTGATAATCATATAAAACATGGTCATCGATTTCCAAGCCAATGGAAATTTGTTGCTGTTGAATCTTTTCAGTCTCATTCAAGTCTTTGTGACTCCATTTGGTGTTTTCTTGGCAACGGTATTATAGTGGTTTGCCATTTCCTTCTCCAGCACATTTTACAGATGAGGAAACTGAGGTGAACAGGGTGAAGTGACTTGCTCAGGGTCACACAGTCAGTGTCTGAGATCAAATTTGAACTCAGATCTTCCTGACTCAAGGCCTGGTACTTTATCCAGTGCTCTACCTACCCAGAGTGTGAAATCCAATAATATGACCACATCTAGAAGTTCTTTATTCACACTAAGCAAGACCAAGTTGTGATGTGGATAAAGTGCTTTAGAAACCAAAAAGCTGAACATAAACATCTACTATTGTTGTGGCTGTTGTTAGAGCTATCATTCTCAAGGGAAGCGATTCAGGGAAGTAGAGTCAGCAGTTCTGGACTCTGGGCACTATATCCATATAGGGAGAAGATGTATGGAGAAAAGAAGAGCAAGGACCAGGGCTTGGGAAATGCCTTCATTAGACAATAAGATTAGCCAGCAGGGTCCAGAGTCACAGAATCCTGAGAGATCAGGCCTTCAAGAAGGATACTCTGGAGTTCTCTGGAGTTAAATTTTACAGGGCAATGGAGAGAGATGGGAAATATAGAATGGCTGGGGATGAGTGATAAGGAGATTATTAATGAGTGTGCAGAGAGCAGTTGAGTGATAGGGATGGAAACCAGGTTGTAAGTGTGTACTGGGAGTGGGTGGAATGGGAAAGGAAATAGTGTCAATGATTTTTCCCTGGAGGTCTGGCAGAGAAGTGCCACAGAGAAATGAGTGCTAGAGGGTGGAGTTGGATTGCCAAACACCAGAGGAATGAAGAGGAATTTATTCATCTTCTAATTTTTAATCTATCCTATCCATCAGGAGTGTCAAACTCAAATAAAAATGAGGACCACTAATCTGTACAGAAGGATCCCTGAGGCCCACAGATTGTCAATTTTAAAATGTAATGTTATCTATGTTATATTGTACTTTCATTTTATTTTGCTAAATATTTCCAAATTACATCTTAATCTGATTCCAGCTACACTTGGGAATGTTGTGGGTCTCATGCAGTAAGCATCCTGTGTGTTTGATCCTATGATGTACATTATAAAATATATTAAAAATAGAAATAAAAGGGATGGCATAAATATGAAATGGATAATACTTTCAGAATAATTTATTTTATCACTGATGCCGTTATAAAACCTGTTTCCCTCTGACTAAAGGCAGCAATATTTTGATTGGTATCAATGGAATTGAATATATGTCATTATTTTTGAAAATCTTGATCTATGGTGGATCCAACATGGTAGAGAGAAGCCAGGAAGTTGCCTGAGCTCTCCCCATTTATCCTTGGAAACAACATTAAATCAAGCCCCTAAACATATTCTGGAGCCACAGAACCTACAAAAAAGACAGAGAGAAACAATTTTTCATCTTAAGATAACTTAGAATGACCTCAGGAAATGTCTGTCTCACTTGGTTAAAAAGGGAGCACAGCCCAACACAGATGGTGTCCAGGCAAGCCAGTGAGAGGCTCTCAACCACTACATAGATCAGCAACCAAGGCCCCTTCATCCTAGCTCAGCAAGCCAGCAATGAAGTCTCTAGCCTTAGCACAGAAGGCAATTTGTGAGCCTTAGGACCTTGGCACAACAGGCATGAACAGACCAGGCCACCTCTGAATGGAAATTTTCCCTGACCCCCCTCCCCAGCATGAGAAGCTTGGAATATTGTCACCTGTGCCCCAGGAGCAGAGCTTAACTTTCAAAGTCATGAAACAGGCTGAAAATGAGTAAGAAGCAAAGAACCCTGACCACAGAAGCTACTATGGTAAAGGAAAAGGTTGAAACAGTGCAATAATATCACACAGCCTGTATGTAAAGGCTAAGAGGGGAATGTGAACTGGTCTCAAGCCCAAAAAGTCCTCTTGGAGGTGCTCATAAAGGATTTTAAAAATCAAGTAAGAAAGGTAGAAGCAAAATTTGGAAAAGGAATGACAGCTATGAAAGAGAATTATGAAGAAAAGAGTCAACAGCTTGGAAAAGGAAGCAATAAAATTGACTGAAGAAAACAACCCTTTAAAAGTAGAATTGACCAAATAGAAAAAGGTATAAAAAGTAACTGAAGAAAATAATTCCTTAAAGATTAGAATTGGACAAGTGGAAGCTAGTGAGTCTATGAGACATCAAGAATCAATCAAACAGATGGAGGCGGAGTCAAGATGGCGGAGTAGAAAGATGCATGTATACGAGCTCCACACCCACAGCCCATAGATTTAATGTAAGAAGAGCTCCCCAGAAGTTCTGGATCACTGCAGGGGGTGCAAAAACATAGTGGAAGAGATTTCCGATCCAGAGAGCACTGGAGAGCCGTCCCCAGGGTCCGTCGCATCCCAGAAAGCAGACCCCACCCCAGCGCTGCCCTGGCCGCGGCCCAAGAGAAGCTGATCGAAGCATGCTTCAGGGACGGAACCTCCGGCGGCCTGGAAGGTCCCTCCACCCACAGTGAGAGAGATGGCTGGGCCCCCTCGGGAGGAAGCAGCAGAGGCAGAGGCGGCGGTGGAGGCAGAGGCGGGGGTAGCAGCGGAGGCAGCAGTGGTGCGGCTGGCCACGTTGGCCCGGGACTCCCCCAGTAGCAGGCAGGATCTTCATTACTGAAAGTCTCTGCATAAACCACCTGAAGGAGCTGAGCCTTGGAGACGGCTCTGCCCCACCCGCTCCATTTCTGAAGGTCTCTGCATAAAGCCCCTGAGGGAACTGAGCCGGGGAGGCGGCCCTGCCCCCACCCCAGCACCAGAACTAAAGTTCACATTGAATAGCAGGCGTGCCTACCACAGAAAGCCGATTTGAATCTCAGACCCCAAGCACTAGCTGGGCGGATCTAGGTAGGGGTGGACAGGAATCTCAGAAGTCAAGTAACTGGCTGGGAAAATGCCTAGAAAAGGGAAGAAAAATAAGACTATAGAGAGTTTTTTTGAACAGATGCAAATGATCCCAACTTTCGGATCTGATGACAAGGACATATTCTTGCCATCAGGGAAAGACGTTGAGGGTGGGGCCTCGGTACCCCAGACATCCCAGGGGGATGTCAGGTGGGCTCGGCCTTGGAAGAGCTCAAAAAGGATTTTGAAAAGCAAGTTAGACAGGTGGAGGAAAAACTGGGAAGAGAAATGAGAGAGATGCAAGAAAAGCATGAAAAACGGGTCAATACCTTGGTAAAGGAGACTCAAAAAAATGCTGAAGAAAATAACACCTTGAAAAATAGGCTCACTCAATTGGCAAAAGAGGTTCAAAAAGCCAATGAGGACAAGAATGCTTTCAAAAGCAGAATTAGCCAAATGGAAAAAGAGGTTCAAAAGCTCACTGAAGAGAATAGTTCTCTCAAAATTAGAATGGAACAGATGGAGGCTAATGACTTTATGAGAAACCAAGAAATCACCAAACAAAACCAAAAGAATGAAAAAATGGAAGAGAATGTGAAATATCTCATGGGAAAAACAACTGACCTGGAAAATAGATCCAGGAGAGACAATTTAAAAATGATGGGACTACCTGAAAGCCATGATCAAAAAAAGAGCCTAGACATCATCTTCCATGAAATTATCAAGGAAAACTGCCCTGACATTCTACAACCAGAGGGCAAAATAAGTATTGAAAGAATTCATCGATCACCACCTGAAAGAGATCCAAAAAGAGAAACTCCTAGGAACATTGTGGCCAAATTCCAGAATTCCCAGGTCAAGGAGAAAATCTTACAAGCAGATAGAAAGAAACAATTCCAGTGTTGTGGAAATAAAATCAGGATAACTCAAGATCTAGCAGTTCTACATTAAGGGATCAAAGGGCGTGGAATAGGATATTCCAGAAGTCAAAGGAAATAGGATTCAAACCAAGAATCACTTACCCAGCAAAACTGAGTATAGTACTTCAGGGGAAAATATGGTCTTTCAATGAAACAGAGGACTTTCAAAGATTCTTGATGAATAGACCAGAGCTGAAAAGAAAATTTGACTTTCAAACACAAGAATGAGAAGAAGCATGAAAAAGTAAATAGCAAATAGAAGTCTTAAGAGACTTACCATAAGTGAACTGTTTACATTCCTACATGGAAAGACAATATTTGTAACTCTTAAAACTTTTCAGTATCTGGGTAGTTGGTGGGACCACACACACACATGTACATGCATGCACGCACACACACATACTCACATGCACACACATACAGAGACAGAGAACACAGAGTGAATTGAATAGGATGGAACCATATCTTAAGAGAAATTAAGGTAAATGGTGAGAGAGAAATGTAGTGGGAGGAAAGAGGGTGAAATGGAATGGGGTAATTATATGTCATTTAAGAGGCAAGTAGGAGACTTTTTAGTGGAGGGAAAAAGAGGAGAGCTGAGAAAAAAAAACAAGAAGTTTACCCTCATCACATTTGACTAAAGGAAGGAATAAAATGCACACTCATTTTGGTATGAAGATCTATCTTACAGGATAGGAAAGTGGGGGAGAAGGAGATAAGCAAGGGGGGGGATGATGGAAGGGAGGGCAAAGGGAGGAGGGAGCAATTTGAAGTCAACACTCGGGGAGGGACAGGATCAAAAGACAGAAGAGAAACAATGAGGGGCAGGATAGGATGGAGGGTAATTCAGTTAGTCTTACACAACACGACTATCATGGAAGTCATTTGCAAAACTACACAGATATGGCCTATATTGAATTGCCTGCCTTCCCAAAGGGAATGGATGGGGAGGGAGGGATGCGGAGAATTTGGAACTCAAAGTTTTAGGAACAACTGTTTAGTATTGCTGTTGCTACTAGGAAAGAAGACATACAGTTAATGGGGAATAGAAAGTCATCTGGCCCTACAGGAGAAAAGAAAAGATGGGGACAACAGAAGGGAGGGATGACAGGAGAGAGGGCAGATTGGAGATAGGGAAAATTAGATTGCTTGGTGTATTGGTGTGGGGAAAGGGGATAAAAGGGGAGAAAATTTGGAACCCAAAATTTTATGAAAATGAATGTAAAAAGTTAAATAAATAAATATTAAAAAAAAAGAATCAATCAAACAAAATCAAAAGAATGGAAAAAAAACAGAAGAAAATGTAAAATATTCATTGGAAAAACAACTGATGTGGAAAATAGATTCAGGAGAGAAAACTTAAGAATTATTGGACTACCTGAGGGCCATGATCAAAAAGAGCCTGGGCAGCATCTTTCAAGAAATTATCAAAGAAAACTAATGTGATATCCTAGAACCAGAAGAAAAAATAAAAAGTGAAAGAATTTACCAATCATCTGCTGAAAGATCCTAAAATGAAAAATCCAAGAACTATTGTAACCAAATTTTGAAGGTACTGCAAGAAGCCAGAAAGAAACAATTCAATCATCAAGGAGTCACAATCAGGATTGCACAGGATTTAGCAACTTCTACATTAAAGGATTGAAGGCCTTGGAATATGATACTCCATGAAGCAAAGGAGCTTAAATTACAACCAAGAATCAGCAAAACTGAGCATAATCTTTTAGGGGAAAAGATGGATATTCAATGAAATAGGGTACTTTCAAACTTTCCTGTTGAAAAGACCAGAACTGAACAGAAAATCTGATCTTCAAATACAAGATTCAAGAGAAGCATAAAAAGATAAACAGGAAAGAAAAACAATGAGTTAATCAATAAGATTTAAACTGTTTTCCCTACACAAGAAGATGATACTTGTAACTCTTGAGTATTGTATCTCTGTTAGGGCAGTTAAAAGGAGTATACATAGATAGAGAGTATGGGTATAAATTGACTTTGATGGGATGATATGAAAATAATTAATGGATTAAAAAAAGGATTGTACTGGGAGAAGAGGAAAGGGGCAGACAGAATATGGTAAATTACATCACATGAAGAAGTGCAAAAGACTACAGTAGAAGAAAAGGGAGAGGAGAAAGAAGGGAGGGGTGATCATTCAGCCCTTGCTCTAATTGGATTTGGCTCAAGGAAGGAATAGCATACATACTCAGTTGGGTAAAGAAATCTCTTACCCAATGAGGATGTAGAAAGGGAAAGGGGAAAGAAAATGGAAAACAGAGGTTGATAGAAGGGAGGGTAGATTGAGGGAGGTGATGGTCAGATGAAAATCTTGATTTATGACAAAGATCTGGTCCTCAGGTCAGGTTAGTTCAATAATCTGTTTCAACAGACCTCAAAAAGATATGGAGTCAACTGAAAGATTGGAACATTGACTATCTTTGCTAAATTGATACTCCTTAAAATCTAGGCACCAATTATACAAAGGTTTATTGTTGTTATTAACAGTAGAAATTTAGTGAGTAAATTTCCATTTTCAACTTAATGTTAATCAGTTATTCTTACTAGAAAATCAGAAGGTATCAAATATTTTTATTTTTTACAAATGAGTTTAAATCCCCTGAAAGTCTTCATTTGGAAGATTTTTATACAGATAAAAGATTATTTCCTAGCTTTGTAAGTGTGTAGAGATGAGTTTTTATAGCCTGTGTACATTGTTTTTGGCAACAAAAGCTTCATTTTTCCATATCTTGCTTATCATTATGGCTTCCCACCATCACTCTAAGCTTAGGGTGAGATTTATTTTTAATGATGGTGACTGTAACTCCAAGTTGAGGGGGCCTGACTTGTTTCATATTGGTTTAGCTCACTGTGTTTTTTCCTTCATAATGAGGCTGTAAAAGAACTCATATGAGTAAGAAAGTATTAACCCCAGCAGTTCTTTTTGTTTTCATGAGCTTGTATTTTTGGCATCATCTTCTGTGTGAGATTTCTTTGCAAGACTTTTTAAACTAATTGTCCATTTTGTGAGGACCACTTTTGTTAAAACTAGATAGTGCAGTCAGTAAATCCTTGTAACTGAATATACATTGTAACTGAATATACATAAAGAATAACATATTGAAATATGCTGAAAGCAAAGTAACAGACAAAGTCCCTCCTCCCGTTCCCTTTTAGCCACCTGCATGATACCTCAAGGACCATATATGACAAAGCTGGCATTTAGGGTTAGGGTTAGGCAATATTATTCCAGATAGTAAATGTCAGTAAAGCTTCATTTTTTAAATTTAGATAAAAGTGAATATAAATTGAAACCCTAATGGTTTATTCTCACAGTAGAGTACCTTATTCACTCCCCAGGAGAGTGTCTACAGCACTTGGGCAGCTACAGACTTAGAAAACAGGAATCTGAGTGTTTGTTCTTGACCAAAGCTTCTCCAGCCTAGGAGTTCTGAGATTATTTAAAAGTACTGCATAGGGGATCAGGGAAATCTTGGCAGTGGGATGGTTGTTATTCTTGTCATTAGGAAAAGCTACAGGGGAAAAACTCATCTTAGGATTTCCCACTCCTCCTTTCACAGGCTGGTTTTTCTTTTCAAAGCCACCTCCCTGCCCCCATGGCCCATGTGTCTTTTACCCTCACAGTGTGATCCTAACGGCCCATGTCTCTGGATCATTCTAGATTTCACCCCAATATCCATCAAAACTGGCCTGTTCTCTGTCTTTTCTTTCAAGGTCCTTGTCTACAAGGTCATGCTGCCTAAGGTTCAGTTAGCCTGGTTGCTAATGAGCTAATGTGTTAGCCCTATCTAGTAGAGTGTGTATAAAATGGTATCTATTATATATTATGTTTTATATATATTATATTATTTTATGTATCCAAATACAATATATCTGAACCCAAAATATTAATCAGCAGTTGCAAATTCAGTCAGCTAAGCTGAGCACGGCTAAAGGCTTTTTTTTAATGGCCCAGGGATATCTTTCCCTTGTTCTCAAACATAACTCAGAAAGATCTGACTATTCCACCGGTAAAGAACTGGTGTTACTTTTCTCGGTTAACCAAACACTGCACAGTATTCCTCCACGAGGTCCAGTGGAAGACATCGCAGAATCCTCAGAGTACTTCCCAGGATCAGGAGACTTTAGAACTGGGGTGAGAAGAGGTCTCAAGGTCGTTAAGTCTGACAGATGAGGATAGAGGTCAAAGGAGTTGAAATGACTTGCTGAGGGTCACACAGGTAGTATCAGAGGCAAGATCTGAACCTAGTCCTCTGACAACCAAGCCATGCTTGCTTGTTTCCCTGTGAATGTTTGTCTGTAGGTGACTTATACACATCCACAAACAGTTATTATGCAGAGCCCTTATACAGAGCACTGTTCCAGGAGGTGAGAGAGAGAGAAAGTGTGGACATGATATGGCCCCTGTATCTTACATTTTAGCAGAGATGTGGCACCGAAGCTTCTGACCATATAAACATGTATCATTCAGGCTACCAGCATAGTTTGTCTCTAAGATTTCGTTCTGAATTTTCAGGGACTGTGGTAATTAGGAGCTCTGCGTGCATTTCAGAAGGAAACCTGGGGGGCCAGCCAGGTCTCAGATCCAGATCTACCCAGAGCCTTCACTTTGTACAAACACCAGATTGCTACGAGTCATGTGCTGGAATGGCCAGGAGATGTATTACCTTTATTAACTCTAATGAATGATTGTTTTCTTTAGTGAGAGTCAGGGAATTTGCCTGGTCACAGGCTTTCTGGTCACATCTGTGGCTTTAGAATTTAGCAACATCAGCTTGGGTTTCAGAAAACTGGTGGTGGAAATCCCCCCTATCTTTGTCCTAAAAAATCGAGGGAGCTCTGCGGTTGGGCAAATGACCACCTACCTAAGAAGGAAATACGGACCCAACAGGAAACAAGGTGTGGCTAAAGCAACAAGTGAGGGCTCATCCCGCATTTACCCACTGTTCTCCAGTGGCTGTTGTTTCTCCAGAGGTGTTCAAGGAAACACATTTCATCCCATGCTGGATATTTTAGATTTTTGAGTCTCTGATTTGGCAAGGGGCAGGGGAAAGATTGGATTCCTTTAGAGATTCCTTTCTATTGTGCTTGTGTTTAACTGGAGCCTTCTCTTTTTCTTTCTTCCTTCTTTTCCTCCATCCTTCCTTCCTTTCTCTCTCTTCTTCCTGTTTTGAAACTACTGCATTAATTTAAATGTAGTAGTACTGCAGAGTTCTCACATTGTAAAGAAATTTATGCCTTAGGCATTGTGAATGAAATCCATTATTACTTTGAACTTCTATGATTTTAGCCAGACTATGATGGTCATATGATGCAAAATATTTAAAAGTTTAAAATTCACACTTGCCTCCCCTCCGCCTCTTTGAATTCCTACTCAGGAGTCACTTTGTACTTGAAGCCTTCCCTCCCCTTCTTCACCCACCATGTTCTCTCGCTTTTGAAAAGATTTTGAATTACTTCATGTGTATTTTGTACTTGTCTGTGCATATGTTGTATTTCCTTCATAGAATGGAGGTTTCCTGAGGACAGGCTCATTTAAACGTTCATTTTTGTGTCTGAGGCACAATGTCTTGCACAGAATTGGAGTTTATTTGAACTGAATTTATCTGAATTGAATGAAATTAAATTGAATATAGAAAAGAGGGAAGCTCTACTATTTCCCTTTCTCTCTCTCTCTCTCTCTCTCTCTCTCTCTCTCTCTCTCTCTCTCTCTCTCTCTCTCTCTCTCTCCTAGCGATACTTCATAGAATACAGAACTTCAGAGCTGGACCAGTTTTCAGAGGCAATGTGCTTCAAATTGTGCCTGTTCCATATTATCCAACAAATGGGTATCTAGCCTCCAAGTCTCAGCTCCAGCTCGACCTTCTGCAAGGAGTCAAACTTTGTCCATGTGATCTCCTTCCTTCTGGGGTGATCTCCAACACTGGCTGTGCTAGCTTTTACAGACATGGTGTTGTGTATGTTATCCATCTCCAGTAGGGCCCCACTGGGTGATGCCTCAGGGATTGTCTTTGCCTTTCTTTGTATCCCCATCATCGCTCAGCACATAACAGGCATTAAATAAATGCTTGTTCATTTGTTGACATCCAATGAGGGATAGCCTACTTACCCCCATATGCATACCTACACATACACACACAAATGTACACACACATGTATACACACAGATGTCATACATACAATGCCCTTAGGGCACATAAAGGCCCTGATTGTGAATTCATTACTTTAATCACACTCTTCCATACAAAGCAAAGACATTAGACAACGGTTTCTCAGAGGCCCTAGAGGGTGGAAATGAAACACAGTCTTTTCTGACTCTGGCCATAAGAAAAAGAAAACCTAAGGAGAATATTGCCTAGGAAACATTATTTTGCTCCTTTCAAGTCTGTGACTTCAGGATAAGTGATTGACTTAGTTTTCAAAGCTCCAGGCGGCTACATTTACTGGACAGGAAACTGGATTTGGACTTAGGAAAGCCTGGATTTGAATCCTTTTTTCAGTGCTTACTAACAATGTTACATGAGCAAATCATGCCACCTCCCTGAGCCTCAGTTTCCTCATTTGTAAAATGGAGAGATCGAACCTGATGCCTTCAGTCTCCTCTAAATCTGTGATCCTTTGAGCTGAGCCCCAGAGAACTCTGCAAATCTCATCTGTGGGCTGGAATCTGCCACCATGCAAATCACAGATCCTTGTGGTTAAGGTGGCATGGGAGCTTTCTTTCCTCTGAACTGAATTATTTTCAAGTGGAGTGGGTTATTTGTATCTTTCTTGAAGTCAAGAATTGAACAGAAATGGAATATCAAAGTTGTCCCTTAACGTAGGATTGCTCTCCATGAGCCAGTAAAAACATGATGCACCTACATTTTCACAATCCAGAGTTCTATGACATCTGAACCTTTACCTCCTGCTGCTCAGTGTTGCAGAGAAGGCTCTCTAAAAGCTTATGAAGCTGTGGTTTATTCTCCCACTTTCTGCAGGCCATGATCATGGGCTAAGAGTGAGTCCTATGGGTGAGAGGAAAAGGAGGAGGGAATCACAAAGGGTTGATTTCTAATGCTCGTGATAAATTAAACCAGCCACTTTCTGATTTCCAACCTGCCATAAATGAGCTAACCCGCTCCACAGGGATAAAACACTGTAAAAGCTTATAATTCCTCCAGAGTGTTTGGATTATTTTATACAAACTAAACTCAAACAGCAAGAAATTTCACAAGGGAAATTCTTGTGTGGTTTAAGGCCACATAATCTGGTTTGAGCCCTTGTCCTTGCCTGGAGTTAAAGCTGTGCTCATTAAACTTGAAACAATAAACGCAGACTTCAACATTTTTGGGTGGAATTCAGTTCAGGGCTTTGGAGAGCTCACTGGTCCGAGAGTGCATCCAGCCTCTGTGCAAACTTACCCAGGGACAGAGGACATGGAGGTGAGGGAGGAAGGCAGGGCCAGGGCTGGGAGTGCACAGTGGGGACCATTTTCATTTGTCCTTGGTGCTCTCTGTCTCTGTCTCTCATTTTCATTCTCTCTGGTTGTTTCTCTTTGTGTGTGTCTTCATCTCTCTCTGTGTCTGTCTCTGTATCTTCGTCTCTGTCACTATCTCTCTATCTCTCTATTTCTGTGTGTCTTTCTCTCTCTGCCCTCCTCTGTTTGCTGGGTCTGGTCACCCCTGATATCTCGAATTATTATTTAAACTAGAACCTGCCCTCCCTCCTGGGATGGGAACAAAGAAAGGAAAGGCAGCTCAGTGCCTTGAGTCACCTTTTGTCCTGGCTGTCAGAATCCCTGGGTTCAAATTAATCACCAAGTGCCAATGAAATGTAGTCACATCAGTCTGGGCCTCAGTTTCCCAGGATACCTTGGTCTCGAGGTCTTGCTGGCACTTTCCAGCTCTCGTCTACATCAATGGTCTAGCTCACAGAGCCCTGGGACTGGATCTGCTGGAAATTCCTCAGAACAGCTTTGGACATGGAGGGTTGACTTCAAATCCAGCCTCTACCTCTTGCTATATGAGTGAATTTCGTCAAGTTCCTTACCCTCTCCAAGCCTCAGTTTCCTCATTTGTAAAACGAGGGAGTTTCCTTCCAGTTCAGAATCTGAGATCATGTCACAGGACCATTTCTCTACTGAGATAAATCAGAACCTTGTCTGTGACTTATAGGTTTCCAGGCTTCATATGGGCTCTGGGTCAGGACAGGCCTTGGACCTGGGTCTGCCTGACTCTGGGGCAACTACTGAAGCTCGAGGCAATGATCAATCAGGACTCCCAATGACTAAAGACCAACAATGCTGCCCACTTCATGACACAGGGTTGACAGACCCCAGATGCAGAAGGAGGTCCGCAGTTTGGGACAGGGCTAGCATGGGAACCAAGGCAGGTCAGTGCTGCCATAGTGTACAGAATACTGGGCCTAGAGTCAGGAAGACCTGAATTCAACTCTGGCTTCAGATACTTATAGCTGTGTGACCCTGGGCAAGTCACTTTACCCTGTTTAACTTGGTTTCCTCATCTGTAAAATGATCTGGAGAAGGAAATGGCAAACCACGCTAGTATCTCTATCAAGAAAACCCCAGTGGAGTCGCAAAGACTCAGACACAAATGAAGGGACCAAACAGTAACGTAAGAATTTATTACAAGTATTTTATCTTTCTTTTTGAGTGGGCACAAGAGTGCAGAGGTGAGAGAGAAAAGAAATGCTTGTTAATTATTAAAAAAGTTTAGTGAAGAAATCATTCTTATCCAACTGGACCTAAAAATATCAAAAAGACAGCACAGGATGAGATGGATGTATTTGACAGACAAGTTTTCCACAAATTTAATTGAACTGGAGAGGGATTTTACAGAGAAAGAAGAGGGAGAAGATGGGAAACAGGAAAGAATTCATTATTTTATATTCTATTAATGTTCCATGTTTTTATTTTATTTTAAATTGGCTTTGCTGTTTTAAATCTAAAAGGACACTTTTTTCTGACATCCCTGGGCACTTCATTAAGTGGAAGGAGAGTGGTCAGAAATCAGACTAACCTAAGGCAAGGAGACACATCAGAGATGTCAGAAAGTACAAAGTAGGAACAAAGTAGGGAGGGGGAGGGATGAGCACAAGCATCTTTAGATAATGACAGTTCATGTTGGGACAGGAGCTTTCACTCAGGGTCTCTCCAAAATGTCTTTAGAATGCATGACTCACTCACATACAAAGTAATCATCTGGACAGAAAAGGGGGACTGGAATAGGGGGTTTCCAAAAAAGTTTTCAAAATTATAACTCCAAAGCACCAGCAGTAAAGGTTTATTTTAAACGGACACAATGAAAATCACTGGTGCAGGCCCTGGACCAGTCATTTATGTTTATTTTGAGATAACAAAATATTATTACATGTGAAATACTTTTCTTATAAGGTTTGTCTCCCACCCTTAATCAAGGATGCCAAGGATCACAGACAATGGGATTTTGGGAATGTCAGTTTCCCAAAGAGAAGATCATCATTCGACTCAAACACAAGTTATTTTCAAAGCTGGAAACTGAAAATGATTTCACTGTTAACTAGATGGGAAATGAAATCCCCCCTAATTGGCTTGGAAACATATATATTAGTTAAAGGCTAATCCCCAGCTGTCCAAATAGTGAAGGGAGGAGTTAGAATGAGCGTGTTTGTACACAAGACAGAACTGGACTATGATGATCCCCTGGGTTGGAAAATTACAAGCCCCCCCCTTCATCCCCCTCCCCTCCTGGCCAATGAGTTCCTGCCCATGGGGGTCTCTAAGCCTTCCCTGTAACACATGAGAACTGATATCACAAAATAAATACCTACATGCTGTGAACACTGGGATGCATAATATATTCATGTATAAAAAAGCTGTATCAAAAATTCACTACTTAATAGTAGCCAAGAATTATATAGTGCTTACTCTGTTCTGGGAATGTGCTAAGCACTTTACATTATTTCATTTGATCCTTATAACAACCCTTGAGGCAGATACCAGTGCAGAAGATTATTCCCATTTTATAGAACAGGAAATGGAAGCAAATAGAGATTAAATGACTTATCCAGGTTTACATACCTAGTAAGTGTCAGAGGCTGGATTTGAATTCAGATTTTCCTCACTCCAAGGCTAGCACTCTATCCACTGCATCAGCTGGCTCCCTCTCTCCATATATCACACCCTTAAGAGCTAACCTCTTAGTCTATGCCTAGCTTTGTCTCTAGCCTTAGGTCTGTGATCCTAAATTTTACCCCCTGTAGCCTCCACATTAACCAAAGCACCCCAAGTCATCCTCTCTCCCCTGAAGTCTTCCATGGCTGTCTTGGGTTTCTATGCATCTCCTACATGGACATTTATGTATCACCTTGCTCATTCTCCAGGGCAGTATCTAGTTTGCTTGTCTCTGTATCTCCAGCATGGAGCACAGTGTCTGGAACATAATAGGTTAGGAAAGCTTTTTGATTGATGAATTGATTGTATTCTCCTAGAGCTCCCTCACCTCCTACGCCAGGCAGATTTTTATCCCTTGACAAAATGCCTTTGCCCTTCCCCATTTACTCCAGTCTTGCTCCTCCCCCTTCATCTTCTGACCGTAGATCATTGCATCCCTTTAGGCCAACCACTTGGTCTGTGCCATCTGATTCTACATTATGGAATATGCCACATGATCATTTCTGTCGAGGGCAAAGCCATCCTTCAAGTCACCTGGATTCAGAGCCTCAAAGGGACTCTCCACTCTTCATTCTCTTAGGCTGCTCATGCCTAAGTCATGGTCCGACTGAGTCTGTTCTTTCCATGCCATTTGTGCCCTTCTCAAAGGTAGCCACCACCTTGGAACCTCTCACCCATTGCAGTGACCTCTAGTTTGTCTTCTTGCCTCTGGTCTCTTCCCCCTCCAATCCATCTTTCCCATAGCAACCAAACTGGTATTTGTGTCATGGCCCATCCTTTTTTCTCATGACTCTAGGACAAAAGGTAGTATTTGACAGTCAAAGTCAAGAGCCCTCTGGCTATCATTTGCTTCTTCTGGATTATTGCATATTACTTTCTTCGATACACTGCATCTTCTAGTCAGACTGACCTGTATGCTGGTCCTTCTCTGTGCCTTTGAACCAGATATCACCCACTCCTGGGGTGAGCTACTCCTCAAACCTCATGAGAAAAGTTCCCAGCTCCTTCCAAGACTCAGCTCCAGTGGCACAACCTGCCTGACGGATTTGCAGACCACACCCAGCTCTAAGCTGCTCCAACCCACCTTCAGAAATCCCTTTGGTTCTGCTTTGGAAGCATCTGGTATTTACCCAGCTGTTTCCTCATAGACTATAGGCTCCTAGAGGGCAGGGTCTATTTTGTTATTTTAATCTTTGCATCATCAGCTCCGAAGACGGTGACCAATACATGTTGTATTTTAGTCATTTTTCAGTAATGTCTGGATCTTCATGATCCTGTTTATGGTTTTCTTGGCAAAGATACTGAAGTGATTTGTCATTTTCTTCTCCAGCTCATTTTACAAATGAGGAAACTGAGGCAAACAGTTTAGTGACTTGCCCAGGGTCACACAGATAGTGTGCCTGAGTTCAGATTTGAACTCAGGTCTTCTTGACTCTGGACCTCCAATACCTGGTAGACATACAAAAAATGCTTGTTGTTAAACGAACAAATGAATTTTCACAAAATCCCACACTGCTTTGTATTACCGTTTAATGGCTTCTTATATTTGTTATGTATAAGTCTTGTTTCCCTGATGATATTACAAATTCTTTCCCTGGAGAGCAATTTAAACAATGACAACAATTCTGAAAGAATAAACTCCATGAATCCATGCTGAACCAGGACAATGGAGATCCCATGACGAAGTACGCTGCCCTCCTTATGCCACAGAGGGGATGAACTCATTGTGAAGAGTGGCACACATGGGCTTGGACATGGCCAAAGGGGAAGCTTGTTTGACATGACTATGCATATCTTCCCCCAATAGGTGAAGGAAGAAGGAAGAAAAACAGGGGAGGGAGAGGGGGGAAATGCTTGTTATTTTTTTTTAAAGAATTTTTTTTGAAAATGAAATGATTACAAACTCTTTGAGGTCAGGAACATGCATACTGCTTGGGGGGGGGGGGTTTACTCACTCCCCTGAATCCACTGCCTTCACTATTGTTTACTTCTCATCCCTACATCTAGCTCAAATGGATAGCCAGAAAGTCTTTGTCAAATGCTTTTTTGAAATCTGCATAAACTACTTCTACACTTAGGTAGAACTTACACTTAGTACACTTAAGGTACACTTAGATTCTCCCTTTTTGAGATTATCAATTTGGGTGGTCATGAAGATTCTGATTTGTTTAGGGGTGAGACTCGATGATCTCTGGGGGACCTTCCAACTCTGAGATTTGGGGACAATATTTCAGGAGCAGCTCAAGGGTTTTAGATGTACCTGTTTCTGGAGCTTTAGAAGTTAAAGATCGCTATATTCAAATGCACCCAGAAGAGTAAACAAATTCCCTTGAAGATGGGACAGAATGTAAGCTATTTGCATAAGTCTTGCAGGAAGGGAAGCACAAGGTGGTCATTGAAAACCTCCATCATCATCTTGGACAAGTAATCTTCTGAGAGTGAGAGGAAATGATTAAGGCTGACCCTTGATTGGACTCTTTTTCCAGATGTCCTCAATGTCTGCCCTTGATTAACCTTTTCCAATTTTTCCCCTTAAAATTTCCTATGGGAATGATAGAGTCCCTGAGCTGAAGTCCACCTCTTGGGAGGAGACAGTACCAGGTCAAAGAACCCATCTTTAGGAAATTGAAATGAGGGAAGAAAGTGAAGGCAGAAAGGGAGAGAGAGAACTAGGGCAAAGAAGACTGACAAGAGCAAGGAAAAATGAAGAGTGATGTGGAGAACAGAAAAAAGAGAAGAGACAGTAAAAAAAGAAGAAAGGAGAACATGATGAATAAAGAGGAGAAAAGAGAGTCTTTCAGGGTTCCCCCTTCTAACTGATATCTGCTTGTTAGAAGTACAAAATGACAACCCAGAATGCCCAGATTTTCTCTTCCTTATTCCACCGATCTTAAGTACAATCTTAAGTACTTATCTTAAGTATGACCTTAAGTCCATCTTAAGTACAGTCTTAAGTAGTGATAAGTTACTTCTTTACTCCTCCTCACATGGAAAATAAATTTAATAGGCTTAAAAAAACACATACAAATGAACAGAACTTAAAATTCTTGGAATGTAGAGCGCAGGTTTACAAGGAATCAAATGGAAATTTTGAATATTTAAGGACAACAAAGGCAATATAGAGTAGTGGATAGCAAGCTGGCTAAAGAGCCAGGAAGACCTGGGTTCAAGTGTCATCTCTAACACCGACTGTGGGACCCTGAGAAGTTGCTTTACCTCTTGGTGCCTCCCAGGAAGCTCTCTAAGGCTAAAGAAATCACAAGGCAGATTTGAAAAAAACAACAACACTTTATTAGAAACCGCATAGAATGGTGGATTTAGTCAGGCTTTCAGTTAAAAAGAACTTGTTTCAGACCCTGTCTGTAACTCGCGGTATCTGTGCAACTCTATACAAGGCATTCAACCCTCAGAGCCTGAGGCAGCTCTCTAATTTACCTAACAGGTGCATCCCCCGTGGCGGGAAGGGGATTCTCTGAAGATCCCTACTGCTTTCATGGCTGCCGTATCTCACTGTGGACACATGGATTTTGTGGTCTGTGAAAATCTTGGAATGTGGGATTTGGAAGGGACCAGAGAAGTCTCTAGTTCAAAACATACAGAAAAAAGAATTCCCACCTTAATAAACTGTGCTGCCTTTGCTCAAAGACCTCCAAGGAGGAAGAGTCTGTCCCTTCTCAAGGAGCAGCCCCTTCCACTCTGGGGCAGCTCTCAGTGTTAGGAAGGTTCTCCTGACTCCAAAGTCTCAATTGACTTCTTTGTAACTGTCTCCCATTGCTCCTGGCTTGGGTGGCTAAGTTAAATCCCTTCTGCATATGGCAGTCCTTTAAATACTCGAGTACAGTTTCATGTGTCCCCTGAATCCATCAGCTATGTAGTTCATAATGCCTCTGTTCCACTTTGGCCTTTGACCCATACTAGCTGTGTGATCTTTGGAAATCTACTTAACCACTCTGAGTCCTAGTAGACAACACTCTGATGCTACAAGTTAAGAATTTAGCTGTAGATCCACATCAGTGGAGTGATTTTCTGGCAGTGTCAGTTAACCTAGCCTTTATGAAAGAAGTCAGGGAAGCTGAGAGGGGGAGATGCAGAAGGAGAGAGTTCCAGGGATGGGGCACATGCAATGTGCCTAAAGTGGGGAGATGGAGTGAATGTCCCAGGATCCCCATTGCTACCAAGTGTCAGAGGTTGGATCTGTACCAAGGTCTTCCTCATTCGGAGACTAGGACTCTATCCTCTAGACCACACTGACTTTCCCATGATTTATTTAATTTTTATTCTGGGGAAAAGGATCTGGTACATATAGAACGGGAGGTCTGTCCTCCACTCATCTCCATCAGTTTTGTTAATGAATAATTACCAAACACCCCAGATTTGCTTCTTCTTCAAAAGCCCTCAGACTTAATTATTTTGGACATGAATGAACCTGGACAAATCTCCCTGTTGTGATCAAGGGTCATGTCTGAAATTGATCCTGGAACATCCACTGAGAAGTCCCTCCTTTTGCCTTCATCTACCACAAAGCAACTCAGTGCACTGATAAAATCATAGGCCTGAACCAACAGTCATAAAATCCACCAGACATGCTGCTGTCCATCCTTCAAATCCATGATGACCTTGCTCCCCTGGCCTGACCAGAAGAGGAAGAATCCCACAATGCAGTGCTGCACTCCCCAGGGCTCAGGAATCTCATGACCACGCCAGGTTTTTCCCGATGCTTTCAGATCCTGAAGAATTGCATTGTGTGTTTCTAGGTAATAATGAGATCAGCTTAATTGCATCATTAAGGTAGGAGAGACTTTGATCTCCTGCTGCCTGCAGAGGCTGATTGGAATTTTAAAATATTATTTTCACTTCATTCAACCCAAATTAAATAAACTCACCAAACCAGGTTTGCTATAGGGTTTAGAGGTTAAAAACATACTGGTGCACAGAGTGTCAGAGAGGAGTTGTGTGGAGGTAGGGAAAGAGGAGGTGTTTCAGAACCCCATTACAATTACCTTCAGGGGAACACCTGATTAGTACACTTTAAACCATAGCCCTGCCAAGATTTCCCCTGAAATGGATTGTACTCACTTCTCAAGGGCTCCCTCCTTTTGTCAATGCCTCAAATAAAGGTACTTAATGTTATGTCGAGATCCCCCAATCATTAATTACCATAAATAATTTATAACCGATGAATGCTCTTAGCCATTTGTTTACATTGTTAGACATTATTTTTGAGGGCTATTTATGGTTTTCTCTGGCTTTCTCCACGTGAGGAAGGCAGGAAGCTGCCTTGCTCCTGACTGGCATTCCAAGTTGAATTCAAGAGGAAACAGCCTTAGAAATGGGTGAAGGCGGGAGGGCTGGATGATTTGAGGTTGTGCTGCCCCGCCCCTTCCTCTCAAAGATCATAAGCATTAGGCAAGTCCCAGTTTTGTGTCTGGGTATAGAAGATTTCTTGCACATGTAAGGGAGGTTTTCAGAAGCATCTCGTAGTCTCCCTAATTAAAGGTCTACCAATGAATCTGAGGGTGGTCAGAGGTCAGTCTAGAAACACCAGAGGCCACCCACTTGGGAGAATCCAGCTGCACATGTTTTCATATGCATGTTTGCATGTTTGGATTTTTTTAAAAGAAGTTTCCATCTTAGAAATATCACTTCAATGGCACTTAAGTTTTTTTTTTAATTTAATAAATATATGTGCACATACATGTTTGTATTATATACATATGAGTGTTTTGTACATGTACGTATAGGTGCATACATGCAAACATACCTTGACATTGTTAGGAAGACCTGGCCTCAAGTCAAGACTTGGGTTCAAGTTTTGCCTTTGACCCATCCTGGCTGCGTGACTAGGGACAAGTCACTTAACCATTCAGTGTCCCCAAGGTACAAGTTTCCCGTGATTTGCCAGTCAGGTCTGCATAAGTGGTTTCCTGCACCAAGGAAATCACCAGTCCGAATTCCAATCCCACCTACCCCCAACAAAATAGTCTTTTAATATAAAAATCTGAATGCCCATATACATGCTGATAGGAGTCCATTCTACAAGTGTGAGGATTGTAATGAAAACAATTGCTCTCTTGACCAGCACAATTGCCTTTGGCAAAGTTCTGTCCGTCAAGGATGCTTCTAGTCAGTTCTGTGCTTCCAGGATGTCCTGGTGCCAATTCCAGCCACCCCTTCAGCAAAGCCCTTTTACAGCCCTCCCTCACTCAAAACCAAGTCAAGTGCAAATCATGTCATTATTTCTCTAGTGGCATGGTCTTCTTTGGCAACAAAGGATGAACACACACACACACACACACAGACACACACACACACACAAATGCTTCTCTCACATTAGACAGTAAGTTCCCTCAGGCCAAGAGCCATTTTCCTTTTTTGCTCCCGGATCTTGCATAGTACAGACTCAAGGACTATTTTCTTTCATTCATTGTGCTTCCCTTTATCCCAGGGTAGGAAGACTTGTGATATCATTGGTACAAGGAACTCCAGGGAAGGTAGCTCTCTCTCCCAATGAAGACTGGAATCTTCCCCTGCTCCTTGTTAGCCCTAGACAGCCCCAGGGTCACAGAGGCATCATGTGGCAGAGACAAAACTTCGTGACTCCGTGGTACTCTTTCCTTCTAGCTTTTCATTACACCAGACTAGCCCTCCAGTATGGGCATGGGCATACACACATGTGTAAGCATGTACACACATATGTGCAGATGTGTCTGTGCATTTAGATGATGTCCCAAAAGTCCTAGTGCCAATTTAAGCTTAAGCAGTCTAAGAATTAATTGAGATGTTTATGTGTGTGTGCGTGTGCATGTGTGTGTGTGTGTGTGCTAGTCTTGGCCAGAATGGTGATTTCACAGTTCTGTAAGAGTCCTCTCAGCCAGGGCAGATTGACTGATTGCTCTGTGACTTTTAACCCTAGAGTGTGACCTGGGGGAACTGAGAGGTTCAGTCACTTGTCCAGGGTCACATAGCTTCTTTGTGTAAGAGGCATGATTTGAACCCAGACCTTTTCAGATTAAACCTTCTATCTATCATGTAATGCTCCTTAAAAAAAATTCTGTTTTCCCTAATTACATGTAAAAACTTTTTTTTAATATTTGTTCATTTTTTTTTTAAATTTCAAGTTCCAAATTCTATCCCTCCCTTCTCCTCCCCCTTCCCTGAGATGGTAAGCAATCTGATACAGGTTACACATATGCAACCATGTAAAACATTTCCATATTAGTCATTTTGCAGAAGAAAGCTTAAAAAAGGAAAGAAGAAAGAAAGAGAAAAGAAAGAAGGAAGAGAGACGCAGAGGGAGGAAGGGGCAGAAAGAGGGAGGGAGACAGAGAGACACAGAGAGAGAGAGAGAGAGAGAGAGAGACACGGAGGGAAGGAGGGAGAAGGAGAGAGGGAGGGAGGCAGAGAGAGAGAGAGAGAGAGAGAGAGAGAGAGAGAGAGAGAGAGAGAGAGAGAGAGGGAGGGAGGGAGAGGGAGAGAGGGAGGGAGAGATAGTATGCTTTGGTGGGTTTTCAGATACCATCAGCCCTTCCTCTGGAAGCAGGTGGCATTTTTCATCCCACGTCCTTTGGGGATGTCTTGGATCACTCCTCTTGCTAGACACACATACAAAGATTTTAAGCCTTGCTGTCTTTTCATTTCTGCTCTTTTAGTCATTTTACAAATTGTGGTTCTGCTTCTGTGACTTCACTGTGCACACAGTCATGGGGCCTCCCTCATCCAATATTTGTTTCTTACAGTCCAGCCCATCATCGTGCTCAGATACCCCAGTTTGTTCAGCTGCTCCCCAGGGAATGAGCCCCCTTTGGTTTTTGATTCTTTGCTCCCACAAAAATATGCTGCTCTGAATATTACGTACTATAGCTAGGACTTCTCTTTTCTGTTCTAGTCTCAGGATCGTAGAATGAGAACAGGAAGGGGTCCTAGAGGCCATGTAACCCACCTCCTTATTTGCAAGGTTCTGAAAGGGAGAGGTTATTGCAGGAAGAGGTAAGGCATGGGCCATGGAATGAAATCTCATTCACACTGTTCCAGTGGAGAGCCCAGACATGGATTCATGGGGGCTTAGAAGGAGAGGAGCACAAAAGAGGAAGGGGTAAGTTCAATGAAAAGGAGGTGGGAGGGCATGGAAACCAAATTACCCACTTCATTTTTTCCAAGATAGAGCCTTATTCTGCAATGGAGAGAGAGAAGGATCTCTCTATTTATCTGTCTGTGACATTTATGTTTTGTGGAATTGAATATACATATGTATATGTGTGAAGAAAGAAGCATGGCATGATGGGTAGAGTTTTGGCCTGGGATCTAGAAAGGTTTTCTCTCTCTCTCTTCCTTCCTACCTCCCTTCCTATCTGAAGAAATGACTGTGATATAGAAACAGACATTATAAAACATCTAAAATAATAATAAAAAAATTATGTTCCTTAAGATGAATAAGTGAGTCCCCTGAAAAGCAATGAAGTCGTGGCTTTGGTGGGAGGGGGGGGTTGGCCTTGACTTTAATATGTCATTCAGTGGATTGGGGGAAGGCTAGTGGGACAGCAAAAACCTTTGCCTGAAGCCTTCCTCTTAACATGAGCCTAGAAGAGGGGGCCATTAGGGTAAATGAACCGAGTTCAGGGGATTAGGGCTATTAGACCCAAGACCTGATGCTAATGTCAGGAGGCAATCTAGACAGTTAAACAGGCGACCACCTGGAAGCTAGACTGCCTAAAGTAAAGGGAGATTGGCAGGGTATCAAGGCATGGAAGACTGATCTGTAAAAAATCCTGTCTCTGGGAAGAGGTTGAGATGAGAGAGAGAGAGAGAGAGAGAGAGAGAGAGAGAGAGAGAGAGAGAGAGAGAGAGAGAGAGAGAGAGAGAGAGAGGGAGGGAGGGAGGGAGGGAGGGAGGGAGAGAGAGAGAGACAGACAGACAGACAGACAGAGACAGACAAACAGAGACAGACAGAGACAAAGAAGGTGGGGGGGAGAGAGAGAGGAAGAGAAAGAGGAAGAGGGAGAGAGAGAGAGAAGCAGAGGAAATGAAGGGGAGGAGCAGGAAGGGGAGAAGTGAGGCCAAGAGCCAGCTCCAAGGGAATTCAAATGTCCATTTATCCCCTAAGACCCAGGAGTAGTACTTCAGAAGAGGCTACAGGAAGGAGAAAGTGGCCAAGCCCCTCAAGTTGGGAAGTCCTTTGGTCTCACTGAGGTGCCACATGTCCTTCCTGTTGGGACAGATCAAGGACAACTTCTCTGGAGGCTTCCAATCTTGTTTTGTTTTATAATGAGGAAAAAACCCATTTAGTATCAACTCCTCTGTTTCATTAACACGTCTTTGCTCCCCCTTTCTCCCTGATGGCAGGCTCCTTTCCAGAGCTTGAGGTGCTTCACTTGTACAAAACAGTGACGTGCCCTTGGAACTGGGGCTGCAGCAGGACCAGCAGTGGAGTTGGCAGCTACCTGGGAAGAGAAGTGAAGAAGATCCCCAAATCCTCAACAACGTTCTTCGAATCATAGACCCGGAGTTGGAAGAGAAGTCAGTCGTCTGTGGACTCTGCGGAGCAGAGGTTCAGGCTTATCAGTTCCTTCAAAACAAAGCAGTGTCACTTTTGCCCTGACCCCTGGCCCTTGCTGTTTGTCCTTCATCCTCAAAGAGAACATGACATCAGGGAGGGGACACCATGACATGCAAGTGAATTGGATTTAAGTGAAGGAGGGCTGTTGCAGAGTCACCAGTCTCACTTTGTCCAGATACAGACGACTGGTAATGACCTGGATGCAGTGAGAGATCATGGCCTTTTTTTTAAGCTAAGGTCTTTCCCAAGTTTCAGTTTGTCTGAAGCAACACCCATTCAGTGATTAAGGCTAGGTAAAAATGAACAAAGAATGACCTCCTTTACCTAGTCAAAAAAATCGGTCTGGAAGAGGAAGACCCTTAGAGTTTCTAGCCAAAACAAAAACAATTGCTCTCAACACTCACTCTGAGCCACTAGGGCAGATAGGTGGAGCTGTGTATAGAATCAGGAAGACCTGAGTTCAAATGTAGCCTTAGACACTTAGTAACTGTGTGACAAGTCAGATAACCTGTGTTTGCCTCAGTTTCCTCATCTGTAAGATAAGATTAGTTAGTAATCTTAATAGCACCTTTCCTCAGTTACAAGGCTCAAATGGACTAATAGAGTGTAAAATGTTTTGGAAATTTT